>CM055343.1:3657365-3709743 GCA_029228605.1 Salix koriyanagi | reverse complement strand
GCTTAAGGGGATATATTCCTTAATCATACCAAACTTTCACGAGAAAAAAAAAAGTATTATAAAAGAAGTTATTTTTGAAAATATTTTTTTATGTAAAAATATATTAAAATATTTTTTTTTGTTTTCTTAAAATATTTTAAACATCAACACTTTGAAATAATTGAAAAATACCAAAAAATGATGTCAAACACAGCCAGATGGAGTTGTCGTGTCTATTTGAGAGTATGGTTGAAGTTGTTTTTTTATTCAGAAATGTATCAAAATTATATCTTATTTTTAAAAATTATTTTTAACATCAACAAATAAAAATGGTCTAAAAAACTCAAAACTTTTAATTTAAAAAAATAAAATAAAAATTTAAATATATTTTAAAAAACTTTTTTGAAACACAAATGTCAAACAATATCCTCATCTTTCAATTACAAACCAAAACGTTTGGCATGAATCGAACTGGAAGCTAGCTAGCTGTTAATAGTGACTAGTCGGCTACATGTATTTGACAATCCTCCAAATTAAATTAATTTTGACAAGTCCTCCTGTGGGTTGACTTTGAATGTTTATATATATGTGTGTGTGTGTGTGTGAGAGAGATGGTTTTAACTTATATTAAGCTAAAACCTATATCTTTTATCTAACTAGGATCTAATAAAGAAAACTAATCAACTATCTCCTGACTATAACAAAACTCTAACATGTAAGTGATCTTAGGGGGTGTTTGTGAATACATTTTGGAAAGTGTTTTTGAAAAAAAAATGAAAATTTTATTTTAAATTAATTTTTTTTGGGTGTTTTTTATATCATTTCAATATGCTGATATCAAAAATATATATTATTTTGATGTATTTTTGAACAAAAAATACTTTAAAAAATAACTGCAATTTACACTCTCAAACATGCACTTAATATTACAAGATTCTAAATTCTTGTAAACTCTAATTTCTATTAACCATAAACTTATAGTTGATGTTGAATACTAACATTTTTTCTCTATATTATTTATTGTCATTTTTCCCTCTCTTTTCTCTATTCTCAATGTCTTGCCTCAATAGTGTTGGGGCGTTATTATTTCGACTTCACCAAACATGGATTTCTTTAACATTGAGAAAGGTAATTTCATCATTGTGCTCAACATTAATTATATTCTCCCAAATCATGTTCGTGTTTCCAAACTTTCATGCAATAGTGTTTTCTTTTGTAATGTAGTATCCTCGATATGCTCCCCATATGATTTTAAGTCAAAAAAAATTTTTTTTTCTAACTTTGATATTTCACTTGTATAAGAATTGAATGGTATCTTTTATTGGTTATGTGTGTTCATTATCATTGACTACCTCATATAAATCTTGGCCTAACAAGGAAGACATTATTCATGTAGCCCATGTGTTATAATTTTATTTTCTAAGCTTTTTGACTACTCTAAAATAGTAAAGGTTTTTCATTGTCTTTTCTTTTATTTGAACAACACAAACTAGTCTGATCTTTAGCTTAAGAAATTGACAAATTATAATAGAAACACAATAAACAAAGTAAAAGGTCTCTCATATTAGTTGTTGAACAAAACTCTCACAAGTTTTGTTGTTAGTAAAGTAGCAAAAGTATTCTCTAATAATGTTATCAAATGAATCTTTTAGTTCAACATCTTTATCAACACTGACACCATATACGTGACATAGTGCCAGTGAGGTTTAGCTACAAGTTAAGTTTAAATATATACATATCTAACAAGATATCAAACCTAACATTCTTGGATTGCTACACATTAAGTCTAAGTCCATTAAGCATTGACGAGATTGACGAGATGTTAGACTCAACATCCTTTGAGTTCAACTACATGTGGTTTTATCAAGTTGTCATATCCAATATTTTTAAACTCGGCTACACATAAAGCTCAAGTACTTGTGTCTACTAAGTTATTAAACCCAATATTTTTAATATATATATATATATATATATATATGAGTCTCACAGGTTAATATACTCAACATCATTAAAATCAACTATGTTGCGAGCTCGAATACATTTGGCTCTAGAGATATATCAAACTAAAATTCTTGGGTTTAGCAGTTAGACTCATTATATTTGGGTTTAGAATTATTTCAAGTCTAAATATGTATGAAACTAACAATCATTATAGTCCTCATGTCAGGTCATGAGACTTTGTTTATTTATTCTTATAGCTTTTAACATAAAATATTAAAATTCAAGAATAATCATATCTCTAACTGTATAAAAATCATCTAAAAACCTACCATATTTTGATCAACATTAATATTGTGTAAGGTGTGTGTGTATGTGTATGTATGTATGTATGTATGTATGTATGTATGTATGTATCATGGTATATGATTTTTTGGTGGTTATCATGTCATGATAATATGATTCCATAAGAATCATGTTTCTTAGCTACCAATCCCTTTCTCGATCGGGCCATGTAGCTTCGTATTTTATACGTATGCGGCCAATCTGCCAAGTCCAACTCCTACTTCAACCCACTCTGAATTCTTATGAATTGGATGATTTGGACTGTATTTTCTTTCATAGCTGGCTGGGATCGGCCTAACCTTAACCACACGATTATGATATTGAGTCCATAATTACAATAGAGCCATTCAATTTTTTTTTATTAATGTCTAGGAATATTTCAAAGTTGAGAAGAGATTGTGACACGATGTCGGTTTACTAAAGTCTCCCGAACATGTCCAAATTACTCACAGAAAATAATTAAAACCTTTTAAATTCTGGATATTAAATTAGATTATTGTGGATAGACTCTACACAAGCACGAAAAAAACCCCAAAAAAAATTATATTTTTCATGGATGCCTCATTCTTAATATTTTGAAAAAGAATTATCAATAAGTTCAGTTTTTGAAATTAGAAAAACAAGTAGTTATATCAAAGATTATTAAAATATAAAAAAGGAGAGCTCATCTAAAACTAACGCGCTCAAAAACGGGTTATAAAGAGTTTATCTGTATTTGACATTGCATTTTAAAAATATTTTTAAAAAAAATTAAAATTTTTATTTATTTATTTTAAATTAAAGTATTTTAGTGTTTTTAAATTATTTTTATGTGTTGATATTTTTAAAATAATTTTTTTTAAAAAAAAATCAATACTATGAGCACGAACGTATTTATGTTTTGGCTAAAAAATAAAAATCTTCGCCACGACCCCAATTCGTTAAATGCACGTCACGGTCGCACGTGCATGATCTTCAGCATCCTAAATTTCCAAGCCATGAAAGTTGGGCATGGCTTCGCAATAAATATCTTATGTCCCGTCAATTCATTGAGGTCATGAATACAGACAAGATCCACGTTTCATCGATCTAATCTTCAGTTTATATATAATTATATTTTCAAATTATTTCTAAATAAATAATATTTTAAAAACAATCAATTAAAATAAACAAATTACCCAACCAATAATATAACTCTAAATATTTAATACTAGCCAAGACATCCGTGTCGCGGCCGGAACCATATATTTTTCAATATAAAAAAATATTAGTTATGTGTGATTTTTTTTATTATAATATAAATTTGGACAAAATAATAAATCTGTATAAAAATCTTATGAAGTGCAAGTTTTCTATAAAATATATGATTTTTAAATGGATAAAATTTTATCTGTTTAGTAGATTTTAATAAAATAACCAATATAAAATTACAATTATCATTATCATTAAACAAAAGCAAAAAGATTCGGATATCTGAATTATTGAATACATTGTATTAAGAATAATTCATTTTATAATTCAATTTAAATTAAGCACAAAAAAAAATATGAAAGAACCTGTATTAATCAAAAAATAAAAATAAGTAGTTAATTTTCTATCTCCAAAAGAAGAAAATATAAATTGAAAATTCATCCTCACGTTATTGTCATTATCATTACTATAACAGTTAAAATTATTATCAATATTACTGCCCAAATAGTGGAAAATCATTAAATTGACCCCAATAATTAAAAAAAAGTAAAATATTTTGCAAAAAAAAGCAATAAAAAATCACTAAAATTATCATTATTATTGCGCATAAAATAAAATCATCTGATCATAAAATTAGATAAAAATAATAGGAAACAAAAAAAAAAGATCAAAGAGAAAAATGGAGCAATATTAAAATTAAAATGACCACCAACATAAATTAAAATTTCAGAATTGAACCGAATAAAAATAAAACTCCAATAAAAAATAAAATGACAAAAATTCAAAACAAAAACCAAAAGCTTTAAATGAATGAATACGGACTAAAAATAAACATTGTCCAAGAAAGATCGAAAAAAAAACAATCAATACTAAATAAAAAATTACAAGAATAAGTGCCAAAATAAAAAATAATGTATATAATTAGTTTCAATTGAATGATAAAACTGCAACAAATCAAAACCTTGTAACAGAAAAACAATAAAGGAATTTTTAAAAATAAAATTCAGTGTAACCAATATAAATTGAAATTTCAGAATGGAACGTAATGAAAATAAAACACTAACAAAAATTAAACTGACAAAATTTAAAAATAAAATCTAAAAGCACAAATGCATAATATATGGACAAAAAATAAACATTGTCTAAAAAAAACCAAAAAGCAAAAGAATTAATATAAAAAACCAAAGGAATTATATATATATATATATCAACCCATTTGCTCAAGTGTTTTCCTTTTGTTATAATTTAACATAATTAATATAAAAATAATTTTTAAAATATTTGAGCAAAAACAATAATAATAATAATAATAATAATAAAAAAAAAAACTTTCGTGCTTGAACCCTTTTACTTTACCTAACAGTATTTCTATATCTCATAATAACAAAAAAAATATATAGCAATTAATAGATAGACTCACCAAAACCAAATAATTATCTATGATCTAAATAGTGTAGGAAAAATATACTGTTTTTCCCATGTCATTTATATTATAATTAATATTAATTTAATTTAATTAAGTTGAAAAATAATAAATGCAAATACAAAATAAAAAGCATAAGCTGCTATCTACTGCTCCTTACTTCCTCTTTAATCAGAATGGCGCAGGAAAAACACTGTGGATTGTTACAGTGGTTTTCCCACGCCATTTCAGCGTAGGGGTTTTGCCATCGTTTAAATTTTTTAATGTATTTAAAAAAACATTTAAGAAAATTAACAAACACACTGAGTGAAAAGGTAAAACAACTTCTATTAAACATATTTTAAATGTTGAGCTGCTATCTGCTATTTGTAGCGGCTCATGCACAGAAGGTAAAATATTGGCTCCACCTTGGGGCCATCTTCTATATATATATAAATATTAGAAAATAATATAATTATATCAAAAATATTTATTTTTATTTTTATTTAAAAATACCTCAACAAGAGAGTAAGAAATTATATATAAAATTAATAATTATATTGTTAAAGGGATTTTTAAAAGTAATTATTTTAATTATATAACTTATTCCTATTAATTGTATAATTAATTGCATAATTAAACTACATACAAAATAATTGCACTATATTTAAAATAATATAAAAAAATAGCTCTCTAAAATGGCTTTTATCATTGGAGCAGATATCAATAAAAAAAACATATATACACTATTCAAATAATTATTTTAGAGATTTGGCTCTCTAAAATGGCTTGTCAGTGTATTTTTTATTTAGACATATAATAAATTAATTCTTTTTATTTTTAAAATTATTTTTAAATCAGACATAAAAATAATATAAATTTAAAAAATTAATTCAATTTTATTTATTTATTTAAAAAACGTTTTGCAGATGCAGCTGTGGTAAGGATGCACTGAACCAGCAGTGCATTAATGACAGGGAGAAGGTATGGGCATCAAAAGCGTCATGTCACAAAACCAGACCCTATGATACGACCTCTATTTCTTCTTTTCTGCCTCCACACTTTTGTCGTTTCACGGCATTCTTTTTCCTACCCAAATCAAAGCAAAAAATAAATAATTAAATTAATATTTCAAAATATGTTAATATAAAATAAAATTAATATTTCAAAATAATTTAATATAAAAAATAAATTAAAAAGCTAATTAAGTGGTTCAGGTTTTTTAAATTGAAATAATTCATAAAGTTTTCGGGCGTGGTTGACTACTACAATCTTTTGTGACTCAATAGTAATCTTGCTCGGTCACTGATAAATAAAGAGGGCCCTACCAATTGATTTTCATAATTAATTCCAAACAATAAAAAAAATAAAAAAATTTGAGTTTTCTTCCACATTTTCATAATGATTTTATAGAATTTTAATTGTAATCCTAACAATTTAATATTTTAAA
Organism: Salix koriyanagi; assembly: GCA_029228605.1. Taxonomy (NCBI): domain Eukaryota; kingdom Viridiplantae; phylum Streptophyta; class Magnoliopsida; order Malpighiales; family Salicaceae; genus Salix; species Salix koriyanagi. The sequence continues at coordinate 3,703,459 of CM055343.1, read as the reverse complement.
ATTTAAAGTATACTTTTTTTTAGAAATAAATAAATATTATATTTATCATGGTTGTGATAAAGATAATATATATATTTATTATTAAGATTTAAAATATATTTTTTAAATTCTTTAATACAATTTTTTCGACTACAATTTCTTAAAGAAGTCACCAGTTGACACACGCAACTCTAAATCATAAATAAAAACATGTAATTTTAGAGATGTAAATGATACATGCGATGATTTTTCAAAGCATGATATTTAAAAAAAAATAAAAATAAAAATAAATTCCTTTTTGTACTCCTTGAAAAACTTCGGAAGGCATGCTTATCCTCACCATCAAATTCAGTCCACGTGTAACAACACCGTCTCCAAGTGGCGTTTCATTACTATTGAGAAATTACGATTTTGAGTTTGAGCTATTAAGAAACATGATTTTTTAATATAGTATTAAAATTTTATTAATTTAATAGTTACGAGTTCAAATTTCATAATTTTTATTTTATTTTCTATTCTATTTGATTATTTGCTTTATTAATTATATTCAACCTGTTGTGATTGACGATAAAAAAAAAATGTTTGGATAAGGTTGGTTAATGGCATGAAGAGCTTAGAAAAAAAAAATAGTTTGAGCCTATATTGTCTTGTTCTCAAATTGCCAAGGAATTCCAATTGAACCCTTTTCTTATTAATGTGTAAATAAGTGTTTGTATAAGCAATTCAATTTTATTTTATTATTATTTTTATTTTTTAAAATTAGTTTTTAGCAGATAAATTTTCAATCATGATTTTATTTACCTCATCTTTCTTTCATTTAAAGAATATATAAAAAATATAATAGTAGTTGTTTTTTAAAATATTTTTCTCTCAAAAATTGATTAAAATATGAATATTCAACAAAACAATTATTGTCTAAAATTATCTCATTGCTACTTTACCATTAAAAGAACTAGTCTAAGATCATGATCTAAAACAGTGACGCTACTTTCTTTCTTTTTCAATTTTGTCCCCTTTTTTATCTGCCATGTTTTTTTGACATCGTTCGAGCTGTTTGTTTGTTAGTAAGTGGAGCGGGTTACGAGGCACCTCACATGTGATTTCATTTTAAACACATGTCAAGTAAGGTATCGAGTTGATTTTTTATTTTTTTTAATTTTACATTAAAATTATTTTTATATTATTTAATTTTATCTTAGAAGTATTTTATGCCAATATTATTATTATTTTCAATTTAAAATATTTTTAAACTGATCAAGTCAATTTAATTATATCAGATTAGTTTTAAACTCGTTTCAAGATTGATTTACATAGCCGAGTTTACTAAAAATATATATCATTTAATTTTCTATGAGCTGATTTTTTTTTCTTAGGTTCAAAAATAAAAATCATGTTAATTATCCATACTCTGAATATTAAAAAATAATTGTCAAGGGTCGATCGGAGATATCATCTGTGCCAAGCGCTTTTTACAAAATTTCTTTGCAGGAGGTCAAACGACATCATTTTATTTTCACGAGAGTAATAAGGTGTGGAAATGCAAGCCAGCAATTGGCGAACCACGTGCAAAGTAGAAGTCACGTGAGATAAAAGAAAGAGTCGGCACCGGCACTCCATTTTGGCATAGCGATATTGCTTTTGCCGAAAGGCAGCGTTTGGAGTTTTGGGTCGGCCGCCACCTTTGCCTTCCACCCAAACCAGACCACGTCTTTGTGTTTTTTTTTCCTTGCTGCCTTTTCTTTCCACAAAAATTATTGCATGGCCATGGAAGCTCGAGTGAGATTTCATCCTACATTGAAAAGATTGAGCCATAATCTCACGTGTAAGGATATATTTTTATTTTACATGATTATTTTTCTTATTTGCTAAAACTTTCTAGATAGATTTTATTTGTAAAGTTACTTTCAATAAAAAAAATCTTTTTTTTTATTAAAAATTTAGGTCTATAACTAGTCAAAAACATTGTCTAATTTCTTAACCATTTAGTAGGTGATCAACTGGTAAGAGTTTGAGATTAAAAATTTTCTCCATCTATGGTTGCTAATATGATGATCATCGAAGGCTTGTATGATCGTTAAATTCATAAGTATTTAACTTGCTTTTTTTTAGCAACATATCAAGTTTTAATCTCTAATCATTAACGAGGATGAATTCTTTTAAGTTGGGGAGCTTGACATTAGACTATATATTTATTTTTTGAATAATTATTTTATTTGGATTACTACCTTAGTTTATAATTATTTTATTGGATGTCTACTTTAGTTTTCAAAATGGATTAGAAGAGATTGTTGTTATTGAACTTAAAACATATAAAATATGTGACCAATATCAAAGTTTTTAAAATTTTAATTTTGTTCCAAAAATTTATCGGATTTGATTTTATATCATTAGGTCAAAATATCTTATTTCTAATCTCATCACATAAAATAATCTAAAAACATTGCTAAAGATGGCAAAGAGTATGAAGAGAAAATATATTTCATCCTTCTTCTCTATAGTAAGCTAAAACAATGCTTTAAATACAACAAACTCTTGATCTACATTGATCAAATCAACCATATCGGTTCACTTAGTAAACACCATTATTAATTAATTATTGATTCAATGGATAAATCTAATTAAGCTTGTCTTATGTAGCCATGCATAATTGAGTTCATAATTGACTTGTTTTTCCCAAATTGGTTGTCAAACTCTTGATAATGTGATTGCTACTTCAAACCTAACTAAATAATGTAGAAAAAAATGGTAAAAAAGCTTAAATTCGTTCAAAAACATTTCAATGCTTGTTTTTGTATGATTTTTTTTTTAAATTATTTTTGACATTAGTGTATAAAAATGATGTAGAAAAACCCCAAAAACTTTAATTTAAATATAAAATGAAAATAAAAATATTTTATTTTTTTAAAAAAATAATTTTGAAATACAGTGCCAACCAACGATTTGAAGATCCCAGTGTGCGTGTTTGAGAGTGTGGTTGCAGTTGTTTTTTAAAGTGCTTTTCGTTCAGAAATATATCAAAATAATATTTTTTTATTTTTTGCAAATCATTTTTAATATCAGCACTGAAAATAATTTATTGATATCAAAATAATTAATTTAAAATAAATAATAATAATATATATATTTTTTTTCAAAATCACGACAATGTCAAATACCCTTTATTATAAAATCAGTGCTTTTAGCGACACTGCTCCTGCTTGAACGATGCTTGGGTTGGACTCAATAGAATATTAAAATTAAATAAATCCTTTAAAAAACTGTATCATCGAACTGCAATAAGCAAAGTAGGGTGTGTCGACATTCTTGATGTCATCAATACTCATAAATTGTGGGCCCTTTCTGCAATTATCAGAATTTACAGGATAACTTTGCACTGTGGGTTCCTGTAAGTCTATGGATGCAATGGATCAGGCAGGATTCACAGAGGTTTTATTTTTGATGGGACGGTGATGATGATTTTTTTATATTTATTATTATTATTTTCGATCCCATTAAACCCTACCCCATAAAGCGTGCGTCGCTTTGTGGTTCAACGAATTGGCTGCTTTGCAAGTGAATTAGATTGTTTTAAAGTATTTTTTTTTAAAATATATTAAATTAATATTTTTTTTAATTTTTTAAAAATTATTTTTGATATTATTATATTAAAATGATTTAAAAATACCTAAATTTTTTTATAGTGTTTGGAGGGAAGTTGAAGTTGAAGTTGTTTGTTTAATAAATTATTGAACTTAAATCTCTAATTTGATTTTGAAGGGTAGTTGAAGTTATTTTTTAAATTGTTTTTAGTTCATAAAAGTATCAGAATAATATTTTTATTTTTTAGAAATTATTTTTAGCATCAGCACGTCAAAATTATCTAAAAACACAAAAAAATAATTTAAAATAAAAAACAAAAACAATTTTTTTTTCAATTTTTTCAAAAATATTTTTGAAAAACAATGCTAAATAAAATATCATAAAATAGTGTATTATGTAATGTAATCTAGCAAATTCTCTCTCGTGAATGTATGGATAGATTTCATTGTCTGGCTACGAGAATTATTTGATTTTGTCATTAGGCTATGAAAGTTAACATCAATCTATTTTTCGAATAGGACTAAAATTGACATAGCTAAGGGAATAATGTTATATAACCCAGGGTTGTCAATACCGTTCCATTTCGGCCGGAACAACTAAAATATTCTGTGCCATTAAAAAAACGAGACAAAACGGTTTCGTTTTTGTCTCGGTTTTAATCTGGTCTGTTCCGGAAATACTGGCCAAATTCCGGCCGGAACGTCTCGGTATCGTTCCGAGTGTGTCGTTCAGGCCTTAAAATCCTCCTTATTTTGATTAACTTGTGATTGTGTTTCTAATTTTGAGATTATATTTGTTTGACTTTGTTTTCATATTGTATAATTTAAATTTATTTATCTTGAATTTTAATTATGCTTGTTAAATTAATATTTTAATTTATATATATGATTAATTATATATGAACAGTACAACCCCGATATGGCACGCCAAAATGCTCCGAAACCAAAACATTCCATATCAATAAAAAAAACCGGGAACGGTATTGACAACCTTGATATAACCTCCTATTATTTCCCCCTTTATTGTATTGATTGCTTGACGAGTATTTATTAGGAATGTGATGGTTTTATTTTTTACTATGTATTTTTACTATATTTTATTTATAGATGTTTTTTTTTAATTATTTTAATATCCTGATGTTTAAAATAAAATAACTAAAAAATATTAAATAAAAAGTATTTTTATCATGACAATATAAAATACTCACTTTGTGTTGATAATGAAACTTTTTTTTTTTAATCATTCATGAATATGCTTACATCACTATGTTTTACTAAATATACTAATAATTGATTGATAAGTTACATAAAATAGTTTAACCACAACGGTCTATTCGAAAAATCCATTCCTTATTCTTTTCGTCTATCTTATAGAAAATATTCTTCATTTCATTACTTTTGTCTTACTTTTTTTTTATTTCAAAATTTTTGAATTAATTTTATAAGAGTGTTTATCACTGTGTTTAAAAAACATTTTTGAAATAAAATGAATTTTATTTTAATTTTTTTAATTTTGAATTAAATTATTTTAGTCTTCATCGATTATTTTCATATTCTAATATAAAAAATAATTTTTTAAAAATAAAATATTATTTTAATTAAAAATTATTTTTAAAAATTATTTTCACGTATTGATATCAAAAGATTTTTATTAAAAACATTTCTAACCACACAGACAATTCTCGATTTCATCACCCATGTTAACTTGAAAACTCATAATTATTTTATAAGAAATTTATTTATTTATTGAGTTTTTAATTATTTTAATAATAATGAGAATAAAAATCTTAAAAAATCTCATTTAAATCATCGAGGGTGACTTGTAATACACACAAGTGTCACGGGGTTTGAACAGAAAGATAATTAATTTACGTCAAATCATCAGTACCCGCACCACTGTATCCATCCACTCACACCCAAAACACCTTGATAAATCCCATCTACATCTTCCTCTCTCTTTCCAGCCCATGAAATGAAATCTCCACAAACCCGGAAACCATCTCTACAGCCCATTTACCACGTCACCAAACCTGACAGCCTTGCATGGACTCTTCACACCTACTCCTAATCACATCCTTCCACGTGTCCTTCCTCGAAGTTGACACAGCTCTCTCTCTTAGCTGGTCTCCCTTACTCTTCCCTCTCATATAAATACCCCACTCGCCCTTCTTCCTTCACAATCCATCTCTCAGAGAAAAAGAAAACCTTCACTCTCTTGTGTTTGCCCTCACCTATGGCTTCTAATTACATCCTCGTCACTCTGGCTTTTTCTCCTCTCCTTCCTCGCCCCCTCATTCGCAGCTCTCGTTCAAGAACAACCTTTGGTGCTGAAATACCATAACGGCATCCTCTTGAAAGGAAACATCACTGTTAATCTGATCTGGTATGGCAAGTTTACACCAATCCAGCGGTCCATAATCGTTGACTTCATCAACTCCTTGAACTCTGAAAGGGCCCCGCTTCCCTCCACCTCGTCATGGTGGAAGACGACTGAGAAGTACCGCGGTGGCTCTTCCTCTCTCAGCGTAGGGCATCAAGTCCTTCATGAAGAGTACACGCTCGGCAAAGTCTTGAAGTCCTACCATTTAATAGCTTTGGCTTCGAAAGCCCTTTTCGCCGTCAACTCTATCAACGTGGTTTTGACGGCAAAAGATGTTGCCGTTGATGGGTTTTGCATGAGCAAGTGTGGGACTCACGGGTCATCAAAGTCCGGCTCGGGTCGGGGCACGTACATTTGGGTTGGTAATTCTGACCTTCAATGTCCGGGTCAGTGTGCCTGGCCGTTTCACCAGCCGATTTACGGCCCACAAACACCACCTCTGATAGCACCCAACGGAGACGTCGGAGTTGATGGAATGGTCATCAACTTGGCTACTCTGCTGGCAAACACCGTCACCAACCCGTTCAATAGCGGGTATTTCCAGGGTCCACCCACCGCTCCTCTGGAGGCTGTCTCGGCTTGTACCGGGAAATTCGGGTCCGGTTCGTACCCGGGCTATCCCTGGTCGGGCCCTGGTCGATAAGGTCACGGGTGCTAGCTTCAATGCGTATGGCGTCAATGGAAGGAAGTACATGTTGCCTGCCATGTGGGATCCACAATCAAGTGCATGCAAGACACTTGTCTGACGTGTCCGATCAAGGTAATCACACGTGTCAAAGGCAAGGCAGAATGAAATCTACATGTACCTGATCCAAAAATGGAAGAGATAGGGTTTTTTTTTTTTTTTCTTCATTTGATGATGGTGTGATGGGTGTCAGTGGTCGCTTGTCCTTTTAGGGCGACGACATGTAAATTCTCCTTCTGAAATATTGTAGAAATTAATCTAATAAAAAAAAGTTAAATATAAAGTGTATAGTTTTTAAAGTGGTTGGATTAATATGCTGATGTCTGGGGGAATGGGAGACCATCATGGCAGCTTTTTACAGGGGAATGATGATGATGATGAGGTTCATCTCTTCACCACCATGCCTGGTTTGATCATCGGGTGGGGGGGGCCCACCTGGACGGATGATGATCGGAGAGGATAAGATCAAGCGGTTGGTGATTGAATATAAAAAACAAAAGACATGAAAAGCTGAAGTCAATGGGGCTCGCAGAGTTTGAACACTTGGTTTTGGACTCTTCCTGTTTTTTTAAGTATAAAATGGTTCGTTCCGTTCGAGGAAAGCTGTGCTGTGCGCCCGTGTTACTTTTGATTTTCCTCATCGGAGACTTGAACTTTCAGATGTCACAGCACTGACATGACTTGCTTTTCTATCCACACAGCACAGTTAAAATTTGTCGATATTATTTTGGGTGGATGGTGATTTGTTTTTTTAATTGGAGTATATTATTTTGATTTTGAAGTTTGAAAAATAAAATTATTTTTAATGGTATAATTTAATCTAAAAAAGACAATAAAATTTGAAAAAAACTTATAAATATATATAATATTACAAGAATTTTATCATCCATCTCATAAAATTATTACATTATCTAATTATTCTTAAATTTTAATATAATATATATAAATATATAAAAAAATCTTCGTAAAATTTAATCAAAAATCTATAAAAATCCAGAAGATAAATATATATTTTATTTTATTTTATTAACTGTTATGAAATATTTTAAACGGATAACCATGCACAGTTGTTCCAGGATTTGTCCGAGAATCTCAGGCATGCATGGAAGGTACTCATTGCATAAACAACAAATATTTGCTCTATCAGTAGAATGATAGGTACTGTACAGTACATAACTCAAAATATTTCCCACCAATTACTTAAAATCATACTTTGTCTACCAACATATTTCACAGGGTTTGAACTGCGGTGCAGAAAACAGTGAGCACAATCACAGCACCAGCAGCTGAGATCTCGAAACAGAAAAAAAAATCAGAAAAAAAGGAGGCTCCATTTAGAGAAAAGAGAGAAGCAGCAATGGAGCTGACAAAAACTACAGTATCGAAGCCAGAGGAAGCTTTGAAGATAGAATATTTCTACCATGAACAAAATAAAGCTCCATTTTCAGATTACACCATTTCAAGCCATGCAGGGGAACATCTGCTGCTCATCTACCCAAACATTACAATATGTGAGAAGAAATGAGCACAGATTTTGTCGTGTGTATATATCTGCTGGCAATGCTGTCTCAAGCGAAATCATGCTTTAGCCATAGGGGCTGTAACGCATTGGCATTCTATATCTCAGTACCTTCCTGCAGTGCAAAGGAAATATGCAAAATGACCAACATTGCTCCTTAAATATCAAAACTTTGAATGCACTTTTTTGGTAGCTTACCCATATCCATATGGGGAGAAGAGATAGGGAAGGCACAAGTGCACCCCTGGGTGGAAACCCCATGTACGGGTTGGGTCGACGAGCACGAAACGGCTTCATCCCAGGTACATTGGTCCGCTTAGCAGTTACCTGCAAAAGCACAGCCAAAACAATGAAAAGGAAGAAATCAATTTGAGGTTGAGAAATACTCTTTTTTTTTAAAAAAATAAATAAAAAATAAAACCTATGATGATGAAGGTTAAGCAACTGAAGCTATTAGTTGTATAAGGAGAAAAAACACATAATTTCTTTACCTTCAATTGGCGGCCATGTAATTCAGATTCGTTTAGAAGGACAGCCTCCTGCACAGCCTCTGGCTCAACGAATTCAACATATGCATAACCCTTTGGTTGGCCATACTTATCAGAACGAATAGTGACCCTATTTACTGTCCCACATGCCTGAAAATGCTGCTGCACTTCTTCAGGGGTGCACGAATAGTCCACCTGCAACCATGTTAAGTTAGCAAGACAGAGGAAGACTATGTTACTTCTTGTATTTAATCACAATGATGTCCATGAGAACTCTAAGTTTGCATCAACATCTAACAAATCCCTTATCCCATTATTGTATGCCAATAGTACAAGTTGAGTCCCAATAGGGCACTTATCCAATCAAGATGTGGGTGTAGCTGTAACAATTTCCATTTACTTTATTTTTACAGCAAACCAAACAACAAAGTAATGCAGGTAGAAGATTGAGATCTGGAGCAGAACCTACAAATTGAGATCGAGAGGTAATAAAAAACCAAAATTTGAAATAATTTTGGTTTGAACTGGTTTGAAAAGGGGAAAAAATGAACCAAGACTGGTCATTTTAAACTGGTTTTTGGATTGGTTATATTTAAAAGCTTAAAAAGGAATAGTTTTGATTTGGTTGTTTATTTTGGTCCAAAACCAGACCGGACCAAGAATGTTCAGCCCTACTTTAATTGTTTCAAGAATTTGCACATTGGGTTGTTAAAACATAATTAATTAGAAGCTAGCATAATCAAATTTTCTTTGAAGGTAAATCAGATAGTATGGAAAAGAGGCCTCACATTACCAACAAACACTGATCGAGAATCTACTTCCTCTCTATTTGCTTGAGATGCAGTAGCAGAAGCACTAGGATCTAATTATACACAGAAACAGTAAGAGGAAGAAGGAGAAAGACATGCAGAATCAAAAATAAATTATTGCAGTTATTATTCCCACTCACCTTCCTCCTTCCTTCAACCAATAAAAGGAGGCTAGATAAATATCTTAAGCAATGGAATTTGGAACGGTATCACACAGTTCACCTCTCTTATTAACTTAAGAGCCAAGTCTTTGGAATATTATCAATAGAAAAAATAAACAACGGTAAATAAATAGAATCAATCAATCAAAAGAAAATATTCAATCCAGATCACTAATGTGGAATACACTTGTTAAGTTTTCAGTGGAGCTGCTAAAGAAACACTGCAAAAATAGTGACATAAAACACTGAAAATATTTCTTTCCCTTACAAGTCTATAAAACATTCTCATATCAAGAAGGGAAGCTTTCCAATGAATTTGTTGTATTTTCTAACTTTCAAGTTTCAGCCAACTCCAGGTAACATCTTAACTAGCATATATGTATGCAGCCAATCTTATCAACATAGGCAACACATTTCTAACCCTTCTCATTACAACATTAAGTAACCAACATATCATACAAAACATCTACCGAGCATAAAGGACCTCAACTTAGAACCATAAAGACACAAAAGTGTCACTTCTAAGCTCACACTAACAAGTCCAAACAAAACCACAAATCCTCATTATTCTCCAATCTTCAAAAAAAACCAATCATCCCTATCACAATACTAGTAAAAAGAATAAAATCCCAACAGAAAATTGCAGGAAAAATAAATCATAAACCCTTTTTGATAATTAAAGACAAAAAATAAAAGAAATAAAAAATCATAAACCCATTAAAAAATAACAAAAACCCATTTGACCATAATTGCAACTACCCAAAATACACACAAATATATGCATAAATATATATTGTTACAACCTTGAACAGAACCCATTTCCTTCTCAACCTTAGCCTGCATCTCGCGAAGAGCAGCAGCTTCATCTTCCATCTCCTTTAATCTTTTCTTCATATCATCAAGTTCCTAAAAAATTCATTCATAACAAAGCTTTAGACATTTCATTTTCTTCTAAATCAGAAACCAATTAAGGGCTTCGTACCAGTAAAAAATAACAGCCGATCCAAAAAATAAAAATAAAATAAAAAGGGAAGAAAATAAGGAAAGAAAGATACTGGCACTGCTTCGGTGGTCTCTGCAGCGGCCATGTCAACATCGTCACCGTCCATTCTGTCTACCTCCCCCGCTCTCTCTGTGAGTAAAGAGAGCGACACTGTATTCTTGTGCCGAAATTTTATTACTATAAATCTCTCCACTGTTGCTTCTATCACTGCAGAAAAGAAAATTTAACGACATGACATGCTAGGTTAAGTTAATTATATTTTAGTCCCTGTAGTTTATCAAAAATAATAAATAACTTTATTTAATTACAAAATAATTAAATAACCCCTTCACCAGTGTTAGACAATGCTTGTCATTTTATTTCAAAAATATTTTTTAAAAATTAATATATATATTAAATTATTTTTTTTTGATATTTTTAGATCATTTTCATGTGATGATCTCAAAAATATTTTAAAAAAAATAAAAAACATCATTTTGATACATTTCTAAATGAAAAAAAATATTTTTTAAAAACAACCTTAATTACACTTTCAAACAGTTACTTAACCATTACCATTCACATAATTTTTTTTTATAAATTTCAAAATGTAAATGTGCATATGAAAAGGTGATGTTTCTTTTATATGTGATCATTTTTACACCTAATTTATAATGCTTTATTCATATAAAAATCTTGAATAATAGAAAAGGAGATTTATCATTTTTTTTATTTAAAAAATTATAATTTTATAAAGAAATATGATATAAATTAGAGTTAACGGGTTTCTATATAAAAAGCCCAAGCAAAGCTTTTGGTTAGATAAAATTGATAATGGAGTCCATAGCCTTAAGCTAGAAAATCTTTTTTTAAATCTTTTTTCATTTTTTTCTTAATATTATTAATTTAAATATGGTATGTTTTCTAATCATTACTATAATTATGTCCACCTTACAATTATAAATCATATCAGTTTTTAATTTGTTTGGGATACAGTAAAAATTCAGTAGAGGAACCTCCACTACCAGACTTCGTTAGTTAACCCTGAAGTTAGATGGCTACAAGAAACGCCAAAATCAGACGATGAGGCAACATCTTATAGTCATGTCGAACATGATCAGTGAATTACAGGGTGTTGGGCATGAAATGACTGATGAACAACAAGTCCAAGCAATTATCCACTCTTTGCCAAGCAATTGAGGACATATGTGTGTTAACCTTACCCATAATGATAACATCAAAACATTTGACGATGTCGCTCGTCATATCAAGCTTTAAGAAGATCAACTTCACGCTGAGAAGCCTATAAATGAGGCTTTTATGTCTGAGACAAAAATACGTGGAATATACGGCTCCAAGTATAACATGGGTATGGGTAAGGGCCTAAAATATGACAAGAGAGGAGCAAGTAATAATGGATATAAACACAAACGTGGAAAACATGGTGGTAAGAAAGACAAGAAAATGAAAATGAATTGTTTCAACCGTGGTAAACCTAGTCACTTTGCTCATGATTGCACTGAGCTAAAGGTATTGTTTAACCACGATTATCCCTCTAGCTTGTATGTTAGCAATTGTTTAATGCTTGCTGAATCTATTCCTTTTTAGACTGTAGATTCAGGAGCAACCGACCACATAGCAAGGGATCAAACTGCCTTCATGGAATTTCATCGAATTCTAAAGGTATACATGGGGAATAATGCTTTCGCTGTAGTGCTTGAGATCGGGACCTGCAAGCTGGATTTACAGGGAGGTCGCACACTTTATTTTCATTATGTACTCTACGCTTTAAAAAGTTCGATGAAATCTTGTATTTGTTCTTGCTTTACTCCAATTGGGATTTAAAATTACACTTGTTGGTTGTTGTGTAAAAAATATATCTGGATAATATTTTCTATGGTTTTGGCTTTGTATTGAATGACTTTATGGTGTTAGACACCGTTAATATATCTATTAATAATGATGCTTCAATTTATGTTGTTCAAAATTCTAGCACTATTAAAGATAGTGATATCATAACTTGACATGCTAGATTAGGACATATTAGGTAAGATCGATTAAATAGATTAGCACGAGCTGGTCTTTTAGGATCACTTTTCAAAGTGCAAATGCTCGTGTGTGAGTATTGTCTTGCTGGAAAAGTAACTAGATTACGATTTGGCAAAGCTAAAAGAGTTAGTAGTCCATTACGGCTTTATTCATTTGGACATTTGTGACCCAATGAATGTGAGGGCAAGACATGGAGGAAATTATTTTATCATATTTATAGATGATTTCACACGGTTTGGTCATGTTTATTTGATCTCCTTTAAGTTTGAAGCATTAGATTGCTTCATTCGATACACAAAGATAGTGAAGAATAAACTAAACACTAAGATCAAAACTTTAAGAACAGATCGAGGTAGTGAATACTTGTCTGAACAGTTCAAAATTTTTTATAATGAAAAAGGTATAGCTAGACAACTAACTATTTCTTATACTCCATAACAAAATGGTGTGGCAGAAAGAAGGAATAGAACCTTGTTTGACATGGTTAGGTCAATGATGGCACAAGCTAACTTACCAATTTCCTTTTGGGGAGATGCATTGTTAATTGCTGCTTACATTATTAACCGTGTGCCCTCAAAATCTATCCCATCCACCCCATATGAATTATGGAATGACATCAAACCTAATTTAGGTTATTTCCATCCATGGGGGTGTGCAACTTATATTCACAATACTTCTCTCATGAATATGGGAAACTTGGTCCTAGAGGGAAGAAGTGTATTTTTATAAGCTATTCTGAATATTCCAAAGAATTTGTATTTATTGGTGAAAAGATGATGGAAGAGTGACAGAGATTGAGTCATGTGATGTTGTATTCTTAGAAAAGGTTTTTCCAAAACAAGTGAGGTTAAAAAAAATTTCAATTATATGAAATGAAAAATTTAGACTATGGCACAACAAGCCATCTAACAAATGATTTACATGAAACTAGTAATTCTCATAGTAACAGCGGGAGTGGTATTTTGTCTATTCCTACTCTCATGGAGCAAAATCATAAGCAATCTCAACCTCATAGAAGCATTCGTGAACCAATTCCTCGTCGTCAATTTGAGATTGAAGGGGAAATATTTATGATTGCTCCACAAGATGATGAAGAGCCACAAACATGAAGTGATGCTTTATCTGGTCACAAAGGCAAATAATGGATTCAAGCTATGGAAGAAGAAATAGAGTCGATGAAAACTAATCAAGTCTGGAACTTGGTTGATTTACCTTCAAGACCAAGATCCATTGGAAATAAATGAGTTCTTAAAATTAAACGTAAGGCGGATGGGTCAATAGAACGCTATAAGGCTCAACTAGTAGCGAAAAGCTATACTCAAAAAGAAGGAATTGATTATGAAGATACATTCTCACCAGTTGTGAGAATTACTTCATTTTATCTTATTTTAGCTATAAATGTATATATGGACTTAGAGTTATACCAAATGGATATTAGAACTGTGTTTCTCAATGGAGAACTAGAGGAGGAGATCTATGGATCAACCTTTAGGATTTGAGACTAAAGGACAAGAGCGCAAAGTTTACAAGCTTAATAGATCTATATATGGTCTTAAACAAACCTTTAGACAATGAAATATCAAGCTTCATCAAGCTATCCTAAAAGATGGTTTTGCAATGATAGAAGAAGATCACTGTCTATATTTAAAACATTCTAACAATAGTTTTGTAATATTATCCTTATACGACATTTTAATAGCTGGAAACAACAAAAAGATGATTAATACTATCATTAAACTTTGACATGAAAGACATGGGAGAGGTCAGCTTTGTTCTTGGTGTGAAAATCATTAGAGATCGTGCTAAAAGGCTTTTAGGTTTAACTCAAGAGACTTTATATCAAAAAGATGTTAGAGCGCTATCACTTGCAAGATAGTAAACCAATAGGCACCCCCGATGATAAAAGTTTGAGCCTAAACAGTGATATATGTCCTAAGACTCTAGAAGAAAAGGAAAAAAATGTCAAGAGTACCTTATGCCAGTGTTGTCGGTAGTTTGATGCATGTAATGATGTGCACATGTCCCAACATATATTATGCTATTGGATTGGTCAGCCGATATCAATCAAGTCCTGGTCAGAAACACTAGATGATAGTCAAAAAGATTCTACGATATGTTACCAAGGAAAGAAAGATTTATTATTGATTGATTACTCTAATACTGATTGGGAAGGAGATGTTGACCAATCTACATCAATTTCAAGATGTGTTTTCTTGCTTAAAGATAGTGCAATACTATGGAGGAGCAATAAACAATCTTTCTTTACCTTATCTACCATGAAAGCTGAGTATGTAGCTTGTTCCGCAGCAACACAAGATGCTATTTGATTAAAAAATTTCTTGGATCTTTTGAAAATTGTCAAATCAACATTAGATCCAGTGACAATTTATTGTGATAACATTGCTGCAATAGTTGTGGACAAAGATCCAAAATACCATGGAAAGACCAAACACATCAAGATGAGATATCACTACATTAGAGAAGCAATTAATGACCATGATGTGATCCTAAAACACATTTATACAAATTCTAAGGGTGTAGATCCACTCACAAAACCAATAACAAGGGATGTATTTATTAGACATGTGAAATCCTTTGGTCTGTGTAGAATGTAATTAAATAATGAATAAATGTTATTTGGATATCATTTTTTTCATTATTTGTTTATGGATATATTGAGTATCGTATAATACAATTTGTTAAAGTATGTCGATAGACTAAGTTTGACTCATTTACATGAGAAATCACCTTTAGCATTTGTAAGGTGCGTAGAGATGAAACTAATTGATTTTTAATGCTAAAAAAAAGATTGGGCATAGTGGAAGCGATTTTAACTCTAAATGATTATTAAAGTGTCGCCCTGGTTGGAACCAAGATGAGGTTCTTAAATAAAAGAATCAACATGAATGAATTCCCACCATTCATGTGTCTATTATGATTGAAGTCGAGTATGAAATTATTCATTTGTCATTAATGACGATGAGCAAATGAGAATTTCTGACTTGTAGTCTTTGTTTTTAGCGACAAGACTAAGACTCGTATAGTGTATTTTCTCTAACAAGGAGCGCAACGACATACACTCTTTGTCTTTGGAAAAAGAAAAGAGTACGCTCCACTATAACATGTACTTCATACTACATGTGTTAACGACCATTACAGGAATAAAGAATGGATCCCTACTTCTTTATTATGTGAGTCTTGGAGATCATACCTAAGATCTTAAAATCTTACCCGTTAGCGGCTTTTGACTATATCATAAGGTGATGAATAAATGATCGCTACTTTAGGAGTATATCCCATGGTCATGGAATGATTCGACTTGAAGGAATACTCTTAGGAAAGCGAGTTAATTCAGATCTATGTGATATAAGAGTGAAAGAAAAAGTAATTTTAGTTCTACACATGTTACTTGTATTCACCGTCTGGGATCATATCATTTGAATAAATTTGATATAATTTAGAATACATGTAATTGTTATGATGAATTGAGTACGAAATTCTAAAGGGATTGAATTATACTCATTCACGTGTAACTAAAAGTGCTTGGGGTATATTAGTACACTCTAAAGAATAATGAATCATAAAGTATATGTCTCCTAAATAGCCTATATTAGGTTTATATAGATTGGAACTCCTTTCTCTATGTGCATCAGGTCGCACGGTCCGTTCATCAAGTATGGAGTTTCTGTGCAAGTTTGAAAAATAATGTAGTTAGTTATTGGATCTGGCCTGGTTCGCCCATGAGGGATGAACCCGATCTATTTATTTAGAGGTGTGGTTTGGCCTGGTTTGCCCATGAGACATGAACCTAGTCTATTTATCTAGAGGTGTTACTTATTGGTAACCGCTCCTCTCTAGTATAAATATGGACTTCTCTCTCCAAGTTGAGATAAGTTTTTACATATTTGAAGATAGTTCTTTTTCTCAATACTCTACATTAAACTTGCTAAGATCTGTAAAGATGTTCGTGCTATGAAACATTGCTTTGGTTCTAGTAATCAAAGTGCCCTTGAAGCAATTGATCTAGGAACAAGGAAACATAATATCACAAGTAAGTTTTTCCAATAGATTATACAGAGTTGTAACACAGTATGTTAGTTTTCCAACGAGATTAATTTTGTACAAAATAGAGTTCTATAACTCTCATTATAATGAAAAATCTAGGCAGAGGTCGGAATTCGACCTTTGCTGGCAGTTTTGAGAAAAACAGAAAAAGAAGTGGAGGTCGTGAAAACGATGAAGTTAGACGCATTAAAGGGAAATAAACAAGTTATGTTCGAAAATGTGTGTTTATAATGATATTTTGATTGACAAAAGTTATAAAAAAAATAAAAATGAAAGAGTAACAAATTTAAAGGCATACTGAATTATTTTGGTGTGGTTATTAGGAAGAGTATCGGTGGTTGAAAATAATTTATGAGAATTTGCTGTAATTGCAGGAGTGACCACGAGTGTGGTGCAACAGTAACAAGGCAACACGAGCAGAGCATCCACAGCAGGTAGGTGATTCATGCCTACATATCTGATTTATTTTTCATAGTTAAAATGTGTGAATTATGCTTAAAACTTTGGTGGAAGTTTGAGAAGATATGTTTTATTAGTAAGAATATTTAAGATATGTGTACTAGAGAAGTTTGAAAATGTCATGAACAAAACATGGTGGTGGCTAACATACATTTAGTGTATGTTAGGATCCCGGATAAAGGGATCACCAAAAATGGCTAACATACATTTTAGTGTATGTTAAGATCCTAGATAAGGAGATCATCATGAATGACTGTCATACATTTAGTGTATGTCAAGATCTCGGGGATGGGGATCACTATGCACATACTAATATACATCGAGTGTATGTTAGAATCCCTAATAAAAGGATTCTGGTGCAATGTTTAAATACACATTCATGTATGTTGAAATGTAAAAAAAATATAAATGGAATAATCAACGCACATCCTCAAAAATAAAATAAAATATATGAGGTATGTTACGGACCCGGGAAGGGATCTTCTTTGATTTATTATGTCAGTAGGGTGATTAGTATCTTCTTTGATTTAGGGTGCAATGTTTATTATGTCTTGCTAAAATAAATTTGTTATTATTGATATTCTTAATATTATTTTACGAGTTAGTGTTACTATTAGCACCATATTCACAATTATCAATACCATAAGCACTACAATCATTGTAATAAATTATTATTGTTATCATTATAATCATTATTATTATTATTGTTTAAACAATAAAAATTATTAAATTATCTAGGAGAACAATAACAACAACAACAACAATAATAAAATTATAATAGAAGAGTACAAAAGAAAAACATTGTAAAACAAAATTACTAATATTATTATTGTTGTGTAAGCAATGAAAATCATAAAATTATCTTGAAAAATAAAATAAAAAACCAAAAAACATTAACAAAAAAGAAAATAAAAACAATCAAAATAAATGACAAAACCAAAATAAATATTATTAGCATTTAAAGAATAGATAAAAATAATAATCAAACAAATAAAAGGAACAAAGAGAAAAAAAGAAATATCAATTTTAAAATGATTATAGCATAAATTATTTTTTCAAGACTAAATGGAATAGAAATAAAACCTGAATAAAAGAGAAAATGATAGAAATTAAAAACCAAAAATAAAAGTATAGATACATAAATATGAATAAAAAATATGGATTGTCCTAGAAGGGTCGAAAAAATTAAAGAAATCAAAACCAAACCACAAATTAAAATAATAAGGGTTGAAATAAAAAAAACAAAATATATAATCAATTTCAATCGAAGAAAAAAATTGGAACAATATAAAAAAAATACAGGAATGAAAAACAAACCAAAAATAAAAAAGAATAAGGGCCAAAATAAAACATAAGATATTTGATCAATTTCAATTGAAAGATAAAATTGAAACACACCAAAACTTCTATACAAGAAATCTAGATGAAAAAAACAATAAAAGACCAATGATTGAAATGATAAAACCATGCACAAAGAGGATTGCCCTGCATTTTTAGTTGCAGGAGAGAGAAATGGGGGGAAACGATCAATCAACCTCTTCTAACATGTCTTTGACCACTGTGAGATGACACACACATCACTATACTGAAGAGGCCATGACAATGCATCCGGTGATATGGGGGATGAATATTTTTACCACTAAACAATGCCTCATGTGCTGTTTCTATGGCGGGATCGAAAGACAATTGTCGGGGTGTCAAGTAGACGCATAAAATATTTTCTCAGAAAAAAAATAAAAAAATCTAAAATTACTCAAACACCCTTTAGAGCCCGCGATAATAACAGCACCTATGGAAATACCAACATGCCTATACTACAAACACTTTGTTTTTGTCTTTTATAAGGGCACATCAATATTTTTACTGCTTATATAAATTTGAAAAACCATAAATACCCTCATCGATAACTCTAAATTTTTTGTCTCATTCAAGGCTACAATGGTTATTTCTTTGTTTATCAACAAATATAAAAAATAAAAATATCCTTGTTCAATCAACTTTTTTTGTTTGTTTCCAAGGGAAAAATCATAGTTTTACCATCTAAGAAAACCTGGAAAAAAGACAAACACCCCTAAACAATAAGCTAATGATAACAAGTTCAATTGAAAATTCAATAATACACTTAAAACTAACAACAACCTTTTTTGAACTGAAGAAAAATAATTACACTATTATAATCTATAATAAAATATATCTAGAGATACAATGATTTCTCTACACGGTATAACTTCTTTTTAATTAAAGTGGATTGATTTAAGTTTTTTGAGATTAGGTTTCTTTTATAAATTTAAATCGGTGTAACCCAGAAACCTAATTTAGACGATGTTTGATACTGTGTTTTAAAAAGTATTTTGAAAAATTTTGAATTTTTTTTTATTTTTTATTTTTCACTTTAAATTATTTTTTTTTATATATTTTTAGATTATTTTCATGTGATAATATCAAAATAATGTTTAAAAAATAAAATATTATTTTAATATATTTTTAAACTAAAAACACTTTAAAAAACAACCACAATAACACTACTAAACAAACACTTAATTGAGCCCTAATTCGAAAAATAAAAGCCCATCCACGTGCACGTGCTTGTCCTTTCCATTTTATTCTTTTTTGAGGCGCTGCCTGGCTGCCACCCTGCTCTCCGCAACTTTCCTCTCTGTTGGTCTCCAATTCCCTGTTCCAAGTTAACAAAAATCACAACTACACTCCTAGTAAGTATCAAGCCCACCTCAGCCACTAACCAACCAATCCAAGGGCAAGTTTCATTTTTCTTTGTTTTGGACAATACTGGAAGAATTTGGTGTTTTCCATAACGGGTTTTGTGTTTTAGGTAAGGATTTGACCGAAATTTGAGTTTTCAGTTGAGCTTTTAATTGATTCATCAATGATTTCGCATATGCAAACTACAGTGTTTGAACTAATTATTTTCTGTAATATTTTCATTTTTTTTGTCTTGTGCCCAGTAATGATGTATATACTATAGTAGCTCTTTGCTGTGCAATTGCTTGAAATGGATTGAAGAAAACTGAGAAACTAGTGTTTGATATGATATTAGGTTGGTACAATTACATACGAAAGGTTCGCATTCAGAACAGTGAGAGAGAGAGAGGAGCAGGTCACTGAAGCGTACCGGTTATGTTATTTGTGAGCTCAGCAAACCGAAAATCGAACCGAAATATTTGATGCGAAACCGAAAAGCTGATTGCTTACCCCTATTTAAGAGGACTGTTGGTGTGGAATCATTCTGATCCATCGTCGGATAAACGCTAACAATGTCTCAGTGTTTTGAGAACAACCTTAAACCCACCCAAAACCCTCCTCCGCAACCCCACTAAATCCTCACCAGTTTCCAGTCCCTTGATTCATTTACCAAAATCAAAGAAGCACTCAAGAATCTCCATGTCACAACAAAATCAACAAGAATTGTCTCTCGATTCTCTAATCAGCAGCACCCGCAAAGAAGAGGTCCTTGGTGCCATCAAGGGCTCTTTGTCTTATTGTCTTACCGAGACCAGTCTTAATAAGACTGTCCCTGCTCTCAAATCCAAAGTTAGGGGCAAGGTAATCGTAATTTTTTTTTTACTTTTTTCCCTTTACTTTTCTACTACAATAATGTCAATAATGTTAAGATTGATAAAGATGATTACACAGCTTGGTTTCTGTTGTAGGTTAGAGATATATATGATGCCGGGGATTATCTTGTTTTGGTCACAACGGATAGGCAGAGCGCATTTGATAAAATTCTCGCTTCTATTCCCTTCAAAGGACAGGTCTGTTCACTAGAGTCTGTGTTTGATTAAACTTGAATTTAGTAAATATGTAGTTTTTGTTGGAAACATTTTAAAATTCTTAGTATCCTCCTTTTAGGTTTTAAATGAGACCAGTCTATGGTGGTTTGATAGAACTCGGCATATAACCCAGAATGCTGTTGTATCAGCTCCCGATAAAAATGTCACAATTGCAAAGAAATGTTCTGTTTTTCCTGTTGAATTTGTTGGTAAGTATGACTTTTTGAGTGTTTGAGGTTGAATATGGTGATTAACGATTTAATTGATTTTAATTATGTTGTGAATTTGTAGTTAGAGGTTATGTGACTGGAAGTACTGACACATCACTATGGACGGTTTATAAAAATGGTGTCCGGAATTACTGCGGCAACGCCCTTCCAGATGGTGAACTTTCTATTTCATCAGTTGGCTCTTCTTTATATATTTATACATATGCACTAACTATCATATGTTGTAACTGATCCAACTATTTTACAGGCTTGGTAAAAAGCCAAAAGCTACCTTCAAATATACTCACTCCAACCACCAAAGCCGACGATCATGATGTTCCTATAACCCCTGAGGAGGTTCGATCTTATTTGCCCATTTGTACTTAGGAAAGAATAATAGCGACACTAAACTTTTGCTCCTAATTTCTCTCACTAGCTGTGAAATTTTCATCAAGGAAAGTTCTTGTCACAATAACTCATTGCCATCCGAGTTTCTGTCACATAGCTGATTTGTGGGGTTTAATTGTTTTGGCCTTATTTCAGCTTTGTTGCTTATTGGTCCATCTTGTTAACTTTCCTTATCTTGCAGATAGTTCAAAGTGGACTGATGACTGAAGCTGATTATTGTGAAGTCAGCAGTAAAGCGCTGAGCCTGTTTGAATATGGACAGGTGAGTTTTTTAGTTAAAACTGGACTGATGACTGAAGCTGAATATTATCTATCTTATTGATAAGACAGACTTCAAGTTTGTGAGGCTAGCAGATCAGTTTTAGCTGTAATGTAACTTATACTGATCTGAATGCAAATATGACTCCCAGTGTTTCCTCTGAAATTCTATTTGCAAGAGGGCATTTATTTATTCTTATTTTGCTCGTGCTGACTATTACTGGATGGGCTTTATAATTTCCATTATAACTAGCTCAATGATTTTTTTTGGAATTGCAGCGTGTGGCATTAGAGCATGGCTTGATTTTAGTAGACACAAAATATGAATTTGGAAAGGGCTCTGATGGCTCAGTTCTATTGATTGATGAGGTGTGGAATTATATGCACTATAATATTCATAGCTCTCCCACATTCTTTTTTATAGCTCACGCACATGCAATACATCATGCACCCTGCACCTAAAAAATTGCTGTGGTGTCTCGTCTTGAAATGTTAGGTTCATACACCTGACTCAAGCAGATATTGGATTGCCCATTCTTACGAGGAGCGGTTTCAGAAAGGCCTTGAACCTGAAAATGTGGATAAGGTGTGTTATTGGGTTATAAATGTTTGCATGTTCTATGTCCATGTGCGAATAAATGTCTAGTTATGCACCATTTATCTTCTCAACTGTGTTTGGAGCAATGTTATGGACAATTTTCTTTACTTTCTGGAAGTATGATTATACCTGATTTTATAAATACTTGATGTTTCTTAGGAGTTCTTGAGGTTATGGTTCAAGGATCACTGCAATCCTTATGAAGACAAGGCAAGTCAACTTAAAAAGTGCAATTACATTTGCATCATTTGCACCTGCTCTCAAATGCTAAATCTCATTTGTCAATGCAACATTTAGGTCCTCCCTGATGCTCCTGCAGATCTTGTTTGTGAGCTAGCTTGGCGGTAAGTCTTTTATTTTATTGAACCTTTATTCAGCTCATCATGCACAAGGAATTTAAAGAGCAAGATAGTTACAGCTAAAGGGGGTTCCGAAAACCTCTGGAATCAAATGGTCTATTTCCAAATTTCTTCTCCCAAATGTCATATATTGCGAGTTGATGAAAATGTCAGGAGTATTCTTTACTATAACCAGACAATATGTTCTAACCACCTTAAGAAAATGTTTCTTGCCTATAACCAGACAATATGTTCTAACCACCTTAACTAAGATTGCTTTCTGACCACCAATCTAATCTGAAACTCCCTGTTCTCTTCCATTTAATGGCGAGAGGGGATTAAACTCCTATTTACGTCAAAGCATTTGTGACGGTAAGATTTATTGAGTGCAATGGGCTGATACTGACTGGAATTTCCCTTTTCCAGTTCATTTCTTCATTCCCAGGATAAAAATTGATGATCACTGTAGTGATTTATTTAATAAAAGAAGCTTTTTTGCTGGTCACATCTTATATCTGGCTGGTTATAATTGCTTGTTATTCATTGTAACTAGTTCATGTTTGAAGTAATCACTTGCATTGCAATGTGTAGCTGTTTCAGCTGATATTTAGTTCTGATCATCATGTCTAGCTGCCTTCTGACAGCAGGGTGTTATTTCCTTGTATATTTCAATTCTTTATGAATGGATTGCAAAGTGCTTTGCCGCTCATTCGGAATATACAATAAAAGTATATGATGTGGCATGAAATTATATTCACTTTTAAAAATTATGTCAGTGTCAAGCTGTGTGCAAAATGAGAAACCAGAATTGAAATGCTTAAATATAGTACCGCCAGGATATTTTTTTTTTCATCCAGAGAATACTCTGTAATTTGTTTATGCTGTCTAGCTGTGGAATTTCTATTCCAAGGCTGTCCTGACAAAGTTGGTTTCTAAGTTTATTTTATTTGTAATTTTAACAATTCTTGTGAAACTCACTCCCTGAAATTTTCGTACTTCTTTTGCCATTATGTTTCGTGTTAGGTGATCAGTTAAAAAAAAAAAAAAGTTTCGTGTTAGTTGGCTGACCCTTCCCTTTGGTGACAGGTATATTTTCTTGTATGAGACAATAACAAAATCAAAATTTGAGCTGCCATTGACAGAGGTAAACTCCTTTTCAGCAGACATTTCTGCCACCAAGCAATGTAACTTGTTTTTCTTTCATGCTGGTGTTGAAATTGGCAGAATTTTGCTTCTTCCATGCAGGAGCCAATACACGATCGGATCTCAAGAAATGTTGAACTAGCATTATCATCCTTACGGTGAAGTTGATGCAAGTTCTCCTTTTTGACATTTTTCACTGGCATTTGATCTTGTGTGGAAGTAGACTGCTCTGCAATGGAGCTTTTCCGTTTCGGTCAATCTGGGTCATTCTGGTTTCGGCGGGGCAGGCATAAGAAAGTGAACCTTGTGATTCCAGGAAACCCTGATAAACTGGATATTCCTTGTAGGAGAAAATCTTAATTAGAAGATTGTTCATTAGAAATCCTGCAGTATACGAAATGATTGTTTCAAATGGGGTCATTGCGAAGCCATTGATTCTCATGCTTGTTGACATCTGAAGTGATTGTTTTTAACTGATAAGGTGAATTTATGCCTGGATAATCCGATGACTGTTATGTTGCAATATGTTTTACTCAGTTTAATTATTTTTAAACTTCCTACACTGTCCAGATTCAACTTGCTGAGCGAAAGGATTGATGCTCGGACGCCTTCATCCCAGATTACCATTATAGGCACAAAAGAGACACTATTATCTGAATTATTTAGTAGCATTGAGAACTTTCTTGGAATCTCACTCAACATATTAGGTTTTAGCATTAGGGCAAGTCCAACCGAGCAGCTAAAAGGAGAGCCAAAAGCCAAAATGGCTCTTCACTACTCCCTCTGATGCTATTTGTAGCATCTCTGAATAAGAAAGCCAAAATATTAAATAATGCTATATATTCGGGGGCTGGGGCTATGGGTGTCTGTGTGTGTGTAGGTGATGGCGGGAGAGAATGAGAGGAGCTTTTATGGTTTTTATGTGTGTGTGTGTGTATATATAATAATAATTAATTATATAATAATAATAATAATTAATTATTATAATAATAATAGTTAGCATACAAAAATAGGGGTATTAATTTGTAATTAATTTAATTGAATTATTTGTAATGGAATGTATTTTAATTAATTATGTTTGAACTTATTGATTATTTGTTAATGTGTTCATTTTTTTTTTAGTTTTTCTAATATTGAAAGACAATAAGTAACATTAATTAATTTCAAACACAACAACCATAAAAAAACATAGAGTTACTTAAAAAACATACAATAAGTAGCTTAAATTTCAAATTTCAAATATTGAGGGTCTTTAAATTATATTTAAATTCATTTTTTTTAATTTAATTATAATTAATTTTTTTTTTATTGTTGGAGGGTTTTTCAAAAGTAATTATTTAATTATATAACTTACTCATATTAATTGTATAATTAATTGCATTAAACTATATACAAAATAATTGAATTTTATTTTAAATAATATAAAAAAATAGCTCTCCAAAATGATTTTTATTATTAGAGTACACATCAATAAAAAAATCATATATACACTATTTCAAAAAGTTATTTTAGAGATTTGGCTCTCCAAAATAGCTCTTGCCATTGGACTTGCTCTAAGAGAGGAGCACATAAAAAAATCTTATTTTTGGATAAATACATTGAAGAATTCATTTTTTTTTCTTTTTTAGTTTTATGGGAGTTTATTTCTTTCACATAGAGAATCAGGGATATACTCTTTTTATCCATATA
Source organism: Salix koriyanagi (assembly GCA_029228605.1). Lineage (NCBI taxonomy): Eukaryota > Viridiplantae > Streptophyta > Magnoliopsida > Malpighiales > Salicaceae > Salix > Salix koriyanagi. The sequence continues at coordinate 3,677,874 of CM055343.1, read as the reverse complement.
TAATCTTTTCTTCTTTAGCCACTTTTAAGGAATGCAAGTGAAATTTAGTGAGTCCTTTATGGTCATGTTCTTAACTTTAAGCAAGTTTTCTTTGCAAGAGCTACTGCAACCAATAATAGTGTTTACCTTAACCAAGAGCCAAGACTAGACATGTGGAAGTTGGTTTTGAGTAGTAGTCAATTATATTTCTTTGTTTTTCATAGTCTTATAGGGATTTTTATCGTGTAATGAATATTATGGATTTAAGCCTTGATTTTGGATTTATATTGTGTACTATCTTATCTTATTATTTTCTAAGTATAGATGTAAGGTCTTTTGATAAATTTAAGACCTTTTTAGATAATTTCTATCAATGTATTCTTAGACAAATCAATGGGTCCAACTTCCTATAGTTTGATAAATATATAAGAAGGGATTTATTGAGGTAGTCTATACGGATCTAACTAATGCCTATACTTAGAAAAATCCCTTTTTTTTGCTTCTAGCAGACTGACTAAACAATTGGATCTACCTTCAACAGATAAAAGGTAATTTCAGGACTGACTCCTGGCCTGTCAGAGGTGCCTAATAAAGAAATATATCTTTGCACATGGAAGAGCTTTATTAGTGAGTGTTATTACTTTGGTGTCAAGGTAAAGTATATTTTTATGACTGTTTGCTCATTTTCTCGTAGAGGGACATCTCTTATTTTTCTCTGCAACTTTGGTTCTAATGTCTATCCTTTTTTCAAGGACTTTTTCTGGTGCAATATCAAGGTTTTCCCCCCATTAGACTCTGGTAGAGGCACATTGCTTTATGACTACTTAATTCTCTCGCACTATGGCCACTCTATTGAGAGTTACACATTCAAGTGTTAAATACCTGATATTGATGAAGACATTGCTTTGATGTATAAAAGGTTAGATAAAGGGTTATAGAGATAACAAGGGCATCCTCATGCGGGAAAATTATTTTCTCTCCATCTTTTAGGGTTAAAAAGATTAGTAATGTTAAGGACATATTTCTTATACTTTCTCTTTTGTGTGTTAATATCACTCTTGCCGAGGTGCTATCCAAGATCATATTGATTTTGGGTAGTGACACTATAGATTAGTCAGGCTCTTCCATGCTTTACTCAAGATGATAATCCCTATTTAAAAACTGACAGATATAACCTTTAGCTATCAATTTTTTGATTTATTTTTTTTAAAACATTACACTCTTTCTGTGTCATGTTCTTTATACTTATGAGATAAACAATATTTGAATGTGCGTAAACTGAGTGGTGATCTTATAGGTGAAGGGTACTGGGCAAATTCCTTGGCCTAAATGGCCATGAAGATTTTAGTGAGGGTGACGTTTAATGAAGAAGTACATATTTCAGGATATAGCCTGACTTCAAATTATCATACAATACATGTATTTTGTCCTTAAAGGTTGTAGGGGGGATCATTCACATGACATAACTATTCTGAATGGCCAATCCCAGTTTGTTCTGTATATTGAAAAAAGTGTTTTCTTCAAGGCATTATAGTTATCTAAGGTCATCTTAGTAGAAATCAAATATTTGAGTATACAAGTATGCAACACTTATCTTGATAGGGTAGTCTTAAATATCATAAGGGGTGTAGATATTTTCACGTATACACTTCCTTACAAGTTGTTTTTTCACTTCTATATCAATATGGTTATATGGAGCTTGAGGTTTTTTGCGAGGAATAGTAAGATTGATGGCAAACTTCTAGCCCTATAATCTCAAAGTTAAAAACCAAATTGAAAGTTTCTTGATAAAAAACTATAAGAGAAACCAATAATAGCTACCCTATTACCACTACCTTTAAATGAGATGTATTAAAAGATATTAAACATCTGACATATAGCTTCAAAATCCATGATGCCTCTACAACCACCTTATCCCACTTAGTACAAGCTAGATCTCACCTTTAAGTACCATACTGGTGCTGCAGGATATACCATTCACACCTGCAATGCCTTTAAGAAGAAGCTCTTGTAGCTCATTAAAGCTAGGTGAATAATATTTAAAGAAACTATATATGTGAGTACAAGATCTATGCCCAATCATACTTTAAGAAGTGGGATAGTAAATGTGGTCGAGGTAGAACACCTAACGAGTCCAAAAGTGCCGATGAATAGAGCTTGCGAGGTGATGAAGAATGCCACCTAATACAAGCGCTCATAAATATGCTGGGTGCAAGTGGGTTACTTGAGCAAAAAAATAAAAAAAATAAAGTTTTGCCTTTCGATCAACACCATTTAAGTAGTCCCTGCAAGAGTTTTCTAAAGGAGGGAGGTATTGAGGTCATAAGATAGAGTCTGCTCTTACTAAAAAAGTAATTGCTTTTGTGTGATCATGTTTGCAAACATTTTGACTTTGTTCCAACTATTTAAGTTTTGTTGGCAATCTGGCTCATAATACCACAAGATTTCTTTATCAAATGGGCCTTTCTTTTTAATAAGATCATATTTTTTTTTCATGAAGTGTCTTCACCCTTTAACACATTTACACCCTATTTATAAAACCATTTTACTAATAATTATTTGGTGTCCTTTTTTTTTCCTTTTAAAAAACGATACATTATCTAATTTTTTCACAAAGATTTTTGAGAAATCAAAGTTTAGTAACAAAGCAAAAGTTAAATTGGTGTTAGCAAAAAAGTTATGGGAATTCAAATAATCTTTATGACATGATAATTGAACAAATAATGAGAAACCATTTCACATAGAAAATCAAAGCTTATCGATCCTAAATGTCTGTGTTTGAAATGAGAAAAGATAATCCTTTTAAAACTATAAATAACCCCTGCAGTTTCTATTTGAATTTAATAATATTTTTTTTTAAGAATTAACCCTAACTATAATCATACCTTATATTATTGGGGCAAGTGCAAGAATAAAAGGCATTTCAAATCCATGAATGATCCTTAATGACTAAAGAAACCCAAACAAAGTAGGGGAGCATAAAAGAATTCAAAATGTAAAAAAGGTTTGAGCATCTAATAATAAAATAACAAATATAATGATAAGTGCTCAAAACCCAATAATGAGAAAAACAAAGGTGAAAAGACCAAACCAAATTGTAATGGCATGTTTTTGGCGACACCATCTACTTTAGACACCATCTATGACCTACCCAACACCACCAAGAACATCCCTAGTAACATTTTTATCCAGCTGAAATTTTCCCCTATCTCTTTTTGGTGCAAAACACCGACCAATGCATGCAAAATCTACATGCTATGTGTTTTTTCCCAATTTTTGGGTTACTCCCCAAAATAAAATAAAATGACAAAAATAAAATAAAAGGAGCCGACGTGGGTAGAAAAATCAATGTGAAAATTTTGGTTGTTTTCGCGAGTCCAATCGTATCTCTTTGGTTCCAAAAATAGAGAAAAATACAGATTTAAGGCAAAAATAATTTATCGTTGGATGAATCTGTGTAAAAACTAAGTTAAACGACATAATTATATTTTTTATGGGTTGATTCGATTTAATCGTCGACAAATTTAAAGTTTAATTATGATCGGGAATTAATTTAAAGTCCAATTGAAGGATTTAATTAAGTGCAAGGACTTAATTATACTTTAAATTGGTCAAATTAATTTTATTAAGGGCTTAGTCAATGAGTAATCAATTTCTTGAATTTAATTCGGGCTCAATTGATGAGAATGGAATTTTCGGAGCCTGATTTCAATTTTTAAGTCAATAATGCGAAATCAGGGGTCAAATTGAACGAATTAAGAATTTAACGGTCAATTGAGGGTTAAATCGCGCAAATCGGAAACAAGAGACCAAAATAAAAAAGGCGCGCACATTTAAGGTTGCTGTTGAAATTTTGATGGGGATACGATTGCATAAAATTAAAAGTTCAAAGTTAATTAGGGGTGCGATTGAACCAATTAAACATTGAAGGACCAAATTGTATTTTCTCCCACCAATTTGCATGTCCCTGCATTGTTCCGACACTTGAACAGTGCAGGAATACGACGCTGCAACAGCCCTCTGCAGCAAGGGACGAAGGACGTTGGAGTGGCAGTCCTCAGCCCTCTGCAAAAATACATAGGCCACAGCACTACATGCAAATTACATGTGCTCTGCCTATAAATTCATAGCATGCCGAGAAGAAAAAGGAAGAGGAAAGGAGGGGGAGCAGAAAAGGAGAAAAAAAAAGAGAGAAAAAACCCAGAGAAACACGGGGAAGAAGACGATAATAGAGGGGAGAAATTTTGAAGAAACCATTATGAAACACTCCCATTGTGGTCGCCAACCATGGTTATCTTCTTCCGTTGACAGAGTCACCGTCGAGAGAGTAGAATCACGTTATAGTGAGGAGCAAAAACAGAGAGAAAAGAGGGAGGTGAAAGAAAAACAGGGGGAAAAAAACGTGGAAGAAAAGAAAAAACGAGAAAAAACACAGAACAGAGGAGAGAAAACAAAAACAGAGGAGAAGTTTTTATTTTAGTTTCAGTTTCAAAGGCTGCACAAGGAAGACGAAGACGTGGTAGAAAATTTGCAGAACACAAGCATACACACGCAGAGGCAGCCACCCTTTCTTCCTCTCCAGCTCCGGCGACACAGCTAGTTCCAGCTCTCTCTCCTCCAGTCAACGTTTCTCTCTCTAAAAGCAGCATGCAAAAGCTCCTCTCCTCCAACGGCAACCGGCTACTCACCTAGCACCACCATCCTCTCCACCGTCATCTCCTCCTTCACCCAAGCCACCTAGACGTGACCTCCGGCGAGGCCATAACAGCCACAATAGTTGCACCGACGTTAAAGAAACCAACTCCCGACGCTCCTCCGGCCACCACAGGCCTCCGTTTCTGACTCCATATTCGCAGGGAGAACCACCTCGATCTCCTCTACCCGGAGGAGGTAGCAGGATAAGCCTCTCGTCGTGTCGGTCGACCACCATTTACTGTGCATCGTCTTCTTCAGCGCTGAGGGAGTGAATTAATTCACTCCCCCGTTGGGCCGTTTGGGTCGGGTTCAACTCCCGGCCCAGCTGCCAAGGTGATGGGCCTCTCGGCCCATCAGGCTAGAAAGCCCATCCAGCCAAAATGATGGGCCTCTCGGCCCATCAAGGCTGGGCAGTCCAACCCATAGTTTTATTTATTTATTTATTTATTTTCCCTTTTCTTTAAAAAAAAGAAAAAGCAAAAAAAAAAAACATATAAAAAATATAGAAAACTACATTTTTTTAAATAAAAAACAAAATGTGTTGTTTTCGTGCATACGACCGAATTCCATGATTTTTCCATACATATTTTTTGTAAAAATTATGTTGCATCTTTCTCATATTTTGAAATGAAAATTGGATATCGTAAACGGTTTATGATTATCCATTGGAATTTGGCCAAAATATAAAAAATAATTATAAATATTTTTGTTTCATCTATTAGGGTGTATATTTACATTGTAAAGTACACCCGCGGATAAAAAAGATTTTTACTACGGTGTAAAATTACATTGTAAAGTACATTCGTAGATAAAAAAAAGACTCGTAACTGCTGTGTAAAATTACATTGTAAAGTACACTCGCAGACAATAAAATGTCTTTTTGAAAATGGAGTGTAAAATTTTTTCTTTAACTTAGAAAAACAATCAAATAACAATGCAGCTTACCTTAGGTAGGGTGCACTGGGGGTGATGTGTCTTCCCCTTGTACAACAAGTCCCCTTACCCAAGACTCTCGCAGACCAATAGGTTTCCTAGTGACCATAATACTAGGTGGCGACTCCTAATAATTATAGTCGTAACTTTACGACTATAAAACACACATCTTTTCACCGTGCGCCGTTGTCTCCCCCGAATCAAGGAGTGATGGAGGGGCGCGAAGCGCGTAGAAAAATCATTGTCGCGACACTGTGGAAGAAGTAATAAATTTTTGAATGTGTTGGACTTGCATTAGCTCAGCACAAGTGCTTGGGTCGGGCCCAACCTAAGGTTGCCAAGCTGCCTAACCAACCTAACCCAACCCAACCCAAACCATACAAATATAATATATAATAATAAAATAATATTATTTTAAAAAATAAAAAATATTTTTAAAATATTTTTGATTTTATCGCATGCTTTTTTTTTAAAAAATGTTCAATATTTAGGTTGTCGACATACACTGTAAGATTTGAACCCAATAAAAAATACTCGATTTTCTCTGAAAATCCTAAAATGACAAAAAATAAAAAAAATACTTATTGAAAAACATAATAAATATTTTGTTTTCATGCATGTGGCCAAATCCTAGAACTTTTCCTAATATATTTTCATAAAACAATTACATCTTTTCCTAAAAATGAATGTCAAAAAGATAAATAGTTAACGTTAAAAATCTTAAGAAAGAATAAATAGAGCCTTATGACCCCAACATGTGTCTATTACAACCAGTAAACCAATTGATCTTGCTTATAGCCAAGCCCAAAGCCCAAAAGAGGTGGATCTGACAGCTCGCTAAACTCATGTTTACTTAGACTGAGCATGTGATTAAACCCAATTATATTGATTCTAGTAGCTTAGTAGACCCACATTTACTTGGGTCCAACATGTTATCAAACCCAAGTATGTTAGGTTTGACAACTCTAAATTCATGCTTACTTGGGCCCAAGTCATTGTTGAACCAAAATATTGTGGGCTTGACAATTCACTAGACCACTTGTTGATATTTTACTAGTTTAGTGGACCTGTTTTAGACAATGTTTTAGGCATTTTCACAATTCTATTTTTAATAAGCTCAAATACTCTACAATTTGCTCGGGAAGCATGGTTTACAAGGGTTAAATTGTAGGAATGATGCTTAGCTCTTAGGTTTGAGAAGTGGAAGCTCAACATGAAGAAAATGAAAATAATGAAAAATGATGATGGGAGCACGCCCCCTATTATAAGGGTGGCTAATTGCCTTGGAAGCCTCCCTTTTCTTTGGCTCTTTAGTTTTTATCCTAAACTTTCTTTAACCAAGCATAAATTGTCTTTCTTTGAGACTTGCATATAAGATCTTGATGCTTTCACAAGTCCTCATGCCTCTTGTGTACCCATAACTTGCTTTTTACCGCAGTTGATGTACAACAACATAAACATAGAGTGATATTTGTCAAGAAATCATCTTACTTAAAAGTTTTAGCTGTTAAGTGAGATACTGTAATATGATTTATATTATTCTTTAACATCCCTTCTCAAATGAAAGGTCTTTGGGCTTAAAACTTGGACACATACCCACTCTACCTTGTTTTTGATTTTTATCAAATAGATTGAGGGCGATAAGATTCAAACTCGTGACCGCTGGGTCAATAAGGTTTTGATACTATGTTAAGAAACCATCTCACCTAAGAGCTTAAGGTGTTAGGTGAGATCCCAAAATATGATTTATATTATTCTCTAACAATATAAAACTTTGTAACTTGATCACATGCAGTTTTCATCATCAACTATTGAAACAAATTATAATTAAAATGAACTAATCTAACCGTTTGACTTGAGCAAATTGAGAGTTTGCAGTATATTATGAGCTCAAACATTAAGAAGAAAAGAGTTCTTAGTATGAAGCAGTCCTATTGTTCACTCATTAGCAGAGTAAATTCCCACAAACACAACCAGTTTAATCCACCTATACTGCAGATTGATCATTATGCAAAGGTTTAGCTATGGGAATCTCCGAAATTTGTGTTGTTTGCTTCGGAGGTACGACTACAATGCCTGTAATCTTCTCTGTGGTCTTGATAATAACCAAGAACAGAATTCTGTATAGGACCCCCATTCCAAGCAAAATGGCAAGATCGACCCACTTGGAGAGACCCATTTCAACCTGCCATTGATCTCTCAGAATTTGCTCACCGTGAATAGTCTGCGGCCATCCAGCTTGATTGCTAGTAAATGTTAGACCTTCAAATTCGTTCTTGAACATTCCTTGGTAGGCATACTTATGGAAGGCAATGTAGTACATGGGATACTTCCAGAATGTTTGAGGGAGATCACTCGGCAACCTAAAGAATCCCCCACCTAAAATCATTAAACCTTGAATCCCGGCTCCTGTTATTATTCCCATCAGAAAATTTGGCACTAAACTCGCAACAGTCATCATTAAGCTCTCAACCAGCATCATGCAAGCAAACATTACTAAAATGAAGTATATGAAGTGGTCGTATCCTTTGTGAAGTCCAGGAAGGTAATAAGCTATTGCTCCAGGAACTAGTGATATCAGTAACAAGTATGGCAGAGAAGAGAAGGTATTGCCAAATACAAAGGCAGTGACACCATAGTGCCCATTTAATCTTTCTCGTTCAAATACCTGAATTGATCCAGATGAGAAAAAAACATCAGCATTTGTTAGTAATTTGGAACAAAAATGTTTGCACTGTTGGATCATTAATCTAGATTGGTTATAGATACATTTGTTAATGATAGCAAAGACTGCGCTCATTTTGGTTATTTTTGCAAAACATACATATAGCCAAAGTGGGAGGTTGTTGGATCATTAATCCAACGTTGAGCTTATAAGAAAATAATTATGTGCTTGTGAACTATCAAATAAAATGAAGCCTAATTAAAATAAATGATCTACTAAGTATTTTATGCAATTGAGATTAAAAGGTTATTCCTATTTAGTGCTGAGCTAAAATAGGAATACCAAATGGTAGGAATGTCAAAAGGCATGAATACCAAAAGTTACCTTGTTACCTATATATATGGTCATGGTCTCCAGATTACATTAGAGAGAAAATAAAGTTAAGGCAGAGAGAATCAAAGGGCTCTCAAAGGAGAATGTGTTAATCTGGAAGGTAATCCATATGACTCTAAAAAACAACTTTCAGATATGAATTCAGCTACGCTTCCGCTTTATTGTTCATGCGTTCTTGATAATTCAACATGAAATATTTCTATATGTTATGAAATCTAGTTCTAACATGCACTGCATATACTTTACGTACCTTCATATCTTCTACAAAGGAAGGGAATCCACCGATGGCCATGAACGTTAAGAAAGAAGATATGAACATCAGCAGAGAACCTCTAGCCTGTATAATTGACACGGTAACGATTATTTTCAGGTTTCATGCCAAGTTGTTGTAATATAATCAAATCAAGGGTTGAGTTTTATGTTTATTTCATACCTGAATTGAGTTATAACTATATCCAAGATTGTTAAACAAAGTGGCAAGGCCTAATGCTAATAACACATAGATTGCCACACGCAGCCAATAATACCCGAGATCGCGATACATGTTCACAAAAGATCTTCTTGTAAGAACAAGACACTGTGTACCGAAGCTAGAACGACTTCTCTCCACTAACGTTCCGCAATTCTGCATCCAATATTCAAAATTTGTATATGTAATATTAAGTATATATTAATTGGAAATTCGAAAGTAATTAGTGTCTTACCTTTCTACATATTTCAGTTGCTAGTCTTTTAACCTGTTGATAATTGTCCGACGATATGATACGCCTTCGTAAGAGTATTGATTGCTGCCTCTGCAGTAAATTGCATCTTCTACACCTTGTTCAAGATCCTGTCAGGATATAATCAGGATCTTTGTGAATATTTTAAGATGAATCTTAATCATCAAGGTGAGATCTTAGAATATGATTTATATTATTCTCTAACACACCTCCTAAATGAAAGCTCTTTGGGGCTTGAAACTTGCACATTTTTATCAAATAGAATGAGGGTGGTGAGATTCAAGATCTTGACCGCTGGGTCAATAAGACTCTGATACTATATTTAGGAACCATTTTCACTAAAAAACTTGAGCTAATAGGTGAGGCCTTAAAAATTTAATTTATATTATTCTCTAACAAAAGCAACATACCCTTTCGAAATCTTTGTTGATAGTTTTCAGGAAATGATCAGATGGATTCTGGAGAGTCGGGCATGGAAAACCATTCAAGGTAAAAAACTGCATGGAAACAGAAGATCAAGAAGGATAAGTCTAGCAATTATTTTTCTGTAAGATGTACATCTACTGGATCAATTAATCCTGTACAAAGTTTTGATTCACAGTTAATTACCTCATTTGCTTCAGAAGCTGGGCCAAAATACACAACTTTACCAGCACAGAGAAGGCAAAGACTATCGAAGAGCTGAAAAACATCACTGCTAGGCTGATGAATGGATGAAATGACAGTTCTTCTATTTCCATCTTTCTGGTCCAACCTTGCAATTCTGCTCATGACATAATATGATGCTGCGCTATCAAGCCCACTCGTCGGTTCATCAAGAAATAGAAGCTTCGGATGTGTCAGAATCTCTATGCAAATGCTCACTCTCCTCTTTTGACCACCACTGATTCCTTTAGAACCCCACCCACCAATTCTTGTATTCATGGCATCTTGTAACCCCATTTCTCTTATAGTCATCTCTGCTCTCTCTTTCTTTTCTGCCATTGACATGGAATCTGGCAACTGAAGCTGAGCCGAGTAGTACACAGCTTCTTTGACCGTTAGTGTTGTAATTAAGGTGTCATCTTGAGTAACATAAGCCTGTGTGCATAAAATGAAATAAAAAAGGGAGCCTTTTAGAAAACAAATATTGGTTGATGATTATTCAATTTTAGATCATGATACAACACCATTCTTATATTTTATCATCATTTTCTTTACTTTTTATTTTGTTCTTACCATAGTTGTCAATTTCATTATGTTTTGGTCGAAACAGCCAAAACATTTTGTACTACTTAAAAAAAGAGATAAAACAATGTCGTTTTTACCTCGGTTTAAATTCCATCTTCGTTCCGTATCTTTTTGAACAAAATCCGGCCAAAACATACCGGTTTTGTTCTGCCCGTTCCATTTCGGCTAAATAGTGTTTTTTTTTTAAATAATGAATAATTTTACAATATCATTCTTATCTTTTAATCCGACCGTTATGAAATTTTACGAGAAGTCTCTTGATATATTTATATGTATTATGTTAAATTTTCATAGTAATAAGAGAATGTAATGACCTTGTCAGATTGATGATGACATTCTCGTAATATTATACATGCTCATAATTTTGTTCAGAAAAATCATTTTATTGTATCTTTTTTTTATGGATTAAATTGTATAATTCTAAATAATTTTATTTTTGGATTTGAACTAATTTTTTTTTGAATTAATATATATATATATATATATATATATATATATATATATATATATATATAACACTCGAAACGGCATGCCGAAACACTCCGAAACCAAAATATTCCATTTCAATTGAAAAAACAAAACACCAACCAAAATCGATATTGACAATTTTGGTTCTTACCGATGTACCATAAGCCAGCCTTTGTTTTCGACCATTGATTAGAATGTCTCCTGTTTGTCTTGCGTTTGAACTCAGTCTCCCTGCAACATAAACTCAACGTCAAAATTATATAACCTGGTATCCTAATTTTATTCACCACAGCTACCTTTTTTGAATGGATCATCATCAAAATGAAAGGCCGAAACCATGGAAATTTCCAGTTTGCAAGTATTTCAAGTGTGGAAATAGCCACCAGTGATTAAAACATGGAATTATATGGCTTAACAGCTTGGCCGATTAGTGAGTCACCTGCTAATGCATCAAGAAGTGTGGACTTGCCACAGCCTGATGGACCCATTATAGCCATGAGCTCTCCAGGCTGGGCGTAGCCAGTTAGACCCTGAAGGATTGACTTACTTCCCCTTTTCCCATTGGAAACAGTCACCCACAAATCCTCCCATGTCAGAAAAAAACACCGCCATGATTAGTGGCTCCTCCCCCTCCCCCTCCCCCCCTCCCTCCTCCTCCTCCTCCTCCACTGCTTGGCATAGAAACACCAGTACCTTCTACTTCTAGCGTGGCATTGATTTCTTGGTTATAACGCATAGATGGTGGTTGATAATCAAGTCCATGGTCAGCTGCAGTTGATTGCTGAGAAGGGCGAGGAAGACTAGACATGGTGGAGTGTTTGAGTTGAGACGTGGAGTGTTTGAGTTGAGACTTCAGAGTTACCAAGGAAACTGAGTGGTGTGTGTTTCGTAGGCAATGCCCATGAAAAAGACAAGTATTTATGTTGGTTTATTAGGGTGTGGTCCTCCTGCTTCTCGTTTGCCAATGGAATGAATCAAGGTAGCCAATTCCATTTTTTTATGTCATTTGTTTTTTTAATTGGAACAGAATATTTTAGTTTTGTAGTGTTTCAGCGTGCTGTTTCGAGGTTGTACTGTTTATGTGTGTGATATATATAATTAAATATATTAATTCAATTTTTTTAGTTCAAATTCAAAATAAAATTATTTAGAATGGTGCAATTTAATCTAAAAAAAAACACATGATTTTTCTGAACATACTTATGAAGATGTATAATATTACAAGAATATTATTATCAATCTTGCAAGATCATTATATTCTATTATTGCTCTGAAATTTTAATATAATATATAAATATGTCAAGAGACTCCTCATAAAATTTCATTTCAATCTAACGGCCGGATTAAGAAATTAGATTGATATTGTAAAATTATTTGTTAGAGTATAATATAATCATATTCTGGGGCCTCACCTATAAGCTTAAGCTTTTAGGTGAGATGGTTCCTTAACATGGTATCAGAGCCTTGTTGACCCAGCGGTCACGAGTTCGAATCTCACCACCCTCATTCTATTTGATAAAAAAATCAAGCACAAGGTAATGTGGGCATGTGCAAGTTTCAAGTCCCAAAGGGCTTTCACTTGAGGAGTGTGTGTTAGAGTATAATATAATCATATTCTGGGGCCTCACCTATAAGCTTAAGCTTTTTAGGTGAGATGGTTCCTTAACATTATTTACTATTTAAAAAAACACTATTTGACCGAAACGGAATGAATATAATGAAACTAGAATATTTCAGTCGGTATTTGGCTGAAAAATTTGAAATATGCCGGAATTTAAACCGAGGTAAAATGACACTGTTTTATCTTGTTTTTTTAAATGGTACGTTAACATTTCTGTCATTTCGGCTGAAACAAAATAAAACTGATAACTCTACTCAGAATATTCAATAAAATATAAGTGATTAAATATATTTTATTTATTTTGAGTTTTTTTATTATGTGAAAGTCTTGGATCATTATTTAAGTAATTACTAGCTTGAGTCAACTTTAATTATAGTGGTGTAACAACTCTTTCTCATGGATTTCACGTATAATTTTTTTAATTATTATTAAACAAGAAAATAAGAAAGAATAAAAGATCTATCGCATCATCAACAAAATAAGTTTATAAACAACAAATAAGTGAAATTAATGTTATTTTTTTTGGGTCTGCTGATCACACAGAAAGCCGTAGTCTTGGAAACTCTAGGTGTAAGAAACAATAAATCGTTTTTCTCGTGGATGGAAGTTCACATGTATAAAGTCATTTGTTACGTGGACATTAATTTAAAAAAACAATATTAGGCATGTAGCTTGTTTTAATGTGTTTTTTAACATAAAAAATTTAATTTGTAAATTAAAAAGCTTATGCAAGTATTTAATTAAATAAATGAAAAACATTATCATGAACAATAATAAAATAAACAATTAAAAAATTAAGAGATAGATGTAGATCAAAATATTTAATCATACAAAATGAGATATTCATCCACTTATGTTTATTGAATTGCTTACTTAAATCAATAAAAGATAAATCTAAAATCTAAAAACTCATGATTTAGAAGATAAACAAAAATGAAAATAGCTTACCAAACTCACGGTCTAAAAAACATTTGCACAATGCCTAACACATCAACAACATTTTTTTAAAATAAATATTTTTATTTTGAAAAATAAATTTTATTTGTATAAAACCAAAAATAAAATAAAATAAAATAGGAGGAATGAAATTGAAACTCTTTGTCTGTCCAGCAAAGTGATTGAGACATCTAACCTTCGACGCAACAAATGAACCACACATTCTATGACTAACTTATCTTCAATAAATTATTTGATTCACTACCACAAATTACCAGTGATGGAATTATTGACGACATTGCTAATTCTTTGTTGGAAATAAATTACGTGATTAATTCCATAACTAATTAGTGATAGAAGACTAAATTAGGATTAAAATGAAAAAAAAATAATTCCCTTCAATAATCTCTTTAAAAATGTTTTAAAAAACTTAATTTCTGTAAAACATTTTTCATCCGTAATTTTGTCTAAAATATTTTATATCCCTCCAAAAATTTCACATTTTGATTTCTCTCTAAATAAAAATTATTGAAAAAAAATGAAATACCATCTCACTCTCCATTTCAAAAACCCATCACTTATTTAATTCCAGTTGTCTCTCTTTCTATATTCTTATTCTTCCACTACTAGAAAATCTACGAATACATACATAAATATTTACATAATATTTCTATTGGTATTTTGTTGTAAACTTTATCGGTGGTGTTTTTCTGTTATCTTATCCGTCGGTAAATACCAACCAAAACATTCTATTGGTATATTCCAATGGAATTACAATAAAAAAAGAAATAAAAAATACAAATAAGATGACATGTGACATACTATTACAAACTGAAAGTGTTCGTTGATATATGTTAATAGTAAATATAGCGAAGGAATTACAGTAGGATTTAAAAAATCTTGAAAGTACGATAATATGGCATTGTTACTAACAAAATGTATATTTGGTTAATTTAGAAGTATGATGAATGTTTTAATTTATTATAATGATGAATTGTTTTTAGTTTATTGAATTGTTTTTTATAATGTGAGATGTTTTAATTTTTTTATTTTCTACTAAACTTTAATGTAAGAAAAAAAAACCAATTTGATTTCATAATCATAAATCAGATCCGATCAGTCCAATTTTACAATTCCAAAGCTATATTCATGCAAATCTTGCCTCTGTTTGGCTGTCCCTTCCACGCCTTTGTTAACTATGCAACATACAACAAATTCAATAATTCCGAGATAAAGATTATTAGGGAACAAATTTGGTATACAAATTATTTAAAAATAAAATTTATTATGGCCCAATAAAAATTTAGTTGAAGATTTGTTCTTGAATTATTAATTTTTGGATAGCGACAATACACATGCATCACGATTTTTTTTTTGTAGCCATGCATTTTACAATGCTATTTATTTCCATCAACCACTACCTGCCACGACTACAAATAAGATGAGTAGACCAGCAAAACAAGAGGGTACGTGGTCAACAGCAATAATTAGTTTTGTCAAACTTTAAAGGGTGATTTACATTATAAATAAACACGTTTTATTTATGTTTAACGTGTCTAACAATGTGTTTTTCATGTATTGTCGCCATCATGGTAGATACATCAATTACACAATCCGTGTTCGGCATGAACATTGGACACTTTCTCCTTGTTTTTTAGTATTTTTTATTTCAAAAATATATTAAAATAATATTTTTATTTTTTTAAAATAATTTAAAAATATTAAATTTTAAAAAATAAAATAAAAAAATAAATTTTTTTTTAAAACATTTTAAAATACAACGAGAGATAGAGCAATACTTTCGTATGATATCTTGTGGTTTTTTTTCTTTTTTTTCTTTCTCTAGGTCGCTTTCGGTACATCCCCGAGATGCCAAAGTCTATTCTTTGTTTTTGTACGAGATTCGTATTCAGCCATCGATGTTTAAAGTTTAAACATGTCACTTCACTTTGAAAAGTATTAATTTTGTTCACATTCTCAAGTAATCAAATGTCCTTATTATATTTTTAAATAATAATAATAATAATAATAATAATAATAATAATAATAATAATAATAATAATTTGTATAAAACCTTTTATAGTTTTATCGTTTTCTCTCATTTTTGTAAAGATTATATTTACATTTTATAATTTATAAATTATATAACATTTTATGTCAGGTTTAAAAAATAAACTAAAATCATTTATAAAATTGTTATTATTATATTTCATTCAATAACCACCATTGACTTGGTGTCCGGGAACAAAAAAAATATTTTTGAAAAAAATTGAATTTATTTTATGAAATTAATTTTTTTTTATGTTTTTAGATTATTTTAATGTGTTATTATCAAATGTTTTTTTTAAATATTTTAATATATTTTTAAATAAAAATCATTTTAAAAAACAATTTTAACCACACTTTTTTTCCAAACAGAAACTATATGCCTACATGCCTGTTTGGGAATGATAGTTTTGTAATATGAAGCATTATTTAACAAAATTATAGAGAGAAACAAACAAGATAGAAAATATTCAATAAAATAAACATACATCTCGAATCATTTTTTATTTTTATTTTTAAGATTTATAATTCTATATTGTTGTTCTTATACTTTAACCACACTTCAAACCATATTGGAATTAAAAATAACTTGAATTTGTTATATATATATATATATAAAAGAATGATTTTATATTTTGGGACAAATAAAGATTCAGGAGAACAAATTGAATAATAAACATGAAATATGAGTTACTCTCCCCATCTTTTTTATTAAATAAATTAAAATTAAAAAAAAATTATTTTTGTTTTCCTAAGAAAAAAAAATTGATTTCTCTAAGTACAGGCTTAAACTTTTCAACAGTTCCAAGCACAATTAACAACATGAGCCGATAAAAAGCTACCATTGCAAATAACATGGCAAGATCCATCCACTTCGAGTAACCCATCTCCACCTGCCATATATTTCTCAAAATTTCTTCACCTTTGATGTAAGCAGCTCCTCCTCCTCCTCCTCCTCCTCCTTGAAGCACTTGAGCAGCCGGAAATGTCAGTCCTTCAAACTCATTTTTAAAGAGTCCTTGATATGCATATCTGTGGAAAGCAATGTAGTATAGCGGATACCTCCAAAAAACTAAGGGAAGATCATGGGGCAACCGGAAGAAACCGCCGCTTAGTATCATCAACCCCTGGATCCCTGCTCCGGTTATCAGACCCATCAGGAAATTTGGCATGATGCTTGCGACAATCAGCATTAGGGTTTCTACCAGCATCATACAAGCAAGGAGAGTCGAGGCGAAGAAGATGAAGTGTGCGCAGCCTTGTTGGAGTCCGACAAGAGAGTAAGTTATTGCTCCGGGAATCAAAGATATGGCAAGCAAGAAGGGAGCCGAAGAAATCGTGTTGCTGACAACAAATGCAGCCGGCCGATAATGTCCATTTAATCTTTCCCGTTGAAAAACCTGTCTTAAAATGGAAGTAATTGCTTGTTAAATCTGCTACTTCCAGGGACAGTATGCTTGATTTGTTGTTATGAACTAACCTTCATATCCTCCACAAATGAAGGGAAACCCCCGATCGCCATAATTGTCAAGAACGAAGCTGTGAACATTAGCAGCGAACCTCTTGCCTGTGAAGCAAACAATCATGACTTAAATTTTTTTCACAAGCAATAATTGTTAAGCAACCATATCTAAAAGCTTAAACTTTTAGGTGAGGTCCAGAATATGATTTTTGTTATTTTTTAACACATCCCTTCAAGTGAAAGTTTTTTAGGTTTGAAATTTGCACAAGCCCACTGCTTGATATTTATCGAATAGAATAGGGGTGGTGAGATTCGAACTTATGACTATTCAGTCAACAAGGCTCTAATATTATATCAAAGAACTATCTCGCCTAAAAATTTAAGTTATTACGTAAGATCCAAAAATATAATTTATATTATTCTCTAACAATAATTTCTAACACTAAGACAAAAAAATTACATGATTCTTGCCTGTATCGAGCTGTTATCGGAGCCTATGTCGTAGAAAACGGATCCTAAGCCTGAACATAACGCGATATAAATGGCCAGACGGAGCCAGTAGTAGCCTAGATCTCGATACATGTTCACAAAAGACCTCCTTGTGAGAATAAGGCACTGGGAAATGAAGTTAGCTTGGCTTCCCTTCTTTAGCTCTTCCCTGTTCTCAATACATATTTCTGCTACATGTCTTTGGATTTGCTGGCAAGTATGTGATGATTTATAAGATCTTACAAGAAAACTGATTGCTTCCTCAGTGGTTTTGTTTGCATGAAAGACTCGATCCATGTCCTAACAACAAATGATATATGTTTAGAATATAAGAACATATCAGCAATATCTCCAAGTAAGATTTGTCAGAATCCACTGTGCAAACCTCATCAAAATCTGTGTTAATTGTGTGCAGGTAATGATCAGATGGATTTTGGTGACTCGGGCAAGGGAAACCGTTCGATTCAAAGAACTACAATCAAAAGTAAAATAAGTCATGAGCTGTTAGAATTCTTAAGAGCTGAAATAATCTGATGGGAAACGAAATATTGACATCAATGTACCTTATAAGCTCTATCAGAGCGACCAAAGTATACTGTTCGTCCTGAAGAAAGAAGGCACAGGTTGTGAAAGAGCTGAAAAACTTGACTGCTAGGCTGATGAATGGATGCAATAATCGTCATTCTGTCTTGCCTAGCAAGATCAATCATTCGTTTCATAACATAATATGATGCAGCACTGTCAAGCCCGCTCGTCGGCTCATCGAGGAAAAGAAGCTTCGGCCGAGTTAAGATCTCCATGCAAATGCTCACTCTCCTCCTCTGCCCGCCACTCAGGCCCTTGTTGCCCCACCCTCCTATTCTTGCGTCCATGGCGTCCTGTAACCCCATCTCTTTTATCGTCGTCTCCGCTCGCTCTTTTTTCTTGCTTAATGACATTGAGCTGGGTAGTTGGAGTTGAGCTGAGTAGAAGACAGCTTCTCTTACAGTTAGTGTCCATGTTATAACATCGTCTTGAGTCACATAAGCCTAAATTGAAATGACATAAATGAATCTTACATCAGTGAGACCAAACCACAAACAGCTTGTGATCAGAAGGGATCAAACATGAAACAAGGTTTATGTGAACAAAAGGGCACATGTGCAAATTGAATGCCTAGAAAATAAGCAAGAAGAGATTAATTCAGGTAAAATTTACATCAAGCTCTATTAGGATAAATTTCTAATAGCAGTGATCAGAACTCTGCAACAATTTGAAGGTAAAAAGGCTAGTTTTCATACCGAAGTCCCATATGCCAATGGCTGTTTTCGACCATTGATTAGAACTTCTCCAGTATGCTTCGTGCTGGAATCTAATCTCCCTGGGAAGAGTGTATTGTATCAGAATTATGCTCTCAGCAAATTGTAAAGTGAAAAAAATCATCAGTTAGAGAAATTCTTGATGCTGTCTACAGGATCTCAGTGTTCTTTTTTCTTTTTTTGCTCTGAACTGTTCATCAAGTACAATCCATCTCTCAATAATTACACTATTCTTTCTTGAACTAATATACAAGTTCTTGAATATATAATTTCCTTTACTCACCAATAAATTTACCTTTCCATTCCCAACAGGGATTTAGTGGCAATGGTCAAATCTTAAGCTGATTTTGGCGACACCGATTTGTCGCTAAAATACAGGATTTAGTAAAAACTCTTTGTGAGGGACATATATCCTGACAAGACTTGATGTCAGCAAATGAAACCTGTTTGGTATGTGGTTGCGGTTGTGGTTGAGGTTGAAAAAAAACAGTTTCAAAAAAAGCGCTTTTTACTGTGGTTCAAAATAAACAGTTAAGTGTTTGGTTAAAACTATGATTGAGTTGGAGGTTGAAAAAAAAGCAGTTTTGGGTGTTTGGTTTCCAAACTTTACAAACTGCTTTTAACTTGTAAAATTACTTTAAAGGGCATAGACATATACACACATTTATTTATATATATTTATATTATATTAATAATCATAATTTTAATAATAATAATAATAATAATAATAATAATAATAATAATATAATATTATTTTAATATTAAAATATTAATATTAATATTTTATATTATTATTTTATTTTAATATTAAAAAATATTAATAGTTTAATATTATTATCTTTTGTTGCTGCCGACACTAAGGTTGATAATATTATTATTTTAATACTAAGGTTGATAAAATGTATTTTTATCTACTAACACTCCCCTAAATCCATTTGCTTCGTCTCCCCCCCTTTGAAAGCTCTCAGCTGCAGATCGAGACCCTTTGCTTTGTGACCCTCTCCCTAACCCACCCACCCACCCATGCTTTGTGACCTTCTGCTTCTAACATGCCCCCTCGGCCTCTCTCCTTACAAGCTCAACTGAAACCCATTTGCCCCTCCCGGTGCTTCTGCTGCTGCCGATGATTCTAGTGTTGAGGCTGTTTTTTTCAAGAAGATAATTGTTTCAGGCTCTTGGTTTCTTGCGATAGAGCTTGTGCCAGTGAGAGAAAAGAGAGAGACGCTACCCATGCAGATCGAGACCTGCGTTTTGTGCATGTGAGAAGCATCTTGCAGCTAAAGTTGCAGAGGAGAGCAAAGTTAAGAGATGGGAGGAGGCGCAGACGAGAGGATAAAGTAGGGTTTTTTTTTCAACGATTATTTTTCCTATTTGAAATGTGTATCATCGTTTCAATTAAGCTGGATCGCAATATGAAAAGCTCCAAATTCCAGCTTTTCTTCAAACGACGTTTTGGAGAGAATTTAGTGTGAGTCCCATGGTTTAAATCGGTGTTTTGATCTTTACCAAACAGTAAAATTGCGTCCCGTTTGGCAAACGTGGAACGTGTTAAATATTAGGATTTGATTTACC
>CM055343.1:3493974-3656865 GCA_029228605.1 Salix koriyanagi | reverse complement strand
AATGAAAAATACTTTCTAAAAGCAAACTCAACCACACTCCCAAACAGACACTAAATTTTTTTTCAAAAAATATTTTTTAAAATGTAATACCAAACGAGTCACAACAATGGAATTTATTAATTAATTAACAACAAAAAACTACTCTTCACCAACTACTATTATACATTGTATTACAATCGTAAGTACAGTTTTTAGTCAATTTTTTCTTTTCTTTTAAGACATTTATTTTTGTCTATTTTATTTTATTTTATATAATATAGGTTGCAGAGAAGAGATAAGAGGAGTGGTTTGATTAATACAGGTTGCCTATATTTACAAGTATGGCATGATGTATTTTTTTAAGTGAATCTCACTTTTTTATTGTGTATTTTCTTATATATTAAAAAATAGTTTTAAAAAAAGCTATTTTACTAAATTTTATAAAGTCAATGGATTTGTTCGCTAATTTAGCTAGTTGATATGATTCACTGGTTTAACGATTTTAACTTTTTTTTTTAATTCATCCATAGATGCTGGATTAATTGAGAATTTAATTTTTTTATAAATGTTTTTGTTATGCTTTTTAAGAGGATATTTTCTTCTCAAAAGAAATGGGTTGGTGTTTGATTTTGTATTTTTTTATTTTTATTATTATATAGTTAAGTAAGAAAAAAGCCTTTTTTTTAAAAAAAAAATAGCAATCAAAACAATAAAAATCAAATATAAGATATAAAAATATTGAAAGAGGGTGAGAAATTGATTTTTTTTTATAAATTATTTCAAATACAGTAAATAAAAAAAAAACAGAACAAAGAGATAAAAAAGTTGAAAGAATATAAAATTGAAAAGAGAACCTCAATTTTCTAAATTATTTGAAAAAAACTAAGACCAGATTTTAGAGACAAAAAAATAAAAAAAGGATAAACTTGAGAAAAAAATCAGTTTACTCGTGAGTTAATTCAAAAAAATCATATAATTTTATAAGTAACATTTATATACTTGTAAAATTGAATCAAAACTAAAAAACAATTAAAATCACGAGTTTACTCTTTAAACTAAGTCAAACTCGTTAAGAAATAAACTCGTAACCAGTTTATAATGTGCCAACGCCAACTAAATAGCTTTATTATTATTGATTGAGTTTTGGTCCTCCTTACTTCTTGTTTAGTCATTTTGTTTGGATTTTCATTTCGATCATGTTTTTTAAGAGATGGGTTTTCTTTTTAATCAATTTTGGTTGTCTTCCGAGTTGCGTTGATCAGTGATGGAGCCTATTAGCATGAATATAGATCAATTTGCAAAAATATTCTATTTCGCAGTCAAACCTTAGTAATGTAAAGAAATTTGTGGGTTCTTTTAGTAAGAACTTCGTTTGCAGTCTAACTTATTTTTTGAGTTACAAAATGCAGTTTTATGGATATAATTGTATTGTATTTTTAAATATTTTACTTATAATTTTAAGATTTTTCTATAAAAATATTTAATTTATGATTTTACGATTCAAGTTTATTTTACATTTCCATATCCAAAAAGTGATTTTAACAACTTCTTCTGTATGTGTGTCAGCCACGTTATCAGCGTTGCTTGAAGAACTGCTTAGTTATGAGAGTTCCTGCCAAGCTCAGGGAGATGAAATTTCTTTGTTATCAGAGTTTTTACCAGCCTGTTTTTACATTCACAACTTTGGCAGCATGAAAATGTACATCAAATAAACAGCTAAAGTCCCTGTCATTTGCAGCAGGGCAGCCATTGTAATGGCATGCCAATGCAATCTAGCTATAAGAGGGCACTGAAGACAAAGAATTGCATAATATTTTGTTTTCCTGAGCTTCATTGTCTACAAAAGATCGACCCACTTCTTATATTTTACAAGAAATCTTTAATAATTTTGATTACAATCACATTCTTTATCCACGCTTTCATAAAATCACAGAAGTACCATTATTACTTTCATGGTTTGGTACACACACACAGAAGCAGTAGCTAAACTGCTGAAATTCGAACTCGATCCAGGCTTGTTGCTTTGCTGAAGTTCGAGGTAGTCTTTATATTTCATGCCAATGTATGCTGCTGGTTCATCGCCTTCACTGCTCACTAATAACTCTGGTGCTGGGCTGACAACTGAGTCTAGTGATGGTCCATGTGCCATAGCTATGGATATCCTTGTACCCTTGTTGTTCACTATTGCTCGGTGAAGAACACTCTTGTACCTTCCATTACTCAAAATCTAATAACAAAAAAACACGAAGCACTTCACATTTTTATTGAATTACTAAGCCTTAGCAATCTTCAAATTTGACAAGGAAGTTAGCATCCACCTCAAGGTGATCTCCAGTATTAACCAGGAAGGAGTTGGAGTGGGTACCGACGTTGACCCACTTCCCTTTGTGTTGAATTTGAAGGCCACCGATTCCATTTTGGATTAGAAGTGTCAACAAGCCATGATCTGAATGAGGGGGCATGCCCATCGCAAGTTCTGGCTGTGGACAAGTTGGATATAAATTTGCGATAAATATTTGTTTCCCTCGTTCCAAATCCATTGCCTTTTCTATATAGCTTCCTTCCAGCCCCAAACTTTCTGATATTCCTGTCAGTAACCCCCTTGCTATTTCTCTAACTCTCTGGGAGTACTCTAATGAAATTTCACTACATATAAAAAGGGTCCATCCAAAAACTTAAAATTCTGTAAGATTTCATGACTTTTCTCGCAAAATTCTATCTTATCCAAGAGAAAACGATCGAATTTACCTCAGGCCAGCAGGTTTGGTAGGTGAGTAGAACACAGGATGTACAAAAACCTTGAGAAAATCCCTCCAGTAGAAAGCCTTTTCCACTGAAACATTAAAACTGGTTCCAGACCTTATCGGGTCCAGTACATTGTTCCCTTTAAACTCTTGCTTCTCCTCTTCTGCCAGATCAAAAAAAACCTTTGCACCCATCAAGTATCGAGCTGAGAAGTTTCAGTGGTACCCCATGATTGATCACCTGATCATAATTAAAAAATATGAAGGATGAAAGTTTCTTTTAGCTTATAAATTAAAGAACAGAACCCAGTTCTCTTGCTATGGTTTATGGACTTGAAAATATATCGACATGGAATATTTTCATTTCATTTCATTTCATTTATTATTAATATTATTAAGACGCTTGATTCCAACTTCGAATTGAGGTAAATTTCTCTGTTCTTTCATCAAGTGTGGACAAAGACTTGTTTGTCTGGTGTCTTCCAGGAAGTTTGCAAATTTGTTTAATATAATTTATGATTGTGACAATATCTATTTTTTAAAATGAATTTTACTTAAAAGTATATTAATTTTTTTAAAAAAAATATTAATTTTGATATTAGTATATCAAAATAATTTGAAAACACTCAAAAATATTAATTTATAGCTAATAAAAAAATAAGTTTTTTTAAAAAACTCTTAAAACACAAAAATAAGTAGGATTTAAGAGATGGTGGAGATCTACGGTTGTCGAGTAAAAGTACCGACTAAAAATCTATTTTAAAGATATTTTCTACTAATGGTTAATTTAAATATTTTTTTCCAAAAAAAATTGAGAATAATTATATATTTTGATATTTTTTAATATCAATATCTTAATATATATATATATATATATATATATATATATATATATATATATATATATATATATATGAGCTAATATCATATAAAATATAACAATATAAAGAATAAGTATTAAAAATAAAAATAAAAACTTTCATTTCTTTTTATAGTAATAATGGCAGTGGCAATGATAATATTGTCACGATAATATTGTCACTGATAATTAGAATATTAATTATTTGCAATAATGTTCATAATAGCAGCTATCATAATTATGACAATTTATTATTTGCTTATGAAATAATTCATCAGATAATTTAATAGATTAAAAAATAACTAATTTTTGTTTTAAACAAAAAAAAATGTTAAGAGTATAAAGATTTTTTTTAGTAATATCATTAAATTTAATCAAGTAACTCAATCTTAAAATTTATTAAATGTACTTCATGCCTAGCTTTAATTTTTAATTAAACCATATAAGAGCTTATGTAGAGTAAATCAAATAATTCAATAGATTTAAAAATAATTTGGATGACATGATATAAATTTTTTTTTTGTTTCCTTAATTCCATACTTAATTATAATTTTTGTATCATTTTTCTTATTATATTAATCACATGGTATTTTTTTATTTAATTTCATCATTAATATTTTTAGAAACATAATTAATTATGATCTAAATATAGCTATTTAATTTGAATTAAATACAGATTAAAGGACAAGTCATGCTTCATGAGAGAACATGTATGGCGAAGTTTACGGTGTTGTACAAGTGAACTATCCTACAAAATAACTTAGATGGGCATAACTAGAAATTAATGTTTCAAATCTCAATCATTGATTTGAATTTATAAATTAATTAAATTAGATGAGAGAGATAAAATAATAAAAAATTAAGTTATTTTAATTTTTATCATGCACTAAAAACTTGAATTTCTAGAGTATTTAGTAAGTATTTTATGATTACGTATAAAATACTTTAATGATTATGTATTTTATAACTTATTTTACTGAAATAACATAAGTTTAATTTCTCGTGTCCTATTGCCAGCAAAAGTGCTTACAGTAACAGATGGATACTTCTCATCTTGATAATAGTTCGGTTAATAATATATTTTAAAAAACAATTCAAAGGAAAAAATAGCAATAAAAATAATGAGTATTAAATATGATAGGAAAAAGAATGAAATTGAAAAAAATAAAATTATCTCCAATAAAATAAATAACAATAAAATATAACATGTAAAATATTACACGAGAATAAAATTGAAAATAAATTTCAATTTGATAAATTATTTCACATAAAATAAATTATAAAAAAGAATCAAATGTGAAAAAAATAATTAAAAGATTACCTTAAAAGATTAAAAGACATATGCGAAAATCAAGAAGAAAAGAAAAAAAACAAAGAAAAAAACAAAAGAAAAAAAGAAAAGGTCTCCCAACACTAAACCTATGACTTGATGGTCGCACGTGCCGCCACATCATTAAAGAACCCAAAAGATGATCACCATCGTAAAAAATTAAGGTTTGATTCAAACACCACCATCATAGAAATACTTTATAATGTTTAGCTATACTATGAAAAATAAGTTGCAAAATAACTTATTGGTTTTGTAATTTTGTTTCAGGATTATGAAAAGAGCATGAACAATATATGATAGAAGAAAAAGTTAAAGAATTATGAAATTAAAAATAATAATAATTATATATATTATTTTAAATTAAATAAATAGCAATCTAAACAATAAGAATCAAATATAAGATATAAAATTTTTGAAAGAGGGTGAGATATTGATTTTTTTTATAAATTATTTCAAATACAGTAAATAAAAAAAGACCAGAACAAGGAGATAAAAAAGTTGAAAGAATATAAAATTGAAAAGAGAACCTCAATTTTCTAAATTATTTGAAAAAAAATAAGACCAGATTTTAGATATAAAAAAATAAAAAAGGATAAACTTGAGATTTTTTTTTATAATTTCATAAATTAAATATCAATTAAAAGATAAGTATCAAATATAAATTAAAAAATTTAATAATATTTTATTCAAATAATACCTGAAGCGAAGATTCCTTAAGTACAGGTCCTCTGCATCGCATTTAGAAATTTTAAAATGTCGAAATGGATCAAAAAGGAGAGGATTAAGTGATAAATCATGTGATTTTCTTACACCACATGCATCATCCTCCATGTGGAGATCCAGGATGATGCAGACGAGCAACTACCTACTTCAATGAGATAGGGCCCATGATGCAGACGAGCTTGACTTTGCAAGTGGAGGCCATCAAGAGGTCTTCCCTTCTTTGATTGGTGGGGAGACTCTGACCATGCAATTAATTTGTGGCCATTGATTGATTTTCTTGCGTATTGTTCGATCCAGGATGGTATATCTTCTGTGCATATAAAGCCATCAATTAAAAAAGATAAATCTCTCTCTCGATGTTCATCAGTAGAATATCAAGGCACCCCTTTGGTGCTTATGCCGCCCTTCTTCTGCTTGAGATCCTTTCCACCCACCTAAAAAAATAATTAAAGTATTACCTTAAAAAGACGTATGCGAAAATCCAGTAGAAAATAGAAAAAAGAAAAGGTCTCCCAACACTAAACTTAAGAAATATTTTTTTATGTTTTATTCAAAAACCACCATACGAAATGGATAAAAAAGGAGAGGATTAAGTGATAAATCATATATGACTTTCTTACACCACATGCATCATCCTCCATGTGGAGATAGGGCCCATGATGCAGACGAGCTTGACTTTGCAAGTGGAGGCCATGAAGAGGTCTTCCCCTTCTTTGATTGGTGGGGAGTAATCTTCAGGCAACTTCCTAATTCTTAATCAGTGAGACTCTGACCATGCAATTAATTTGTGGCCACTGATTGATTTTCTTGCGTATTGATCGATCCAGGATGTGCGTCCCTCAATGCATATCAAGGCACCCTTTTGGTGCGTATGCCGCCCTTCTTCTGCTTCAGATCCTATCCACCCACCATCGTTGCAGTGCTAGACAGATCACCAATGACTGCGCTCCTTCTTCTTGTGGCAATTTCCTTAATATTAGCTCCCCTTTCCGACTAAATAGCGACCCCAGCAACTGTGGCGACCGATTTGTTGAGCTTGCCTGTGAAGACAGCGTGCGCCTAACATTACACTTCAACATGGTAAAATATTATGTTGAGGCAATCAATTACAATTACTCCAGAATTCGACTTGTGGATGCTGCTGTTCAGAAGGATGATTGCTTCTCCATCCCTCAGCATTCTCTTACAGAAGAAGAGCTCTACTCTCTGGAACTCTATTATAATAGTTATTATTTTGATTATACATATAGGGAAGATATTTCTGTGTTAGCTTTTATATGTTGCGAAAATAAAATACTGAATCCTCTTCCATATTATATTATGGATACTTCTTCTTGCAAAAATAGCAGTGGTACTGCACATAATTCTTCTCCCAGCTGTGTCAACATGGAAGGCCATTCGTATGTCATGGTTGATGGGTACATCGATGGTGTACCTGACCTGTGCCGTGTAAATTTGATCTATACTGTTCCAAGAAATGTGAGAAATATGTCGTATACAGATGTCCATGATATTTTGGCAGATGGGTTCGAGCTTCAATGGTCCTATTACAATAATGCTTACAAATGGCCATACCGTACGCTCTCTATCTCTCTCTCTGTATTAAATCGACCTGTTGGCACAACACAGCTTAATATTATAAGTTTGTAAAATATCAACACTGTTGACCCTTCTCTTCTCTCTTTATATGCAGCCAGATACTTGCTCCGCTTGTTTTTTAAAGGTGAGGAGGAATATTACGGTCTTATACATTTACTTTACGATCAACAAGATTTTGCACACTGATTCATATTTTATTTTGGTGATTACAGGTATCGACTGGATAGCTTGGCGAACTGGGATGGGTGAGTTAATTTATTTTGTATAATTATAGCATTTTACAGAAAGAGTACTAATATTTTTCTAATAAATAAATAAAAGACCCTACAAAGTTTTTCTTACACAGGGCCATACCGTACGCTCTCTATCTCTCTCCCTGTATTAAATCGACCTGTTCGCTTAATATTTATAAGTTTGTAAAATATCAACACTGTTGACCCTTCTCTTCTCTCTTTATATGCAGCCGGAGACTTGTACAGCTTCTTTCATGGAGGTGAGGAGGAATACTACGGTCTTATGGGCTCAATTCTACAAAAAGAATACTTTACGCATTTTCTTCGCTATTATATGAACTTTTTTTAATTGATCATCAAGATTTTGCAATCTGATTCATATTTTATTTTGGTGATTACAGGTATCGCTTGGATACTTTGTCGAACTAGCGGTGAGTTAATTTATTTTGTGTAATTATAGCATTTTACAGAAAGAGTAGTAATATTTTTCTAAAAAATAAATAAATAAAAGACCCTAAAAAGTTTCAATCCCATATGCTTTTATTTTGAATGAATAGTAAATCATCCTTCTTCTTCTTCTTCTGTCATTGTGTTTTTATTTGGCAGGCTATGAATATAATTGTGCTTTTTCTCGGTTCACCACCCCTCAAGTTTTACTAAGCTTTCTCATGCTGTTTCTCCTTGTGATACTTGCCTTTATCGGTGAGTATTTTACTTTGCTTTTATCAGCTTGCAGTGAAACAATAAATATATCAACGACCAAAAATTACAGCTCAAGAAATAATTATTGTTCATGACCTGTTTTCATTGCGGTTGTATCCAATAGATCTAGAATTAGCATAAATTTAGATATTTCTTAGGAGCCCCCCAACCATTTCAAGTTTTGACTTTATGTTAATTGTATCATTTTTGCATCAATTAATGTATCTAATATTCTTTCTACTTTTGTTCTCAATTATGAACAATATTGATTTAAAGCATTAGAAAGTTCTTATCATTCCCTTTATTGTTTGTTTCTTAGACTTGCATGGATATTGTTTTCTTTTCAATTTCATGAGGTATTTATTAGAGTGTTGAGAGCCCTGATGATCATTTTTTTGAAATTGAAGACTTAGAATGCACAAATTAATCACATATATATATACTCCCACATAATATCAATGAAATATTTATAAATTATTTTAATTTTTGATACTAGAAATTTGACATTTGAAAAAAAACTTTCATGGATGCTTGGTTAAACTTTAAAAAAAATGAAGCACCACGATAAAAGTCACATGAAATTTTTGGAATGTTTTCTATATTGACTTTTTTTTTTTGTAATGTCTCTACACAGTGATATATCATGTGCTATTGTTCCCATGCGGGCTACCATGTCTTCTGACTTTACTCATCTATAAATGGCGAAGAAGGCATTTATCCATGTATGACAATATTGAAAAATTCTTGCAAAGTCACGATAATGATCTCGTGCCGATAAGGTACACTTACTCGGAGATTAAGAAGATAACCAACGGATTTAAAGACAAGTTGGGTGAAGGAGGCTTTGGCTCAGTGTACAAGGGAAAGCTTCGTAGTGGTCGTTTCGCAGCAGCTTAAATTATTGGGCAATTCGAAAAGCCAATGGACAAGATTTTATCAACGAAGTTGCCACTATTGGAAGAATTCACCATGTCAATGTCGTGCAACTTCTAGGCTTCAGCGTGGAGGGATCGAAGCGTGCTCTTATATACGAGTTCATGCCTAATGGGTCTCTTGAAAGGTACATTTTTTCTAGGCAAGGTAGCGTCCCACTAAGCAATGAGAAACTTTATGAGATTTCTCTTGGGGTGGCTCGAGGAATTGAATATCTACATCAAGGTTGTGATATGCAAATTTTACATTTTGATATCAAGCCCCACAACATTCTACTTGATGAGCAATTTATTCCGAAAGTCTCAGATTTTGGACTTGCCAAATTATACCCAACAAATAATAACAGTGTGCCCCTCACTGCTGCTAGAGGGACAATTGGATACATGGCTCCTGAACTATTTTATAAGAATATTGGAGGCGTTTCTTACAAAGGCGATGTCTATAGTTACGGGATGCTATTAATGGAAATGGTAGGAAGAAGAAAGAACTTGAATGCATTGGCAAATCATTCAAGCCAAATTTACTTCCCTTCATGGGTTTATGACCAAGTCAGTGAAGGAAAGGACATAGAAGTACAAGAAGATGCCACAGAACATGAAAAGAAGACAACGACAAAGATGATTATTGTAGCTTTGTGGTGCATACAATTGAAGCCTGTTGATCGTCCCTCAATGCATAAAGTTGTTGAGATGCTTGAAACAGATGTTGAGTCCCTACGAATGCCTCCTAAGCCTTTTCTCACCCCACACCAGGTGCAAGAAGATGATTATAGAGCAAATAATGCAAGGTTATCAGATCCACCAAATGATTGCATGGACTCTTCATATCAGTTTGGTCGTTAATAAGTATGAATGTAGATGGTAGTTTTTTTATATGGTACTACAAAATTACTAATCACGACTTATAGAAGTGGATCATTTTTCAATTATAATTACATCAATAAAACCTGATAATCTTACATATGGCTCAACCTGATATTTTTCCTGTTATTGACTTGTAATTGCTTTTTTGCACCAAAAAGACTTTGCAGAGCAGAGATAAGAGGAGTGGTTTGATTAATAAAAGTGCTTTCAATACTTTCAATAAAAGATTTTAGTGAGTTTCTTTATAAGCCCATTTATCATAATTAAAGATGAGAAATTATAATTAAGTATTGCAAATTTAATATGTTTGATCATGGGATATGTTTTATACTATATAAAATGTGTAGTGAAGGATATTGATTGGACAGTGAAAACAAACAATATTAAGTCTGTAAGTATAATAAAATTTGAAAAAAAATTATTTTTATTTTTTTATTTTATTTTAAATTAATAAATTTTGGTACTTTTTAGATAATTTTTATGTGCTGATATAAAAAATAATTTTTAAAAAATATAAAAAATATCACTTTGATGCAATTCTGAATGAAAAACACCCTCTAAAGCAAACTCAATCACTCTCCCAAACACACACTAAATTTTTTCAAAAATATTTTTAAAATACAATACCAAACATACTCATAACAATGTAATTTATTAATTAATTAACAACAAAAAACTACTCTTCACAAACTACTATTACACATTATATTACAATCGTAATATACAGACATGCTAGCGTTTAACACATTTTATACAATATAAATTATTTGAATCTATACGATAATAGATGAAAGAAGTTAGTCTATAAAAACACAAACCATCTTCATTATTATTATTATTATTATTATTATTATTATTATTACCCCGCGGATGAAATTGAATATATATGTAGTCAAGATAGCACTCCCCTTTGTCCTAGGACGATTGACCCCCATGGATTTCAAAAGACTAGCGTGTTCTTGTTTTTTTTTTTCTTAAAAAAAAAGTCTCACTTATAATATTAGTTTTATTGATTTAAAAGTTAGAATTAAGAAAAACTAAATATATTTATCATAATTCTCTAAAGTCATCGCTAATTCATATAATAATAATAATCAAATTCATGTTATAATGATCTAACAAAATTACAAAGACTCGTTGTTATTATTACTACTGCTACTACTAATTTTGGTGCTTGCACTATACTAAGTCCAGATCAAGTCAAATAAAGTGTTTAAAACAAATGTGCAAGCTGATAAATTATTTTTTAAAAACAATAAAAAAATAAGTTTTCAAAATTATCTCAACAAATTATTTTATATCTCTCTTTGTATCTTCATTTAAATATATATATATATATATATATATATATATATATATATATATATATTGTTCTTTTATGTAGTATTTAATTAATATCTCGTGATAAAAAACATAAATATGTTTAGTTAAAGTGATAAGAATATAAAAATAAATTTGTCCATTTGATAATTTTGGAGTGAATTTTTATATTTTCAAAACAATAGGTATAAAAAGAACATGCTTTCAAATACAATATCATTGTATGAATAGATAATAATTATTATTATTATAGCTTACAAATCTAAGAATAAAATAGTTATTATCATAATTTTATAACATGACTTGGGATCGACCTAGGACAAAGCCCAACTCATGGTACAAAGAGTTGTGTTGACTATGTCAATATAAGGATAAAATTAACTACTATAATAGTTTTAAAATCCAATTCAAAGGTTTACTTGGGACAAAGTTTGGGTCACATGTTGAAAGAGTCAACACGGAGTGGTTCCGGCAAGACTTGATTGCCATCATGCTACACTTATCTTCTTCGCAAGCCTTTACGTTTTATTGTTGTTTTCCTAAAGTCGCTCTGTTTCAGCAAGTATGCCACTTCACACTCCTTTCTCTTCTGCATACGTGTCTCAATCTTATGTTAATCTATTTACTCAGAAACTGCATAACAATTCAAATTACAGGTCTCGTTTCTCTTCTGCTGACATTGGAGATTTTAGGAGTTGCTGGTGAAGATGGGATTTGTCTGTATCTACTTTGGAGTGTGGGAGATGTGTTTGGAAATGCCAGAAATTGTTGCTAAATCTGAATTTGAAAAAAATATTCTGATTCGCAGTCAAACCTTAGTAATGTAAAGAAATTTGTGCGTTCTTTTAGTAAGAACTTCGTATGCGGTCTAACTTATTTTTTGAGTTACAAAATGCAATTATAGAAACCTTAATTAATGAAGTTTTATAGACATAATTGTATTATATTTTTAAATATTTTATTTATAATTTTATATTTTTTCTAAGGAAATATTTTACTTATAATTTTACGATTCTAGTTTATATTATATTTTTGTGTCAAAAAAAGTGATTTTAACAACTTTGATGTAGATGTTACTTCTGTTCTATGAGTGTCAGCCAAGTTATTAGAGTTGCTAGAAGAATTGCTTATTATCAGAGTTCCTGCCAAGCTCAGGGTGATGAAATTTTGTTGTTATCAGACTTCCTGCCAGCCTTTTTATTTTTACATAAATCATCAAATCAACAGCTTAAGTCCCTCATCACGTGCAGCGAGGGCAGCCATTGTAATAGCATGCATGTAATAATGCAAACCAACTGCATGAAGAAACATATTTATCGATAAAAAATAATATAAATTATATTCTGAGATCTCATCTAATAAATTAAAATTTTAAATTCTTAATATGGTATTAGAAACTTGTTGACCCAGCGGTAACAAGTTCGAATCTCACCACCTTCGTTATATTCAAAGGGTTTTCACTCGAGAGAATGTATTAGAGAATAATATAAATTATATTCCGATTTATCACCTAACAGTTTAAGTTTTTAGGTGAGATGATTACTAATATTTTGATTTCCTGGCTTCATTGTCTACATAAGATCGACCCACTTCTTATATTTTACAAGAAATCTTGAATAATTTTGATTATAATCACATTATTTATCCACGCTTTCATAAAATCACAAAACTATCATTATTACTTTCATGGTTTGGTAAACACACACAGAAGTAGCAGCTAAACTACTGAAATTCGATCTCGATCCAGGCAAGATTTCCCGTCCAGCTTGTTGCTTTGCTGAAGTTCGAGGTAGTCTTTATATTTCATGCCAATGTATGCTGCTGGTTCATTACATTAACGTGAGGTTTCATTTCTTAAGAAACCTTACTAAGGAGGGTACAGTTGAGTTGATTCATTGTGGGAGTCAGGATCAAATCGCATATATAATGACCAAGCCATTAAAGCTCAAAGTGTTTCAAAAGCTTCGGAAGTTAATGGGAGTATGTGAAATACAACCATAATATAAACTAACTGCTTCATAAGCATTTAGTTTAAGGGATGGAATGAAGGAGTCTTCTCGTTAACCATATTCTGGTTGTTAGAGTCTGTTAGAATAAATACCAAACTAGAAGGGAGAGTACTAGTTTTACTGGGCATTGCAAATTACAGTTAGCATTCTATCTGTTAGAGTTTGTTTCTTTTATGTTTTTCTGGTATCATGTATTAGAGGCTATATAAAGCCAAGAGTTCTTGCTGAATAATACAATTTCCATTCATCCGAGTTCACATATACTTTCTTTAATCATTCATAATCCTAACAATGTATGGTTGTAGATAAAAGAGAAGGCAAAGGACATTTATTACCGTTGCAACCCATTTGAAATAAATGGGAGAAATGTCCAATTGCGTGGCATGGGATGTTTACTGGCAATTGTCAGGAACCTACTATAATTCTAGAGGCGGTGGCTTCACAAGATCTTTGGATATGGCATGCCTTTTTTTGGAATGCCTGGATCTCTAAATGATATTAATGTTCTTGAGCGGTCACCTATCTTTGCTGCACTTGCTGAAGGTCGTGCTCCACCCGTCAATTACACAATCAATGGTCATGAATATACAATGGGATACTATTTAGCAGATGGGATTTATCCGAATTGGTCAACCTTTGTTAAGACAATCCCAATGCCATTAGGAGAAAAGAGAAAATATTTCGCAAGAAAACAAGAGTCTGCAAGGAAGGACGTGGAGAGGGCATTTGGGGTGTTGCAGTCTCGTTTCGCAATAGTTCATGGACCGGTGCGATACTGGGATGAAGAAACTCTTGCAAATATTATGAAAGCTTGCATAATAATGCATAATATGATTATTGAGGATGAAGGCGCAACGAATGTTGGATTTGATCATGAAAGTGGAATTAGCTACTTATTGTATGTTTTTAAGTTATTGTATGTTTTTTAAGTAATTGTATTTTTTTTTGTATTTAAAATTAATTAATGTTACTTATTATCTTTGAGTGTTAGAAAAAGTGCAAATAAAAGTTAACACATTAACAAATAATCAATAAGTTCTTACATAATTAATTAAAAGACATTCCATTACACATAATTCAATGAAATTAACACATAATTAATTAGTACTCCTTTTTGCCATAATTTCCAACATTTTTTCTTCAAAATATGTTGCAGCCATTGGATTCATTGTAGAAGTATCCATCTTCATAATCTCCATTTCTTGTTTCTCTTGCTTTTGTTTAATCAATATAGCTTGTTGCTCCAACAGAATTTTTCTGTCTTGTTTTTTGTTCACCTCAATGTCAACAAAGGTATCATTAAATTGTTGTAACATAGTTGATACACTTGTCTCCCCAACTTTCTCTTTTCCTTGTCTGCGTCTAAGTCGTTCCTTTGCAGCTTTCTGACCAATTGGTCAATTTTGGTAAAAAAAAATGTATAATTGTCTTCTCCTAAAGAAACAGAATCACCGGTTGATGGAGTTGAAGTAGCTGAACTTGTGTTTCCATGATTTTTTTGTTTCTTATTTGACTTTTGATGAAGACTTGCACGTTCAAATTGTCATTTGGGTTCTTTTTTCAAGATAACCCAACAATGTTCCAGTTGAAATCGTTTGCCAACGACTGAAGGAATCATTTGTCGAGCATCATTAATCTGGAAAAACAAATTCAATAAATGAAACTATGTTACATAATAAATATGTTAAACAACTTATTTAATATGTAAATGTTGAAAATAAAACATTACCCTTGATTCTTCAGTTGTTCAACTTTGTTGACGGTTTTCAATTTGGGTAACAAACCCAATAAATTTTGCAACTTCTCTATTTATTTCATGCCATCTATTTGAGATGCTTATTTGGGAACGATTATTCAAGTTTCCTCCATTCTCTACAAAGGACGCATGTACTCGAGCCCAAAATTTTCTTGTTTGTTGATCAACTCCTGTGATTGGATCTTTGTTAGTATTTAACCACGCAGATACAGGTAAACAATATTCTTCTGGCAAGAAGTTTTTACTTCTTTGTGATTTTCTAGTAATATGAACATTAAGATCACTTTGTTGAGAAACAAACTGTTCAGACGCACTTATAGGAGAGTTAGTGAATGAATTTCGCACATTTGAGTCCATCTGCATAAAAAATACATTGTCTTATTGCTCTTGTCGATCTAACTCAAATTTTATTACAGTATTAATAAAACTGATAAAAATATCTATTTACGAATAAATGCACACCATTTCTAAACACAAAATTTACACAGTTTAAATATCTAACAGAAAATTTAAAACATGTAATTAAGCTAATTGATTCACAAATTCGTAATTTTTATCAATTTTGCATAATTATTTTTTTACTACATATTATTATTATTAATGACCTCCTTTTATTTTCTTAAATATTATTATTAATTACCTCCACAACAATTCTAAATACAAAACTTACACATTTTTAAATCTAACAATACATTTAAAACATGTAATTAATCTAATTGATCAAAAAATTCATAATTTATTAATTTCATAATTAATAAAAAATATTATTTTTTTTACTAAATATTATTATTAATTACCCATCTTTTCCCTAAATATACTCTAATATACCCCCCCCACACACACACACACGAAACCCTACCTATTTCTGCCCATTTCTTTTCCAGGCGCCGCACACACACAAATCCATTTTTTTCATAGCGATCGTCCCTCGTCCCTCTCCCTCTCGGCCATCGTCCCTCGTCCCTCTCCCTCTCGGCCATCGTCCCTCTCCCATGGCCATCTCGCCTCCGTCCCTCTCCCATGGCCATCTCGCCTCCGTCCCTCTCCCATGGCCATCTCACTTCCGTCCCTCTCCCTCTCGGCCATCTGGCCTCTGTCCCTCTCCCTCTCACTCTACTCTTTTTCCCCCTCTCACTCTGCTCTCCTCTCTTTCCCTCTGCTCTCTGCTCTATCCCCCATCTCCCTCGGCTCCATCCCCCCCTCATTCTGCTCCCTGCTCCCTCCCTGCTCTCCCCTCTTTCCCATGGCCCTTTCTTGTTCAAGTTTCTATATGGGTTTCAAATATCAATTCAGCTTATGCTCTTAATTTCTATATGGGTTCTTGGTTCTGTAAACAAACCTACCTACTTGAACAAAAACAAATAGATTAAGTTAGAAAACAAACCGATGATGCAGTGGGCAGAAGATTTGACACGAAGTGAAGATGTAGCTTGTTGGATTTATGGTATTTTGCTGTGATTTTTCTTGTTTGAGTTTGCTGTAAAATATATGTGTTTTTGCACTTTTTCAATTAATTGGTTTGTTGTGTTCATGTTGGTTTGTTGTGTTCATGTTGGTTTTTATTGGTACAATGGCAACGGTAAAAAAAATTACAACGGTCGGATTTTCTATTTTGGCTCCCCAGCTGAAACCTGTGGGAATGCCTCCCGAAAATAGAAAAGGCATTTTGCCTCTTCATTTGGCTCTCCCCGTTGGAGTGACAAATTTAACAAAAAGAGCCATTTTTTAAAAAAATATGGCTTTGCCTCCTCTGATGGCTAGTCCCGTTGGACTTGCCCTAAGTATATTATTCCAAGCATCACTGATTGTTTATTTTGTAGATGAAAGGAAATGAACTCATGGAATAAGGTGTTAGTGAATATTTCCATTTGTCAATCTATAGATGGTTTTATGTAGCATTAATTTTATTGATGTAAAATATATTTATTATTAATAAGTATGTTATTTATCTTTAATATATGATTATATTTTATTAATGAATTTAGAGTAAAGATAAAGAGTGGAATAAAAATACTTTGCACAAAAAAAATCATAAAGTTGTTTCAATTATGACATTTCTATTGCATTAAAACGTTGTCCCTAAATGTTCTTAGTCAATATTCTATTTAGATTGAATATTAATTACACTTATTTAGACCAGTACGTATTTTACTTTATGAACCGGAGAAATTGCTCTCATAAACTGAGGTATGAAGAATATATAAAACTAGTATTCAAGTATATGTTAGATTTCATGTATATTGAACTGATCTGCAAAGGAATTTCATATGAAAATATCATATATGTCTATGAAAAGGCTCATGTGATAGTTTTGTAAGTGATCTTTAAACTTGAGATCACTTGGTTGTTTTATATGGAGTATGTCATGCTTTAATCCTAGCAACACATTGTTCTAATTAAGGGTAACAGCATACATATATTAGCATTGTTGTCAAAATCACAAGTTAACTAGTAAAATCACGATTTTACGAGTTAATAGAACAAATCTTATAAAATCAGGTAGAAAAATTGAACCCTGTTAAAATCACAGCAAAATCGTTAAAATCGTACGGTATCGTAAAATCAGACCAGATCGGTCTGATTTTACGATCCCGGCTGATCTCATGTTGTTAAGTGTTAAGTGTTAAACAACTTAATTAATTTTCTTTTTCAGTTTTCCCTAATTCTTCTTCAGTTCTTCTCATCCTCTCAAGTCTGATCTCCTCTCATCTCTCAAATCATCCTCTCCTCTCAGCTCGTCGCCATCGTTGCCTCTCATCAATCTTCAATTCGTCACCTCTCAAGGTTAGTTAACTTAAAGAATTGGGATTTTTGGGTTTCGGTGTTGATCAATTAATGCATATTTTGAATTTCATTGTTTTGGTGTTTATGAGTGTATAAGGTTTCTGGGTTTAAGGGTATTTATGAATTGGAGTTTCTGGGTTTCGGTATTTATGGGTATTTCGAATTTCATTTTCAAAATCTCCTCCTGCTTCTAGTTGTATGACGATTTATAAGCTCATGGCTTGGCGTCCCAGCAATCGTATAGAATGGAAGTGTCACTTCCAAGTGTAACATCTGGTTATGAGTTTGCTTAGTCATGTTGTATCTTTAACAAATTCAACTTCTAGATGCCACTTGCCAATGTTATTTCTGTTAAGACATTTGTTGTTGGAGTTTGTAGACTTCATAATAATTCCAATAGCATTTGTTCCAATTTCTTTGTTACTATGGTGAATCAAGTTATGTTTTATTGGTTATGCTTGTGGAAGTTCAAGCAAGCAAGATCACTCATAGTGATCCATGATAAAATCCAATGATATTGAACAACCATCTTTCCACTGCCAATTTCTCCCTTTACAACTTTCATCTTTACACTGCCAAAATGGAAATTCAATGATATTGAACAACCACAGAGCATCTCCACTTCTTTTAGAGTATCTAGGTTCTGTTCAATCTTGGTAGTTTTTTCCACCTGCAGTGACAACCAAAAGCAACAAGAGCCAATTTCAGCAGCTTGAATTTGTGATTTTGTAATAGCAAGTTGATTCACTCATAATTTAGGCATGACAAGCTCTCATTATTTTTACTGTGATTTAAATGGAACATCTATACTGGTATTTATTTTAAATTTATTAGTTTTTACCTAATGAAATTCTATGGACATAATTGTTTTGTAATGTATTTTTAAGTTATTTTAAATCATGTATGAACCTTAACTAATGAAGTTTTATGGACATAATTGTGTTGTATTGTATTCAAAAATATTTTACTTACGATTTTATGTTTTTTCTACCTACATGATTTTAGCTGTGATTTTATAATTTTTATACGAAAAAATTTCAAGTACAATTTTATGATTCGATTTTACGATCCGAGTTTATAAACGACTTCCGTGTCGTGTCAAAATCATGATTTTGACAACCTTGGATATTAGGTATAGTATAAAGTATATGAAGTATTTGAGTCATCAAAAAAGGATTCATCATCTTAAGTGAATTAGAAAAAAAATTTATTAGCTAAGATAGAATGAGATTTAAAATATACTTTTAAATTTATTAAAAAAGTATATAATTATATTTTTTAGAACTAAAACGATGTAACAAAGTAGATATACTTCATGTTATAATATCTAAATTGGAATATTCCTCATGAAATGATAATAATTATATTAAAAAATTGGTTAATGAAAGGTTTAATCAAACCATTTATATTTTTTGAATATTTAGGAGATAATGACAAGCTAGTACATATTGTATATAGTCTTCAAATATAAATCAATCAATTAAAATATTTATTTTATTTAAGATTATAATTTACATTTGGATCAACTTATAAGGAAATCCAATATGTCATACAAATATAAACCATTTGTTAGAAATTAAAATAAAATAATTAATTATGTGTAAGTAGATTGCAAATAAGTTTTAGAATTTGAGAATTATAATTTAATTAATATAAGGGATTGCAATTCTGGACAATCATGCATGGAATTGATTGAATAAAATTTTCAAATTAACTTAAAATAATATAAGTGATATTATTTAAGTGGAAAATTTTATATTTTTCTATTTAAAGGGATTTTTTAGGTTTTCTATTAATAGCAAGGTATACCTTTTATCTTTTTAACATTAGATGACAATATAATAGTATAGAACGGAAATAACTAAACATAAAAGAAACGATCTAGCATTGAAAAATATAACAATCTCTTTCTTCTAAAAGGAATTAAAGAATTTTTTATTGATGGTTCATGTAGATTACCATTATAAACCAGACACTTAAATAACT
This sequence comes from Salix koriyanagi, assembly GCA_029228605.1. Lineage (NCBI taxonomy): Eukaryota > Viridiplantae > Streptophyta > Magnoliopsida > Malpighiales > Salicaceae > Salix > Salix koriyanagi. The sequence goes on along the minus strand of CM055343.1, from coordinate 3,637,045 downwards.
TGTGATTTGCAATAATTTAGTTTTGAAATAATTATTCAAAGTAAATAAAAAAACAATTAATTTTTAGGTAAACCCTGTATTTCTAAACAACTCTAGATTTTTCTAATATAATACTTAAAGCTCCCAAAAAAGCAAGGGGAATGGAATAAATCTAGTCAATATGTCACTTGCCTCAACAATTACATAGGGCAAAAATAGAAAATTTATTAATTTATGGAGAGCAAAGACCAATGGCTTTCATCTAAAAAAATAAAATACATCAAAATTATAAATATTGTTTTACAATAAATCAAAATCATAATTTATAATAGTTATAATTAAATCATTATGTGTTTAATAACATCATTCATAGCAATTAGTCATTAAACTATCAAAACTATTTTTTTCATAATTTTGTTTTTCAAGCATATAAATTTAAAACTATGGGAATTCAAACTAAGGGAAGTCAATTCTCTACTAGAAAGAAAAAAAAAAAAACTTCTTGGCTTGTTACTAGTTCCCCCCTTCTTCTTTTTTCTCACTCGAGTTCTCATTTTGGCTTCTCACATTTTGTATTGTAAAAATACTTAGGGGGTATTTGGCACTAGGTTTCAAAAATACTTTTAAAAAATTGATTTTTTAATTTTAAATTAAATGTTTTTAGTGTTTTTAGATCATTTTGTTGTGCTGAAGTCAAAAATATTTTTTTAAAAAAATAAAAAAAATCATTTTGATATATTTCTAAATGTGAAGTACTTTTAAAAGCAACCTTGATCACATTTTCAAACATGCATTTAATGTCTCTTTATAGAGCTTTGTAATTACTATATATTTGGGGTGTGATTTTGAGATGTGTATATAAAAATCATCATATTTTGTAGAATATATATATATATATATATATATATATATATATATATATATATTCTACACAAAAATTTGACAAGATAATTCTTTCTGTTTTAATAGAATATTTTTTGTTTGAGAAGTTTGCCATCAAGATGATGAACAAAGAGGGTTTGGTCAAGAAAGAAAACAGAAAAATTTGATCTCGGCCCCACGAAGCCCTAATCTAGTGGCCGAACAAACCCAGCTCATAAATAAGCCATAAGCCCCGAAATATGCAGACCAGCTGCCATCGATCTCTCTTCTCATCTGGGCCTCTGGCTCTGTACTATGTAGTCGGTTCCCATCGAAAGATATAAGCACACAAGCCAGCTTCTCACTCAAAAATCCTAAGATCCCACTAACCAGAAGAAACCCTAAGACCCCAGATTGACAAACCATCAATCAATCGCAAATTGATTGACAAAACCCATTTCAATTCAGCAGAAAACCCTAACAAAATGGACCCCGAAATCGCCAAAACCCAAGAAGAGCGCAAGAAAATGGAACAACAACTTGCCTCTTTAACCTCGTTAACATTCGACCGTGACTTGTATGGTGGAGTCGACCGCGATGCTTATGAGACTTCGATCCCAGCTACCGACGATGACGAACCCGACGTGGGTGTTAACGAGGTTGCTCAGAAACTCGCTTCTTATACTGCCCCGAAATCAGTTCTTAAGGAAATGCCTCGTGGCAGTGATGATAGTGAAGAAGCTAATGGGTTCAGGAAGCCGTCGAGGATTATTGATCGTGAGGATGATTACAGGAGGAGGAGATTGGATAGGATTATTTCGCCGGAGAGGCATGATCCTTTTTCTGCGGGGGAGAAAACGCCGGATCCCAGTGTGAGAACTTATTCGGATATTATGAAGGAAGAGTCTTTGAAAAGGCAAAAGGAGGAACTTCTAAGGGAAATTGCCAAGAAAAAAAAGGAAGAAGAGGAGGAAAGGGCTGAGAAAGGTGACAAGAGTGAAAAGGAGGCGAATTCATTGTCAAAGAGGAGGAACAGGTGGGACCAGTCGACGGAGGATGGTGGGAAATGCAGTTAAGAAGGCGAAGACGGGTTCTGATTGGGATTTACCTGATGCTACACCGGGGATTGGGAGGTGGGATGCGACACCTACTCCAGGGAGGATAGGGGATGCTACGCCAGGTGCTGGGAGGAAGAATAGGTGGGATGAGACTCCCACACCTGGGAGAGTGATTGATTCAGATGCCACTCCTGCTGGTGGGGTTACACCAGGGGCGACTCCTGCTGGTGTTACCTGGGATTCTACTCCCAAAGGAATGGTTACACCTACACCAAAAAGGCAGAAGTCTCGTTGGGATGAGACTCCAGCTAGTATGGAGAGTGCAACTCCTGCTCTTGGGGGGGTTACTCCTAGTCTTGGTGGTGCGACTCCTGGACCTACTCCTCTTGGTGCAATTGACATGGCTACTCCGACTCCTAATGCTCTTGCCATGCGTGGGGCTATAACGCCTGAGCAATATAACTTGCTGAGATGGGAGAAGGATATTGAGGAGAGGAATAGGCCATTGACCGATGAGGAGCTGGATGCTATGTTTCCTCAAGAAGGTTACAAGATTTTGGAGCCGCCGGCTTCTTATGTGCCTATCAGGACACCGGCAAGGAAGTTATTGGCTACCCCAACACCAATGGGGACTCCTCTTTATTCTATTCCTGATGAGAACAGAGGCCAACAGTTTGACCTGGGGCAGGAGCCTCCTGCTGGGTTGCCATTTATGAAACCTGAGGATTATCAGTATTTTGGGGCTTTGCTTAACGAGGAAGATGAGGAAGAGTTGTCACCAGAGGAGCAGAAAGAGAGGAAGATTATGAAACTGCTACTTAAAGTGAAAAATGGGACACCTCCGCAGAGGAAGACTGCCTTAAGGCAATTGACTGATAAGGCTAGAGAGTTTGGCGCTGGGCCATTGTTTAACAGAATTTTACCTTTGCTTATGCAGCCTACCTTGGAGGATCAGGAGAGGCATCTTCTGGTTAAGGTAATTGACAGGGTTTTGTATAAATTGGATGAGTTGGTTAGGCCCTATGTTCATAAGATTCTTGTTGTTATTGAACCACTCTTGATTGATGAGGATTATTATGCCCGTGTGGAAGGGAGAGAAATTATTTCTAATTTGAGTAAAGCAGCTGGTTTGGCCACCATGATTGCTGCTATGCGTCCTGATATTGATAATATTGATGAGTATGTTAGAAACACAACTGCGAGAGCTTTCAGTGTTGTTGCTTCTGCTCTCGGGATTCCTGCGTTGTTGCCCTTCTTGAAAGCTGTGTGTCAGAGTAAGAAATCTTGGCAAGCTCGGCACACTGGAATCAAAATTGTTCAACAGATTGCTATTTTGATTGGCTGTGCTGTTCTTCCCCATTTGCGATCCCTTGTGGAAATCATAGAGCATGGTCTGAATGATGAGAATCAGAAGGTGAGGACAATCACTGCCTTGTCCCTGGCTGCTCTGGCTGAGGCTGCTGCCCCATATGGTATTGAAAGCTTTGACTCTGTTCTGAAGCCATTGTGGAAGGGAATTAGGTCACACCGCGGCAAGGTCTTGGCTGCCTTCTTGAAAGCAATTGGTTTTATTATTCCTCTTATGGATGCTATGTATGCCAATTACTACACCAAGGAAGTCATGTTTATTCTGATACGCGAGTTTCAATCACCTGATGAAGAAATGAAGAAGATTGTGCTGAAGGTGGTTAAGCAATGTGTGAGTACTGAGGGTGTGGAAGCTGAATATATACGTTCTGATATTCTACCTGAGTTCTTTAAGAACTTCTGGGTTAGAAGAATGGCCTTGGATAGGAGAAATTACAGGCAACTTGTGGAAACGACTGTTGAGATTTCTAACAAAGCTGGTGTTAAAGATATTGTTGGCAGAATTGTTGAGGATCTGAAAGATGAGAGTGAGCCTTATCGGCGTATGGTTATGGAAACGATTGAGAAGGTTGTGACTAACATGGGTTCATCTGATATCGATGCTAGGCTGGAAGAGCTTTTGATTGATGGTATTCTCTATGCTTTCCAAGAGCAGACCAGTGATGATGCTAATGTGATGCTTAATGGGTTTGGTGCGGTCGTCAATTCTCTTGGACAGAGGGTGAAACCTTACCTTCCCCAGATTTGTGGAACCATTAAGTGGCGCTTGAACAACAAGAGTGCTAAAGTGAGACAGCAAGCTGCTGATCTGATATCGAGAGTTGCTGTTGTCATGAAGCAGTGCCAGGAGGAACAACTGATGGGCCATCTTGGTGTTGTGCTGTACGAGTATTTGGGAGAAGAATACCCTGAAGTTCTTGGATCGATTCTCGGAGCTCTCAAAGCAATTGTCAACGTCATTGGTATGACCAAGATGACTCCTCCCATTAAGGACTTGCTTCCAAGATTAACACCAATTCTGAAGAATAGGCATGAGAAAGTCCAGGAGAACTGTATTGATCTTGTTGGTCGTATTGCCGATCGTGGAGCTGAGTTTGTTCCTGCCAGGGAGTGGATGAGGATTTGTTTTGAGCTTCTTGAGATGCTTAAGGCCCACAAGAAGGGTATTCGGCGTGCTACTGTCAACACCTTTGGTTACATTGCTAAGGCCATTGGACCTCAGGATGTTTCTGGCTACATTACTAAACAACCTCAAGGTCCAGGAGCGCCAAAACCGTGTTTGCACAACTGTTGCAATCGCCATAGTTGCAGAAACCTGTTCACCTTTTACAGTCTTGCCTGCCTTGATGAACGAATACCGTGTCCCGGAGCTTAACGTGCAGAATGGTGTCTTGAAATCCCTCTCTTTCCTGTTTGAGTACATTGGCGAAATGGGAAAAGACTACATCTATGCAGTGACTCCATTGCTGGAGGATGCCCTCATGGACAGAGATCTAGTTCACAGGCAGACTGCAGCATCCGCCGTCAAGCATATGGCTTTGGGAGTGGCTGGTTTGGGTTGCGAGGATGCATTGGTTCACTTGCTCAACTATGTTTGGCCCAACATTTTTGAGACTTCCCCGCATGTGATCAAATGCTGTGACGGAAGCCATTGAAGGAATGAGGGTGGCCTTAGGCGCTGCTGTTGTGTTGAATTACTGTCTCCAAGGGCTGTTCCATCCAGCCCGGAAGGTCAGGGAAGTATACTGGAAGATCTACAATTCTCTGTATATTGGAGCTCAGGATGCCCTTGTGGCAGCTTATCCAATACTGGACGATGAGCAGAGTAACATATATAGCAGACCCGAGTTGATGATGTTTGTGTAAACTGCGGTTTTTATGCAGTCAAGAATATGAAGGGGGATCCATCTAGAACACGTGTTAGTTAAGCCCTTTGTTCTTCTATTTAGTCACTGTAGTTTGATTGATAATCCATATGCTTCTTAGACTTGCTTAAATTACCTCTTTCTTTGGATTTTTAGCTTGTTTTCGTATTTTTGATCATTTGTGTAGTAGTGCTGCTATATAATAAAAGCCTTGAGTGCTCTTTTAGCTCAACAAATACAATTTTTTTGTCCTTTTTTATTTTATATATATATATATATAAAAAAAACCTTATTGATACATGCTTCATCAGAGCTCAGGTCTCTTGACAACATTGTTGAGGCTTTTGGTAACATACATTTTTTTTATTGACTGTGTTTGATGATGATCTTCATATTGTATTATCATGGTGATTGTGGTTGTTTTTTAAAGTGTTTTTTATTTAGAAATATATCAAAATGATATGTTTTTTTATTTTTTTTAAATTATTTTTGATATAAATACGTGAAAATGATCTAAAAACACTAAAAAATTTTCATTTAAAATACAAAATAAAAAAATAAAAATTTAAAAATACTTTTAAATATAGTGACAAACACCACCTCAAAATGTGATATTGAGGCCAAGGAGCCATGCAAAGCTCAGTAATAAATTGGAGCAATTAGGTGTGCATGGCAATGCAGTACTTAATTTGTATATTTCATGTGAAATTGCAGAAACTTATTTGCATGAGACATTCTGGCATCTCATGAAGGGAGCCTTGAAGATGATCATCATCAAAATGAAGGTGGAAGCAAGGTATAACAAGGTTGTCAATTCTATTTCGGTTGGTGCTTCATTTTTTCAATTGAAATGAAATGTTTTAATTTTGGAGCGTTTGGACGCGCCGTTTCAATGTTGTACTGTTTGTGTATATATATAATTAAATATATTAATTCAAAAAAAAAATTAGTTCAAATCTAAAAATAAAATTAATTAAAATTGTGCAATTTAATCTAAAAAAGACAATAAAATAGTTTTTCTAAATAAAATTATGAACATGCATAATATTACGAGAATGTCATTATCAATCTCGCAATGTCATTATATTATCTGATTGCTCTAAAATTTTAACATAATATATATAAATATGTCAAGAGACTCCTCGTAAAGTTTCATCTCAATCTAAAGGTTGAATTAAGTGATATGATTAATATTGTAAAATTATTTATTATTTAAAAAAAAATATTATTTATTATTTAAAAAAATATTATTTGGCCGAAACGGCACATGCAAAATGATTCTAGCGAGTTTCGACCAAGATTTAGCTGAAAATTCAGTTGAAACTGGAATTTAACCTGAGATAAAAATATCATTGTCTTGTTGTTTTAATTGATACAAAACATTTAGGCCGTTTTGAAAAAATTGACATTCATGCTTTCAGCTCAACAAATACAAATTGTCCTTTTTTATTATATATATATATATATATATATATATATATATATATATATATATATATATATATATAAAAGATAGGTAAGCTCTTATACCAATTTGTTGCAGATAGAGGTGCTAAGATCATTGTCTACAGAAAAGCTCAACGACAACTTGTCTATATCTCAGGAACAATCAGTATTCTTATTAGATTGAGAGAAAAAGGATTCTTACAATAATTTTCTGTTTTATAAATTATATTTCCACATTAACAAAAAGAAATGTTTTTTTTAACAAAAAAAGAAACAATTCTTTTAATGAAAAACAAAAAACTAGTCTAGATTGTTAAATCAATTCAGTTTTATATGCATTTCAAACAGTATAATTGAAATTAATTTTATAGTTTACTATCATAAAAATTATCAATTTTGAAGGAATTGAAATAAATTCCTATGTAGGGCCTATTTGTTTCTACGGTACAACCGTTGTTTGCTCAAAATTCAATTTATTTATTTATTTCATTTTAAATGAAAAATTTTTTTGTATTTTTAAATCATTTTAGATGTGCTGATATCAAAAATGATTTTTTTTTAAAAAATATCATTTTGATGTATTTCTAAATGAAAAACACTTTCAAAAACAACCACAACCACTCTTCCAAACATGCCCTGTAATTTGTTCCATTCCAAACAGGCTGCTGAGTATCCAATTAGAACGGTCATCAGTTTAACTGGGGCAACTGGGAAAGCACCTAACAGTGAGATACAAATGTTTCCTACAGTTCCTGTAAGACCTTCAACAGCAACCTGGGATTGCCCCAGTTATAATGGTCAGTCTCTGCAGTCAAATTCCAGGAGGGTACAATTGCAGATCAACCTGGGATTGCCCCAGTTATAATGGTCAGTCTCTGCAGTCAAATTCCAGGAGGGTACAATTGCAGATCTCATGGCAAAGATATACCAACAGATGAGTCACCAATGGTGATGACCAGCATTGGATTGCCAATGATCAAACAAATAAAATGACTGATACAAAAGTTTGAATTTCTTTGATTCTCTAAGAAAATGATAAAATCTTTCAATTTGCATTATTAATCTCATAATGCTATACATGTATAACTGATAGAAATCCAAGCTAAGAAAACAAAATTTCTTTGCAAAGTTAAAAGCTCGGCCGTTCTCCAAATCGCTATATTGTTTCAGAAGGAACCCGACAGTTACAGTGCAAAAGCATATCAGTAGAGGCCCAAAAATTTCCACCAGAAAGTTCCAGTAACTCCCCAGATGAGTGCATTAATAAGGGCCATTGTAAATCCCACCTTGAATACATCAGGAAGGTCTACATAACCAGCTGTTAAAAAAGGCAATTAAAACACTATCAGATGCTACGCTAACGACTCAACGCAGATAATGTAGAGCAGAGATCTCAATGTGATCATGATAGATAGATCTAAGTCATCGAAAACCCTAAATCCAGATCAATTTGAAGAGAAAAATGTCTAGTTTGATAGGTTGTCGGCGAAAATAAAGTTCATGAAGTGAGATTTAAAACAGAGATGCTTGACAATTGTATGCTTAATTTGGGAGAGAAGATGCATACCTCCATAATATACAGCAGCTTGACCACTGCTATAATGTGTTATAGCACCAAAAAGATTTGTATTGAAAGCTAAAGCCAAAGCTGCCAATGTACCAGGCACCCCGGCTGCCAAATGCATTGCGAGGAATGCGGAGTACAAAGCACCAACATGACCGGTTTGACTCGCAAATAGGTAGTGGATTAGGAAATAAGATGCCTGAAGAATCCCAAATGCAGCAGGCCAGCTCAAAGAGACAGATTGAAGGACCTTGGCTACACAGCTAGACATCCAGGTTACAACACCGAGGTTCGTCAACTGGCCTGCCATTCCCACTAGAACAGCAAACCAGGCCAAGGTATCCCATGCGGATTTTTCACTTAAGCAGTCATCCCAATCAAGAACTCCCAACAGAAGAAGTATTGATAAGCCAATCATTGCAGCAACTACACTTGGTATTCCAAGAGCATCTCTGCAAACAGGCCATAAAAACCCATGAACTCATTTTCAGAAAGAAAGCATGATATCAACAGGGAACGTAATAATATCTGAAGTTTGAAGATCATGCCAAGATCTCTGCCAACCACATATAACGACTATTTTGAGCTATCAGGTACAAGCAAAACAAATCAGAATCCCTTGTCCGAACTGAAGAATCCCAAAGATAATGGAGATATTTTTTAAGCTACCATGAACAAGATAAGAGGATATTTCTTCAACTCCAAATAAAACACTAAACTCCACCAAGCTATACCAAAAAAGTCACAATTGACGTAAGTCAAAGCACATTTAAGTAATTATCATATTCCACAAAAATGACCAGTTAGCATTTATTACCAATTTGCTTTGAGGCCACAGTTAGCTGGAATGAAAACATATAATGTATAAAATGAGAAATCACCTGCTTGTTCAATAGCTTTGAGACAATAGTAGATTAACATTGTCCAATTCAATAAACCTAGTCACATATGTTTCACAATCAACTCAATTTAGTGCCACAACATTTTTTGTCAGCGATAATCAATTGTCATAGAGAAATCTTCTATGCAATGACCTTTCACCATTACTTGAGAGTCATGACGACAGAGTACACACACAACTACTTTCTTTATGAAATTGTACGTGTTTTATTTCTTTAGTTAAAGTTGTGAGGTAAACAACAATCACTATGAACTGACCCATTCACAAACCTGTTCTTCCCCAATAAGTGTCTTCCCCCATCCATTAATTCAACCTCCATGTTCACAAGAACCAGTAAGAGTAGAGTTCTAAAGGGCACCTATTATAGACAGGAACCTAGACAAGGCTGTTTTGGTGAATTGTTGGCAGAGACAGGTAGTATTACAAGGCCTTCTCTTTAAGAGACAGCATTTAAACAGGACCTCTAAATGTGGATTCTCTTTGCAAATACGAAGGGATCAGGAATAGAAAGCAAACATTAACTTCAAGAGCATGAAAACCAGAAAACACAACAAAAGAGGGAACAAAAGATCACCCCTTCATCCCTCAAGTATAACAAAAGACATATAACAAGAGCTGCAATATGCAATAAAATATCAGGCTTATTGCCTTATAATAATAATAATAATAATAATAATAAAGCATGCATGGTCCTTCTAGTTTTCACATTTGGCCAAATCAATCCCTCTACTTTATAATGGATCAAATTAACCCATTAGCTTCCAATAAAAAGGTTATTTGAATCTTCCATCCAAGCACATTGCAACATGTGGCATCCATAAGAAATGGATGAAGGTGCTCAAATCACCAATAGTTGAAAGTAGAAGGTTTGATCAAATTCAATTTAAAGTAAACAGTTTAAATTCAGCCAAATGTAAAAAAAAAGGGAACTACACTGGATTTTTATCCCAGAAACAAATTGAACTCGAATTGAATTTCTTCATGATTCAGAGAATTGTGTCATTTTTGGTCAGACAATTATTACTGAGGCTTTTCTAGATCAGTAAAACCAATAAAAACAAGTTAGCAAGCTGCAGATAACACTCCCTCAGCAACCTGTTACCTTAATTTCTGTTAGGAAAGAGAAGGGAAGGTAATCAAAGAGGTGTCATGGAACTAAAAGGAAAAATAGAGACAAAAATCAATATTTTAATTGATGTGGACCAGCCTAGAAACACTAGCAAAGACCCTATTACATATTCCAAATGGCCCAATGACCCGGTCAAAACTTTCAAAAACCAATGCATTCAATACCTCTTTCAATGTCTAAGACAAAGACATTGAAAGAGGCATTAAATGCATTGGTTTTGAAGGTTTTGACCGGGTCATTGGGCCATTTGAAATATATAATGGGTCCTTGCTGGTATTTCTAGGCTGGTCCAAAATCATCAATGCATGTGATAAACATGCTGGTATAACTATCCCTAACATACTGATCAATTTATAATCAGTTGAATGACCATAAAGATGCAGTGCATCACAAAAAATAAACTGAATGACATTCTAATCAATTGAATCTTCAGCCTGCTCAATCATGGTAACATCCACATGACCACAAGTCCAGAGTAAACATCAGGGTTCAGAATTCCACAGCAGGAAACAGAAAGTTCCAACGACACTCTGTTTTCTATACATTTCATTTCCATTAGCTCATGCGAATGCATCATCCAGAATTGGTGTATTACACATAGATATCCTGTTCAAGTTATATCTAAAAACAGAGCAAAAAATTTTAGATGATAGGATATATATGACTTACCCAAATACCCACAAAGAAACTGCAAGAACCATAGTACCAACCATGGTCCATTCATTTCTTGTGACAGGACCCATATTCTCCAGCTTCTTTGCAGCCACTGCAGGAGCCTCTGGAGTGTCTTTCGTTTCAGGAGGATAAAGCTTATATAAGATAAGTGGAGTAGCTAGAATAGAAAACAATGCTGGCAAGCTCGCTGCCTTAAACCAAGAAACCCAAGGGCTTGAAATTATCACCCCAAGTTCCTCAGCTAATTTCAGACACAGCAAATTTTGAGCCGCTGCTGTAAGAAAAAGAGCACTGGAGCAGCTAGAACACTGTGCAACATTGCAAAAGAAGATGATTTAGGTAACATACACAAGAAAATTAAACGAGCTAAAATTCAGGGAACAAATTAGTAGAAACCAGTCATGTTCCACATAAGAAAATATAAGAAAAACAACAAAGAAACCCTGCTTCTGGTTGATAACATGATACAAAGATGGAAAGGTCTTGAAAATAACAATCCAATCAAAACCTCATGCAGGACCTTTCTGAACTTTCGAGATAGTAATAATGAGTAGAAGAAGTCAGAAATCCAACTAGAATGCATTTCCCTTCACAGTTAATCCCGCATATTCTTTACAGGATGCCACCAAGACAGGTGGTAAAGCATCAACAGAGTGGTGGCAGTAGCCAGCCTGTCTTCAAGACATCTACATCAACCTGGTTAATAATCCATATCACAGTTCAACCTAACGAAGGCATTTCCAGTGGAAAAACAATCCCACCGCCCAATTTTTTTTATAGATACACTAATGAATCTTCTAAATTCGTAATAAAGAAAAAAGCATGTCAGCTAGCAAAATCCACAAATGAATAAACGTTCTTTTGCGAAACAACATCCTCAACATTTATCCAATCCAATTGAAACAACCACTCGCACACAGATAAAATCACAGGTTGAACATTCCATGACATAAAAATTAACTGCACCTACACATCCACGTAAATAGCAAAACCAACAGGAAATAAAAAGAAACCAAGATACACCGTGTAAAGAGAAGATAACCTGAAATTGTGACTGAATTAAATAAGAACCGAGCTTTTTCGAAGAGGCATCACCAGGCTTACTCCCTGCTGACAATGACAATGACTTGATGATAGGCAGAAAAATACCACCGGCCCTAGCAGTAGTACTAGGCATTGCAGGCGCGATAAGCACCTCGCTAAAAGTCAATCCGTAAGACAATCCTAAAGTACTCTTCCCTAACCACTTAACAAAATAAGTAGCAATCCTATCACCTAATCCAGTCTTAACAAAACCACGAGCGAAAAAGAAAGAAATAACAATCAACCAAATAACTTCACTAGTAAAAGCACTAAAAGCCGTCGGAAAGGCTAGTGTTTTAGTAACAACCGAAGTAGTTAAACCCAAAAAAGCCCATGCCCCAACTGGCAAAGGACTTAAAACAAGACCAGCGATAGTAGAAAGGAAAATAGACAGCAACTGCCAGGCTTGAGAGGTAACTTCAATTGGTTTAGGCACAGCAAACCTTACAATCAAGCCTATAGAGACAGATATTAAAAGGGGTATCAATTTTGCTCCTTTTTGAGGTGGGGCTGGTTTTTCTGTCGACTTTGATAACGGGCTGTCATTTCGGATCTTGATCCAATGCGAGAACTCTGAATTTGGACGTGAAGACTTTGTTTTTGTTGTGGAATGGAGAGAAAAGGAGAGGTTTTTGAGTGGATGATCTGATGGTTGAGAGTGAGTGTGCGGTTGATGAGGATTTGGTGATGGGGAGAGATCTCGGTGATCTGTGGAGCAGAGAATTGCGAGTGTAAAGAGAGGTGGAGAAGGTGGTGGTGGTGGAGAGAGAGTGGAGGGCAAAGCTCTCCATCCTTTTCACTCTGTGTTTTCTTGTGTGTTTCCTGTGCAAGAGAGATGACGAGAACGAGAGAGAGTAGAGGAGAGCGAGAGAGCGGACATAACAAGGAATCTCTTTTAGTGAGTGTGGGATAAAATTATAGGAAGCAACAATGGCCACTGGATGCTTTTTTTTAGGGCCTTTTCTTGAAAGTTAAAGGCCAAATAGGGTTTCCAAAATCAGAATGGACATCAATCAACATGATCGACAAAGGGTAAGGGTTCCAAAGTTTATTAATTACTTTTTATTATTATTATTTATCTAATCCATCCATCAATGATATTGACACCACTTCAACTATATTTCACATCCACTTTTTAGTTAAATAAAACTTGAGGTCTACATATTTTTGTATATATAAATTGTTAAGCAATTGAGAAGAAATGATAAAAGAATCAATTCAATCTAGTCCTTAAAATCCTTTGCTATTATGATGAGAATAAGGTTTAAATGTGTGATAAAATATATCATTAATAAACAAAGTGCCTTGTACTTTTTGATTATTTATTGTTGATGTTTTAGGAGACATTGACATGTGATACTTAAGGACTAAATTGCATTGTATGGTTCTTCCCAATGTCCAAGTTAAACAATTTAAGGTTGTCCAACAATTATTCTGACAATTATCCACTCACTAGGACTAATTTCAATTAAAGGGTTTGGATAAATAAGTCCAATTTTAAAGAACCAAACAAAATCTAGACCCCATTAACCCTAATCCCTTGTTCAAGATAGGTTTCAAAAAAAAAATTTTATATATAATTGATCTCTTTTGAATGTATTTGACTCAAATGACTCGATCAAAACACAATTTATCTTTAAAATATATTCTTTCAAAACAAAGTTTTTTTTAACATTTTTTAATTATAAAAACAATATAATTTTAGATTGATTCAAATCAACTCAAGTTAATTCACTCAACTAATAACCTAACTATTAGACTGCCTCATGAGGCGTGCCAAGTGTAATAACTTATACCTCATAGGCAAAGGGGAATTGAGGTCATTAATCGATGAACATGACATGAGAAATAGCATATGCATATTAATGAAACTTTAGTTGTATAGTTGTATTTTATAAAAGGTTATTAAAATTATAATGTAAAAGTGCTAATTGTGTCTCTAGATTATATTTATTAGACAAGTGTTCACATTTCATAGTTTGCATCCATTTTTTTTTAGTTTTTTCAATTTTAAATATTTAGATGATATCCTTATCAATTTTCATATATTAAAATTAAATTCATTTCTACAATGTAACTAAAAGCATATTATTCACTTTTGAAAACTAAAAAGTTGATGAGGATTTTACTTTTAATGGTTTGATCTAGGGTTTTTTAAGTCATTATAGCCTATGTGAAATGTTTCAAGAAAGTTCATATTAATTTGTTATTTTCAAGACATAAGCTCATATGAATCTTCATCTGTATATTAATTATCATTTGAATCCTCAACTTATTTTTTATAATTAGGACTTAATTAAGGATTTTTTAATAAGATGGGGACATAATTGATGAACAAATAGGTGATAAAATGTAGACCAAGATAAGAAACTACAAATAGGTTAGAGTTTATATCTCGTGTTTCATGTTCACATAACTTTATATCTATATCCACCTTTCACTTTGCTTAATATATCTTTTCTTTTTCAAAACACAAAAAGTTGAATAAAAACATAAATTCAAAACAAATACATAGCAATAAAAAGATGAAACAAAATTTGATACAAAAAAATAAATAATAAGACTTCTCTCAATTTTGGGAAGCCAACATTAAAGTATAAAGCTAAATCACATCGATTCTTTCACTATAGTATCAGATATAGATTACTGTAGATTATAATAGTGAAAATTAGTATTTTACCTCTCAATTCGCATCAGTTTTAACCTTAGAATCAGGGGTATTTTTTGATTTTTTTACATTTCTTTACACGGTAAAATAACCATCATATCCTCTAATAAGACAAAAACGCAAGAGTTGTCTGTGGGAGTGTCATGATAATTTCACATTTTTAATGAACAATAAAACAACCCTCTTACCCATAAAAGATAAAATACAAGAATTAATTGTAAGGGTCTTTAGGTAATTGGCGATTTTTTAAATATTAATTTCTGACGAATACTGCAAGCGCGCCGACAGTTTTCGGCCTCACGTCTCCTTCGGGCAGCGCGTGCGACTCATTACAGCGGTGAAAAATATTCATCTGGCATGTCACCGGATGCGCCTTTATGTCCTCCACCTAATGGTGGAGCACATTGCATCCCATGGTTGCCAAAATAATGTCGATTGTTCGATAAAATTCCCCCTTTTTTTCTCTCTCATGCAAGTGAAAGTGCTCGGAAAATCCCCGATGTTGTTGGTTATTTCATTTCAATCCCTTATCTTTTGATTGTGTTGTATGGTCCTGATTTCTGTTATAGAAGTTTTGATTTATTTCTATTTTGTCATTCGATGGAATTTGATTATATATTTAGATTTCAATTTGATCCTTATTCTTTTAATTTCTGGATTAGGTTGAAATCCCTGAATATGTTTGGAGTACAAAAGGTTTTGATTTTTTCAATTGTATCTTTTGATAAAAATTGATTATATATTTTGTTTTTATTTCAACACTTATAGTTTTAATTTTTATTTCAATTCCTTTATTTGTTTTTTATATTTCTGAATTTGACCCTATTTTTGATCCATGTTTACATATATATGCTCTTAGTTTTGGTTTTCAATTTTTATTATTTTCTCTTTTGTTGATGTAATATGTTTTTTAAGTAATCTTAAATCTTAAATTTTAGTTTGTGATTGTTATCATTTAAAAATTAATATTTCTTTTTCTTCCCTTTTCTTCTTTCTTTTTGTTTTTTTTATTTTTTTTTATTTGGTTTTCATGTCAAATGATTTTTTTCAGATAATTATATTTATTTTGCTTTTCTGCTAAAGTTTTTAGGTTTTTTTATTCTTTGATATAATTTTCTTTTTTCCATTATTTACATAATAATAGTAGTAGTTTTAGTTTTTTTTTCTTGCTTACTCTTTTGTCAAAAATTTTTGATTTTGTTTAATTCTTGAGGGTATTTTAATAATTTTATTTGTTTTAGCAGTAATAATAATGATAATTTTATTTATTATAATCATGATAATATTAGTGACATTATTAATCATAATACTAATAGAAATTGTTATTTATTATAATGGTTATGGTAAGCATAAAATAATTGAAAGTTCTGTAAACTGATTATTTAGCTCAAATGTACAACATTATAAAAAAAAATATATGGTTGTTGTGAAGCGTAGGGCAAAGTGGTTCATATATTTTTTTTCATTGTAGATAATTTGGCTCAATTGTTTTTACCCTGCTTTTGTCAACATGTGGATTTGTATAGTTTTTGTTTATGTGATATTAGATCTAAAATATCATACATAAAAAGCCACAAAAATAATTTTTTTCATAAAAATAACATCGACTAATGAATTATTGCAATTATTATTCTCATTATTAGTATCATGATTGTTAAATTATCATAATTATTATAGCTTTCATTATAATCATTATTGTAAATAATTAATATTATAATTATTAGTGGCAATATCATCGTTGCCACAATCATTATTATTATTATTATAAAAAAAATTAAATTATTTTTTTATTTATTTTTGTAAGATTGATTTTTCATATTATTATATTTTACGTGATATTAGAACAGTGTGATTAAATTAATTTGATATTTTTGCAAACAAAATTAGTTAATATATATATATATATATATATATATATATATATATATATATATATATATATATATTAAGGTGTTAATATTAAACAACTATCACAATATATAATTAGTCTCACGTATTTTTAAGAAAAAAAACCTTAAAAGATAATTGTTATAATTATTTATATTCATTTTACTATAGACAAAATGTTTAAAATAATGGTAACAACTATTTTTTAAGGTCTTTTTTCCTTAAAAAATACGTGAGACTAATTATATATTGTGATATTTGTTTAATATTAACGCCTTAAAATAGATTAAAAAAAAATGGACTAACCTTTTCTTTTAAATCTCAAAATAATTTAATCTCAGTGTTCTTACATACTTTTAATATAATAATATGAAGAAAAAATTGAAAAAAATAATTCTGGAATTAAAATTACCTTAAACTAAAAATATATCAAGTTACACATAAACAAAAGAGATGAAAAGAAAAGATAACAAATCACTAACAATAAAAAATTTACTATACATGGATAAAAAATTTTTTGCTCTTATTTCACAGCACCAGAACTAAACTTACTCTATTTTTTTAACACGTAAGTTGCATTTGATACAAAGATAAATAACAATAAAAATTAAAAGTCAAAACTATGAATATAGATATATAAATAATAAAAAACAATCTCATAAGAAAAAAAAAATCAAGATATCGAAATTATATATAATATATATATATATATTAAAACAAAACAAAACAAAAAATATCCCATAAGTTAAACGCGAGTTTATAGCTCGTAATTCCTAAAGAGAAGAGGGCCATGAGGCTCGATTAGGGGTGATCATTTTCGGTTCGGTTCGGTTTTTATCAAAAAAAGTAACCAAACCGAAAATTATAATTTCTTTTAAAAAAATAACTGAAACCGAACCAGACCTATTAAAAACTGATTATTTTTGGTTCAGTTCGGTTTTAATTATTAAAAAGTTGAAAAAACCAAAATTGTTTTTTGGGCCAGGCTTTCTGATGAGCTTTCACTTAATATTAATAAAAAATGATTTTCTTAATTATTTTTGTCGTTGATTCAAATAGTAATGTACTAAATTAATATACTGTTTATTAAGTTTTGTTAATAAACATTACCGAATTAAGACGGCAAAGATCTAACATTCTCGAACGCAAAAGATATGAACATTAACAATTGATTTTAGTTAACAATTGGTGATTGTTGTTGCCTGAAATTATGGTTAAACAAGAACACAAAAAACCCAATACAACAGAGAAATCAAAACACATAAAGATGCAAACTTTACAATAACTTAGCAAAAACACTCGAAGTAAAAAATACAACAAAACAATAAACTTTACAACAACTTCTGCCTTGCTTGGGTTGCATTGTTGCAAAGGGGCTGCTTGGTTTGAAGAGGGAGGGAGAGAAGCCGAGAGGGGTGGGGGGCTGCTACTAGGGTTTGTTTTGAAGAGAGAGGAAGAGAAGCCCACGAGGGGGGAGGCTAGGGTTTTGAAATTAGGAAAAAAATGTGAAAGTTTATATTTATATGGGGTGGCAGCTAGGGTTTTGAAATTAGAAAAAAAAATGTGAAAGAAAGTTTATATTTATAGGTGGCAACGGTTTATAGGATTTTTTTAACCGAACTGGTTCGATTCAGTTTGGTGTATTCGATTTTTGCTTTACAAAACCGATACCAAATTGAACCAGATATTTTTTAAAATTTTATAATTTTTTTAATTATTTTTTTATCGGTTCAGTTTTTTTAATTTTTTTTTAATTTTTTCAGTTTAATCAGTTAGCCGGGTTTTTTTTCCACCCGTAGGCTCGACAATCATCAACATACACCACACTAGCGGGAGGATCTGAATATTGCGGGCGTACCCACAAGTTGCATTAAAGTATAAGCCCACAACTTTTTCTATTATTTTCTAAACTCTATACGTACCCACAGCTTTCCCTGTCATAGGATTAGATTTTTCCTTCAAAACAAAACCTTACAAGATATATATACCGATAACTACAAAGACAAAACCAACTAGCTAGCTTGGAATTTATGTTCATTAATTTAATAAATAAATAAATCATCCAACTAGCGAGCTTGGAATAAATATATATATATATATACACACATACACATATATATTATTTGAAATTAAATAAAAACACCATATGAGTTGCATTATAGTACCAACATATACTGATTAGACTATAAAAATATTACATGAACTCACAACTCGATCCCTTGAAGAGGTATGGCTTGGCCATTGACCATCCTATTGTTGTTCAAAGAAACAAAACGACTGCCGTCTTGTTTGATTAATGAATAGGGACACAAATCAGATCATCAAAAGTCCAATCCCCAAGTTTTAATTTTTCAAGCCCATTGAATGCATTTGAAAAATGTTTTTGAAAAAAAAAATTTAATTTTTTATTTTTTAATTTAAATTAAAAAAATGATATTTTTAGATTATTTTTCAATAATATTTAAATAATAATAAAATATTATTTTGATACATTTTTAAATAAAAAACTCTTTTACTTTGCAAGACCACCACCTTCTTCCTTGATTCTTGGATCGTAAGGCTAGGTCACAGCTGCTGTGGCTGGGATGAATTAGGAGGCACCACTTTCATTTCTTAGAACTCCATCCTCGAAATTTATCCAGGTGAGAAAAAAGATGGGTGCCCTTTGACATGGCTTGTGATGACTGTTTTATTACATTATATCAAGGTTGTCAATTTTATTTTGTTCCATCTTTGAATAGTTGGTATATTTTGTTCAAATTCAAAAACAAAATAAAACGGAACAAATTTTATCTAGCTCAGAATCTCAACCCGTTTAAAAATATTGTCCAAATTCGGCTCGGAATATTTCGGTTTTGTTCCATCTATTCCGGCCAAATAATGCTTTTCTTAAATAATGAATAGTTTTATAATATCAATCATATCTCTTAATACAACCGTTAGATTGAGATAAAAGTTTTACAAGGAGTCTCTTGACATATTTATATATATTATGTTGAAAATTTCAAAGCACTTAAAGAATATAACGACATTGCGAGATTGATTATAACATTCTCGTTATATTTTTCAAATTCATAATTTTGTTCAGAGAAATCATTTTATTGTGTCTTTTTTTAGATTCATTTTTTCAATTTCCTTATTCAACAACGAGTTTATTATGAATTGAACTTTATAATTTGATTTGATTTGATTTGCTTTATTTAAGATTATTATGACCTTATGGGTCATATTGAAAGGTTAACATAGGTTGACCCGAATTGATCCAATATATCATCGTTTCAATTTTTCTTAAAGATGTCAACTTCATTTTTTTAGTTAAACTATATTTTTATCATTTTTTCATGTTATCTTTGAACTCATCAAGTCGATCGAGTTATATCAGTTCAACTTTCATTTTCTATTTATGTTTGAAATTTAAATTGCATAATTCTAAATATTTTTATTTATGGATTTAAACTAATTTTTTTATTAAATTAATATATTTAATTATAACCAAAATATTTTATTCCAATAAAAAAACTAAAATACTAACCGAAATGGAAATTTACAAACTTGCATTGCATGGCAACATTTTCATGCCTTGTTCTGGCTACTACACGATAGAGCTCGCCAGTTGCGACTCCTCAGCCCCTATACACAGCCTTTCCACCACCAACCTAACCATCACAACATAGCATGCACATGGATACATTAGCGATGTCATTTTTCCTTTTTCTCTCCATCTAAATAAGGAAAAGAGAGAGAACAATCTCATCTATTGAGTGGAAACCATGGCTTTTGGTGACCATTGCATTGCATTGCATGTCACATTTTCATGTCTTGTTATTGCCAAGAAAACTCCTACACGAAATTTCAAGATATGATTTATATTTTGAACATATTTTTTCAAGTAAAAGTTCTTTGGGCTCAAAACTTTTATAGATTTATAGTATATTGTATTTAATTTTTATTAACCAAAATAGAGATAGTGAGATTCGAACTCGAGACTACTTGGTGAGCAATGCTCTAATACCTTATCAAGAAATTATCTTTTCCTAAAATTTTAAACTATTAAATAAAACTTCAATATATAATTTATATTATTTTTATCAGTTATTATCAGGATTGTCAATACCGTTCTGTTCCGTGCCATTAAAAAAACCGAGACAAAATGGCGTAGTTTTCATCTCGGTTTTAATTCCGGCCCGTTCTGGAAATACCGGCCAAATTCCGGCCGGAACGTCTCAATACCGTTCCGGATGTGCTGTTTCGACCTTAAAATCCTCCTTATTTTGATTAACTTGTGATTGTGTTTCTAATTATAAGATTATGTTTGTTTGACTTTGTGTTTATATTGTATAATTTAAAATTAATTTATCTTGAATTTTAATTATGCTTGTTACATTAATATTTTAATTTTTTTCATATATATATATATATATATATATATATATATATGAATAGTAGAACCCAAAAACAACACACCGAAATATTCCAAAACCAAAATATTTTGTACCAATAAAAAAACTGGAATGGTATTAACAACTTTGGTTATTATTAATACAAGTGAGCTTGCCAACCTTTCTATTATCAACCTAACCACGACCACGTAGCATTCATATGGCTATACATAAGTGTTATCCTTCCTTTCCCCTCCATCTAAAATAAGAAAGAAAAAAAAACAGAGAGAAAATGGTTGCATTGATGCTCTAAAATAATCAAATTAAAAAAAAAAAATTAATAGAGTGGGCAATGTAATCCATCTTGGTTGTGGGGTTTTTCAAAGTGGGCAATTCTTAATTTGTGAAAAAAACATTATTTGTTTCACCTAGTAATTTGTAATTTAGGTTCATATGTTTGATTACTATAAATATAAATTAAATAAGATTATTTTTTTTATGTCTTAGAAAACTTGAATTCATGTATACACATGCCCAGAATCATTTTTTTCTTACAATAAAAAAAAACAAAAATTGGAGAAATTTAAAAAAATTTTTAAAAAAAACTAAACAACAACATTACTAAAATATGATATGATGTAATTTCAGGTAATTTTTGTATTAAGTGTCTGTTTGGAAGTGTGGTTAAAGTTGTTTTTTAAAGTATTTTTTTTATTCAAAAATGCATCAAAATAATTATTTTTTACAGCAGTGCATCAAAATGATTTGAAAAACATTAAAAATTTAATTTAAAAGCCAAAAAATAAATAAAGACAATTAATTAATTAAATCCTTGTCCGAACATAAAAATTTAAAATATTGGTTGTTGGTGACATTTCAACCTACGTCACCTCGTTACCCTTATTCGCCGTAACATCCTTCTTGACGACCTTCTCTTCCTTCTTCAATTTTGCCGCCTCCTTCCTCTCTTCTCTATAAATACATGCAAGAGAGAGAAATGGCTTCACAAGTATAAGCTCTGGAGTTTTTCTTCTGTATAAAAATGGCTTCTTTCAACGTTTCTTCTTGCCCCTTCAACCACCACAAGAGCAGCTCTCTCTGGTTCCCAGTAAGTTTTTTTTTTTTGTTATTCTCATTTTTTATTTATTTATAATTTACATTTTGTTTTGTCTGGTGAATGGTTTTCCATTTTGGTCGTGCAATCTAGAGCACCGGTGCTTGGATCAGTTGAACCTCTTTTGTGTTTGATTTAATATTTGTGTTTAAGAACTTGGTTTTTCTGTTTTTCTGTATGGTTTTTAATTAGATTTTCGTCGCGTTTGATTTTAGGAAGAGGAGCTATAGATAGGAATGATTATTTGGTTACAGAGTTCTGAAATTACTTGAAAAGAATCGATTTATTTTACTAGTAATTCCGGTGACTAATTAGGGTAGTTGACTTGAGTAAACTTTATAGAAAGGATAGGAATGATTATTTGGTTGACAAAGTTCTGATTCTTGTTTTGTAGCACTTCTTAGCAATCCAATGTAGTGTATGAATGTCGCATCTTGATTAGTTTATTGATGTAGAGTAAGTGGTGAATGTGTAAGTGTTAAAGAGAAAACATCTTAAATTCTAAGGGTAATTGAATTTTCAAGCAGCCCGAGCGTTGGAGTCAAAATGACATGAAACTCGCATAGTTAATGCGTTTCGGCGTGACCGTTAATATTCAACAGCTTTGATGTTGTTGCATATCTTTTTTAGCCGAATTTTGTCGTTTAGGCCCCAAAATTATTGTTTTTGCTATTTTAGAAAAGTTTTCGTTTTAGCTATAACTTTTGATTTTCAAGTCCGAATCGACTTCCGTCAATTCCAGCTTGCTTAGGATTTCTTGCAGTTTCAATTTCCGCAATTATCTCATTTTTGCTATTTTTGGTAATTTTTCAATAATTAGTCTTGTTTCTTGTCCAACAAGTAATTTCAAGTCTTCTTGTGAATTTCTCTCGTTTCTAGTGGACTCCAGAGTAATTTACAGATTATTGACGTGGATCGTAATTTTTTTTGTGTTTTCTGCTGCGTCATTTATTGATTTGAATTGTGAAATTTGTGATTATATTTTTCTTAGTTTTTAAATTAGTTATTGAGCGATATTTATGTTCACATAACCATATATTCATCTTTCACGTTGCATAATATATTTTTTCTTTGATTATATTGAATCAATTTCATATGTGTGTCTATTTATATTATTATTTAATAAAAAAAACTAGTTCTAATAAACAAAGTCATTAAAGCATAATTTGGTAAATAAATCATGTTGCGATATCAAATATCTTAATCTACATCTATTCTTATTTTTTTCAATTTAAATCTAATTATAATTAAGGGTTTTTTTTCATTCATTAACATAGATATTTTTCAATTTATTTAATTAAATATATACATAAGATTTTATATTATTCATTTTCTATTATTTCTCCTTCACAACTGGATGAAGCATCCAAATCTAGATATTGGCAAATGCATAAAACACTTCTAATCAAACCTCCTCTTTTTGAAAACCAAAAAATTGAATAAAATAATGAATTCAAAACAAATAAATAGCAGTAAAAAGATGAAACAAAATTGATACAAAAAATAAATAATAAGACTACTCTCAATTTTGGGAAGCCACCATGATTCCTAAAGAGATGAGGCTCAACAATCATCAACATGCACCACACTAGCGGGAGGAGCCAGGCGCAAGGATCTGAATATTGCGGGCGATTTCTACTGAAACCCACAAGTTGCATAAAGCCCACAACTTTTTCTATTATTTTCTGAACTCTACACGTAACCACGGGTTTCCCTGTCTTAGGATTAGATTTTAACAAAACCTTGTTAAAATATATATATATATATATACCAGCTCATGGCCAGGGTCCATCGCTGCGGTATCATATTTTTTTCAATGTAAAAAAATTAATTATATCAGGTTTTTATAATAATAGCAAATAAAAAAAACTTAAGGGATAAAGACGGAACTGAAAAATAAAATATATAATAATTTCAATCGAAAGACAAAATTGAAATAAATAAAAATATTGAGATTGAAACAAATAAAAATATTTTAAAAAAATAAAGTGTAATTTTGCTAAAAAAATTAAAAGAATAAGGATTGAAATGAAAAGTAACATACATGACTAATTTCAATTGGAGGACACAATCAAAATAAATTATAACAAACTATATAATTAATTTCCAATTGAATGACAAAATTGAAATGAATAAAACCTTGGAACCGAAATAAATAAAGACATTTTCAAAAAATTGTTGTGTAATGTTTTTAAAAAATTAAAAGAATAAGTACTCGAAATGAAAGATAGAATATATGACAAATTTTAATTGTAGGACCCAATTAGAAGCAATTAAAATCTGCATACTGAAATAATTAAAATAACAAAAAAAAAAACAAAAATCAAAAGAATTAGGACTAAATTGAAACCCAACATATATAATCAGTTTCAATTGAAGGGCACAATTGCAACATATCAAAAACTATATTGAAAAAAACACTAATAAAAGACAAATCAAAAGACCAGTGACCAAACTAAAACATGTGCCAACCCTAAGGACCGAAGCGTATTTCCAGGCAACAGGAGAGAGAAAAGAGAGAGAAAACTTAAACCCGTCCACCAGAGCTTCACCGGCCACCTTAAGTAGAAACGTGCCGCACCAGGAGGAATATGACATGTCAACATACCATGTGACACGGTGAAAGTTGATTTTTGATGACCTTAATGAGGCGCAGGCGCCACCTGAATGGCGCGTGCGTGTGAAACACTGCAGACGCGTCCGTACGACGCACTTGCAACGCTTGCAAAAAAATAATAAAAAATCAATGGATAATTACCTATACACCCCTGGATCGATCTATAACTATGAAAAGCCACCATGGAAAAATACAGCAATACCCCCGGAACCGACGCCTATTTTTTGTCATTTTCGGGGGCTAATTTTGTAGTTTTACTATGCAAAGAAATCAAAAAAATACCATCCATGTCCCTTTTAAAATTCTAAACTACCCCCGGTCAGGTGTGTCTTGTTTCTGTCGTTTTTGGGGGCTATTTTTGTAGTTTTACTGTACAACAAATTCAGAAATACCGTCGATGTCCCTTGAAAAATTCAAAAATATCCCCGGTCTCAAGGGTTAAAAATTTTTTGGATCTAGAGGCACAATGGTCATTTCACTATAGCAATCCATAATGAACTGTGTCTAGATGAACAATAAAAATTAAAACAATGAAACAGGCACGCCAATTATATATATATATATATATATATATATATATATATATATATATAGTAACAAATCCCTAAATGAGCTTCGTTGTTCACTGTAGATATAGATATAGTTTCACTGTGAAATTCAACAATAAAATTATTATTTTATCCCTAGTGCACCTCAGGCTTTGCCTTGGTATCAATGGTATTTTTAATTTTTTCAAGGAACCGGTTAGCATTACCAGATTGGTTTTTTTCATTAAGGAAAGAGACATCGAACCTCTGATTTTTTTTCTCTCGAAATAATAAAGAGCTCATGACGCTTGATAATTGGAATTCTTAGTTTTAGTAGTTGCAGATTCTTCCATTACTTTTTCTAAAATTTTATGCAACAGCAGGCTAAATTTCATGGAGTTTCTAATGAACTCATCGACCAACCATGGAGTTTCTAATGAACTCATCGACCAACCATGGAGTTAAGCACATGACTAACCTCGGCTGGATTCAAACCACCGTTTCATCTTATTCATGTGCTGGTCTGGTCTGGTCTGTTAAAATAGTTCATGGCCGTGAACTTGACAGCCCAGCCCCTCTAGAATTTCATGCATCTCTGAGATATTGATCGGTTATTGTATGATATAAAAGATGAAACCTTGAAAAGAATGATAAAAAGTATGATATAAATTAATTGTGTTCTGTACAATTTCTAGTTATCATAGATAAAATAAAATATATGATACTTTTTATTTTACACTTCAGTCCCCTAGATATATGGTGGATTCATTTTCATCCCTTGACTTTTAATTGTTTTATATGGTCCTAATTTCTGTACTCGAAGTTTTGATTGGTTTTCAATTTAATCGTTCAATTGAAGTTAATGAATTAATATATTTTGTTTTCATTTCAGTCCTTCTTCTTTTAATTTTAAGTTTGAATTAAAAACCTTAATCTTTTTGGTATTTCAATTTGAAATATTTTCAATTTTATCCTTCAATTGAAATTTCATTATATATTGTATTTTTATTTCGGTCGTTTATTCTTTTAATTTTTTCATTTGATTTAAATCTCTTAATATTTTTGGTATAGAAGTTTGTCATTTGGTCCAACATTTAAACCAACTGACAAAATTAAAATCAATGAAAATTATTTAAATTTTGTCATTTTGTCCTTCAATTAGAAATCAATCATATATTTTATTTTTATTGCGTCCATTATACTTTCAATTGTTCTATTGGAATTTAATTTCTTTCTTATTTTATATATATTTATGCATTAATCCCTATTGTTATCCATGTTTATATGTATATGCTCTTAGTTTTTTTTGTTTTTTTTTAATTTCTCTTTTATTGGGGTTGTATTTTTTTCAATTTAATCCTTAAATTTTAATTTCTTTTAGTGATCATTTGAAAAATAATATTTTTGTTTTGTCATTTTTTTTTTGCTTACTCTTGTGTTATAATTCTGAGTTTTTTTTATTATTATTATATGAGGTTATTTTTTATTATTATTTATGCAATAATGGTAATAATTAATTTTTTTTCCTTCTTTTGTTGGGGTTGTATGTTTTATATTTAGTCCTTACATTTTAATTTTTTGTTAGTGATCATTTGAAAATTAATATTTCTCTTTTTTATTTATTCTTCCATTCAAATGTTTTTTTAAGGCTAATAATATTTATTTTTGTTTTGTCATTTATTTTATTTTTTTGCTTAATCTTTTGTTATAATTTTGAGTTTTTTTTTATTCTTCAAAGTAATGTTTTTTGTATTACTTATGCAATAATAGTAATAATTATTTTATATTTTTTAAAAATATTTTTTAAAGCTAATAAAATTTATTTTTGTTTTTTCATTAATTTTATTTTTTTTGCAATCTATGTGGTTAAATGTTTTTTATTTTATTTTCTTCAAGGTAGTTTTGTTTTTTTTATTATTTATGCATTGATAATAATAATCATTTGAGATGTTTATTTAAAATGATTTTGTTAAGGCTAATATTATTTATTTATTTTTGAAATTTATTTTATGTTTTTGTTTACTCTTTTGTTATAATTTTTTAGTATTTTTATTATTCAAGATAATTTTGTTTTGTCATTATATATGAAATAATAATAATAATTAGAGACGTGTTTTTTCTTGCTTACTGTTTTGTTAAAGTTTTTATAATTTTTTATTCCCTAGAGTAAATTAACAATTCTTATTATTTTAAAGGTAATATTAATAATAATTTAAGGTGTTATGATTTTGATGATAATAGTGATATTATAAATTATCATGATAATAGAGATTATAATTTGTTGTAATAGTTATGGTGCTTATGATATAATTAATTATGGCTTTGATGGTAATAATAAAAATCACTTATAAAATAATATAAAAAATATCAATAATGTCAAACACAATTATAAAATGATAATAATACTAATTATAAGTGAAATAATATTAACAAAAAAAATTGATTATCATGATGTGTATTGTCGTAATAATGACAACAATTACAACAATATTATCAGTCATAATTAGAATATTAATTATTTACAATAATTATTCTAATAGCAGCTATAATAATTATGAAAATTTAAGGATTATGATGATTAAAATGAAATACTTATCAAAATAATTTATTAGTCAATACTGTTTTTGTTTAGAATTTACGTTTTTGTTTAGAATTTACTTCAAGACTTTTTATGTATGATATTTCATATTTAATACCACGCCATCAAATCTAAACTTACTTTGCTTTTTAACGCAAACTGCATATAATATAAAAATAAATAACAGTAAAAAATAAAAATCAAAACTAAAAGTATAGATATATAAATACAAGCAAAAAAAATTAAAAAACCTAGCCTAGAAGGACCGAAAAAATCAAAGGATCAAAATTAAACTAAAAAAATTAAAAGAAAAAAAATCAAAATACAAAACAAGATATTATATATATTGAAACGATAATTGTTTTTTTTTATCTCGACAGCTTATAATTTTACTAATTTAATACTAAAATAACCAATTAAAACACAAAAAAAATCAATCATTTTGCTGTTAAAAAAGCTCTGCACAACACGAGCAAATTAATTATCTCGTGTGTATATACTATATATAGGAGTACTTTGATATGAATATATATATAAAAAAAAGAGCACTTGATATAAATATATATATAAAAAAGGAGCACTTGATAAGAATATATATAAAAAAAAGAGCAACTTGATATAAATATATAGAAAAAAGGACTAAAACAAATATATATATATACACAAAGGAGAACTTGATATAAATATATATATTTAAAAAAAAAGACTACAACAACGAGCCAAAAGGTTTGGTTTAAAAGTTCGATGCCCCTCGTGAATAAAATACTTTTCAACTTTATTAAAGTGACTTTTGTTTAAAATAATATATATTTTTTTATTTTTAAAAATAATATTTTTAATATTAATACATCAAAATAATTTAAAAATATTAAAATAAATTAATTTAAATAAAAAAATCATTTTTTTTTAAACTCAGTAATAAACAACACCATCAATGATCAAATCTCAAATGCAAGCATCAAAAACTTTTAATCTAAAATAGACTTTTTGATTCTGATTTATTTAAACCCTTAATTTTATCAAAATTATTCCCACGTTTTTCATGAATCATAAGCACACAAAAACCTCATTTAAACCACAAATCTGCAAAAAAATATGGCGAAATGGATTGGTTTCGATGATAATTGGGTTATTTCAAACTACTATCCTAAGTGAACAATGAGAGAACAAAAGAGACTTGCTACGATACATGAACACTTCTCCTTTTCTCATGAATAGAAACAAAACCATTAATTTTTAAATAATTTTTTTTCTTTTTTTCTTTTTTTTAAAATATTAATTAAATATTATTTATATGTTTATAAATAGTTTTAATTTGTTGATTTTTAAATAAAAAAACACCATATGACTTGCATTATAGTACCAAAAATATTACATGAACTCACAACTCGATCCCTTGAAGAGGTATGGCTTGGCCATTGACCATCCTATTGTTGTTCAAAGAAACAAAACGACTGTCGTCTTGTTTGATTAATGAATCCCAAGTTTCAATTTCCATGCCCGTTTCGTGGCTCTTTTGATTTGCAAGACCACCACCTTCTTCCTTGATTCTTTGATCGTACGGATGAACCAGGAGGCACCACTTTCATTTCTTAGAACTCCATCCTCGAAATTTATTCCGGTGAGAAAAAAAGATGGGTGCCCTTTGACATGGCTGTGGTGGCGACCCTCCCTTGAGTGAGACGCCACCGCTTGTGGTGGCCGTTTTATCACATTGCATGGCAACATTTTCCATGTCTTGTTCTGGCTAATACATGAGATATAGAGCTCGCCAATTGTGACTCCTCCGCGTAGCATCAACCTAACCCTTTTTTATTTATTTTTTTATGCAATGAAAACTTTATTTTTTAAAAAATATTTTTGTGGGATCTAGTTAAAGCAAGTAAAATATCGATTATTCTAGATTTTTACAAGAAAGTGTATAATCGCAAGTCTCTTTATCATCACGCTCCGCTATTTGAGGACAAACATCAACCTAACAATCACCACATAGCATGCACGAGGTTATACATTAGTGGTGTGATTTTTCCTTTTCTCTCTATCTAAATAAGGAAAAGAGAGAGAATTGTGATACTATTGAGTTGAAACCATGGCTTGTGGTGACCATTTTATCGCATTGCATGTCACATTTTCATGTCTTGTTATTGCCAAGAAACAATCTCATCTCTTATCTAAAATCTTAAATAATTAAGTGAAATTATAAGATATAATTTATTATATTTTAATATGTTTCTTCAAATAAAAGCTCTTTGAGTCTAAATCTTATGTAAATTTATATTATATTATGTTTAATTTTGAGATTTGAACTCGTAACTACTCGATCAACAATGCTCTCATATTATATTAAAAAACTATCTTTTCTATAAATTTAATCAATTAAAAAAGAAAACTTTAATATATAATTTATATGATTCTTTATCGGGTTATTACTAATACAAGATAAAGCTTGCCAACCTTTCTACCATCAACCTAACCACGACCACATAGCATGCATAAGGCTATATATTAGTATTGTGATCCTTCCTTTCCCTCCAACTAAAGAGAAAGAAAAGAGAGAATGGTTACACAACCACCACATAGCATGGACATGGCTATGCATAAGTGTTATCCTTCCTTTCCCCTCTATCTAAAATAAGAAAAATGAACAAAAAGAAAATGGTTGCATTGATGCTCTAAAATAATAATAATAATAAATAAATAATGGAGTGGGCAATGTAATCCATCTTGGTTGTGGGATTTTTCAAAGTGGGCAATTCTTAATTTGTAGAAGTTATAATTGTATTTCTTTTTCAATTACTTTAACTAGTTATTTCCTTGCGGATCAAATAATTTTTTTGAACCCAAAAAAAATAAATATACAGATTTTAAAAAAAAACTATAATTAAAAATAAAAAAGTTTATGCATGTATTTTAATTAAATACATTGAAAACTATTTATGTCATTAAATACAAAAATATAAAGTGTTAGAATATTTCTTCAACCTACCTAGCTGCAGGTCAAGTCTTTTTTTTTCTAATGCAAAAAACATTAATGTGTAGGTGTTATTAATGTAGAGTGAAAAATATAATAGTGAATTACAAAGTCAATGCTTAAATATAATCGTGTAGACTAAGATTCTCTTTGGCACTGTATTTAAAAAATAATTTTGAAAAACATTTAAAAAACATTATAAAAAAACTATATATATATATATAAAATCTAGCTGTGAAACAAATTCTTAAAGGTAATACCATCAATAGCAAGACTTAAAATTTCATGAAATTTAAGTTTGATAATGGAAGAAAACTTTTTTTTTGAAGAAATAGAAAGCGATAGAAATTACATTTATTAGTTGAGAATAAGAAAACATTTCTTGGAAACTCTTGTTTTTTTTAATAATTTTCTATAAAAATCATAATATAAAGAATTGTTTTCCAAATTCTCCACATTATTTGTTTCGCTGTTTGATTACCATAAATATAAACTAAATAAAATTATTTTTTTATGTTTTAGAAAACTTAAATTCAAGTAAACACATTTCCATGATCATATTTTCTCACAATAAATAAATAAATAAACAAAATTGGAGAAAAACTATTTTTTTTCTAAAACTAAGCAACAACATTACTAAAATCTGATTTGAAGTAATTTTAGGCAACTTCTTTATTAAATCAAATAAATTTAGGTAACACCCAAAAAATGACGTCACACATAAAACTATTTATGAGAAGTAGACAATTATAAATAGACATGCCAATTTAGCCTTGCCAAACACATGCCAAAAAATAAATTGAGACAATTAATTAATTAATTAATTAAATCCTTGTCCGAAGATAAAAGGTAAAATCATTGGGTTGTTGGTGACATTTAAACCTGCGTCACCTGCGGGTAACGACCTTCTCTTCCTTCTTCAATTTTGCCGCTCCCTTCCTCTCTTCACTATAAATACATGCAAAAGAGAGAAATGGCTTCACAAGTAT
Source organism: Salix koriyanagi (assembly GCA_029228605.1). Classification (NCBI taxonomy): domain Eukaryota; kingdom Viridiplantae; phylum Streptophyta; class Magnoliopsida; order Malpighiales; family Salicaceae; genus Salix; species Salix koriyanagi. The sequence continues at coordinate 3,605,386 of CM055343.1, read as the reverse complement.
AAGCTCTTGAGGTTTTTCTTCTGTATAAAAATGGCTTCTTTCAACGTTTCTTATTGCCCTTCAACCACCACAAGAGCAGCTCTCTCTGGCTCCCAGTAAGTTTTTTTTTTTATTCTCATTTTTTTTTATAATTTACATTTTTATGAATGGTGAATGGTTTTCCATTTTGGTTGTGCAATCTAGAGCACCGGCGCTTGGATCAGCTGAACCTTTTTTGTGTTTGATTTTATATTTGTGTTTAAGAACTTGGTTTTTCTGTTTTTCCTTATGCTTGGGTCAATTTTTTTACTAGTAATTCCGGTGACTGTATAGGCTAGTTGACTGAATAATACTTTATCATGATTCAAAGTTCTGATTCTTTTTTGTAGCACTTCTTAGCAATCCAATGTAGTGTATGTATGTAGCATTCCATCGTCTAGGTCTTGATTGATACTTTTTTTTTAGCTGAATTCCGTCATTTAGGTCTCGAAATCGTTGTTTTTGTAATTTAGAAAAGTTTCGTTTTAACCATAACTTTTGCTTTCCAAGTCTGAATCGACTGTCAAATCTGTCAAATTCCGGCTTGCTCAGGATTTCTTGCAGTTTTAATTTCCACAATTATCTCATTTTTTCTATTTTTTGATAATTTTTAATAATTAGTCCCATTTCTTGTCCAACAAGGATTAGAGCTACGGGTTTTCGCTTTAAATATTATTATAAACCTTTGTGGTCGAAGTCATTCAGTTATTCAATAAAATTTCAAGTTTTCTTGAGAACTTCTCTCATTTCTAGTGGACTTCAGAATAATTTACAGATCATTGACGTGGATCGTATTCTTTTTGTGTTTTCCACTGCGTCATTTATTGATTTGAATTGTGAAATTTGTGATTATATGAAGTTATCAGCACAATGACCATGCTATGTCTATTGTTTCTTGGTATTTAAAATAATTATAGAGCTATATTTATGTGCCGGGCATGCAGGAACTTCAAATTGTTCAATGGATTGCATGGTGTGAATTCATTTTCTGTAAATGGGAATGCATTCAATTTGGCAGCAATCCGGCTGGATGGTAGTAAATCATCTTGTGCTATTAAGGGTGCTAGCAGAACTCGAGCCACTCTGATATCTGGTGATGAGCTACTGTCCTATTCCAATGGAAACGGTGTCGTTGCTTCCATCACTAATGATTTTTGCCATTTTTAATGATAACCGTCAATTGGATCACCCCTCAGAAGGGTTTTCTTCCATCCCTGACGCCATTGAAGATATTCGCCAAGGAAAGGTAGTTTTTTCCTAGATTTTGTTGGTAGTGTATGTCAAAGAATTATATGAAATTATATTATGGGACTCATCTAAAAGCTTAAGATTTTAGATGAGATGATTCCTTAACATGATATCATAACCTTGTGTTGACTATCGGTCACGAGTTCAAATCTCACCACCCTTATTATATTTGATAAAAATCAAGCACAAGATAGTGTGAGCCTACATGCAAGTTTCAAGCCCAAAAAAGTTTTCACTTGAAGGGAATGTATTAAAAAATAATATAAATTATATTAAGGATTTTTCATTACTGGTTTTCATTGCAGATTGTAGTGGTTGTAGACGATGAAGATAGAGAAAATGAAGGGGATCTCATTATGGCAGCAGAGATGGCAACACCTGAAGCTATGGCATTTCTTGTAAAGCATGGCACTGGAATAGTTTGTGTTAGCATGAAAGGTGAAGATCTGGACAGGTTACACCTTCCTTTGATGGTTAGCCAAAATGAAAATGATGAAAAACTTCGCACAGCTTTTACTGTGACAGTGGTATGTGCTTTTCTTACTTTGAGATTTCATATTTAGTGATTATTGAGACTGTAGTTGAAGTTGTTTTAAAACTGTTTTTCGATCAAAAATACATCAAAATGATGTTTTTTTATTTTTTAAAAATTATTTTTGACATCAGAATATCAAAATGATCTAAAAACACCATTTTTTTTTAATTTAAAATAAAAAATAAATAAATAATTTTTATTTTTTTTCAAAAACACTTTCCAAACATTCACAAACACCCTAGAGTATTGAGTCTCTCATGTCAACATCATTTGTGAGGATTGCAGTTCACCAGAAATATTTTTTTTCTCTCATTTCACTAGAAGTATATAAACGCCTTGAATTCAATCATTTCAGCCTTGGAAAACACTTTGTTTTTAGAATGATTATATGCAAAAGAATGTTTGAGTTTTTCTATTTTTAATCTGCGATGATCCTGTTTCTAAGAAACTGAAATACCACACTGATAAACTAGGTCATTGTTCTACTTTCTGCAAAGCTTTGCGTTCATATGTAGCTCCACAAAGATATTACTAATCGATCTTATACACTACACCGACAAAATTCTCAATTTTTCTTTTGCCTGCAAATAACGTTTTATCAGGATGCCAAACACGGTACAACAACTGGGGTTTCGGCTAATGATAGGGCAACAACAGTGTTAGCTCTTGCATCCACAGATTCAAAACCTGACGCTTTCAACCGCCCTGGCCACATTTTTCCATTGAGGTACAGGGAGGGTGGTGTTCTGAAAAGAGCTGGACACACAGAAGCTTCTGTTGATCTGGCCGTTCTAGCTGGACTGGATCCTGTTGCAGTTCTGTGTGAGGTTGTAGACAACGATGGCTCCATGGCTAGATTACCGAAGCTTCGTCAATTTGCAGAGAGGGAGAACTTGAAAATCATATCTATAGCTGATTTAATCAAGTAAAGTGTTTCCATCTTCCTTCTAGTGTTATGCTCATTTGATCTGGTTACTCATGTAATGAAGGAATAATTTGTCATTCTGGGGTTTCTTAATGTGATCATCTGGCAATTTCAGCTTACAGAAAACTATTATAATCGACAGGTATAGAAGGAAGACAGATAAGTTGGTAGAACATGCTTCTGCTGCTCAGATTCCTACAATGTGGGGGCCGTTCATAGCTCATTGTTATAGGTCTATCTTGGATGGGATTGAGCATATTGCAATGGTTAAGGTGAGCAATTATCATAATTTAGAGATCCAAACTATCTGCTTCCATTTATAAAATATGTTACCCGAGTTGGGAAAATAATTGTGGTCGTTTTCTTACAGCAGAAGACTTACCTGTTTACAAGGTTTTGTTCTGTCGTTACAATATTTCCCTTCCAGCTTTTAAATGGCTGATAGAAATAGGATCGGGGAAAGGTATCTGAACCCAATGATGACCAGTTGTTATAATTATTCTGATGCAGAATAGATTCTCTGGAAAGAACCTTTTCTAAACGAGGTTTGAGATCCCATCTTGAAAGAAATGGAAATGAAATAATGAACTTAAACCATGCAGAGGGTCCATGCTAACCTGCTTTCATTGGAATCTAAACTAATATTAGAGAAATAATATAAATTATATTCTGGATCTTATCTAAAATCTTAAACTTTTTAGGTAAGATGATTCTTTAATATGATATCACAACCTTGTTGACCTAGCGGTCACGAGTTCGAATCTCACTATCATCATTCTATTCGATAAAAATCAAGCACAAGGTAGTGTGGACCTGTATACAAGTTTCAAATCTAAAAGCTTTCACTTAAGGGATATGTGTTAGAGAATAATATAAATCATATTATGGAATCTTACCTAATAGTTTAAGTTTCTGGATGGGAAGGATGTTTCTTAGGTCAAACAAACACCCATTTTCAAACCTCTTGAAAAAAGAACCCTGTTAAGTATTTCCTACTTACAAATCAGCTGTCGAGTTCATACAGGGTGCCATTGGAGATGGGGAGGATGTTCTTGTGAGGGTACATTCAGAATGCCTAACAGGGGACATATTTGGATCTGCTAGATGTGATTGTGGGAATCAGCTGGCACTTGCAATGCAGCAGATCGAAGCTGCTGGCAGCGGTGTTCTGATCTATCTCCGCGGGCATGAGGGGCGTGGCATTGGTTTAGGCCATAAGCTTCGTGCATACAACTTGCAGGATGATGGACGTGACACAGTTGAAGCAAATGAGGAGCTGGGGCTGCCTGTTGATTCACGAGAGTATGGCATTGGCGCCCAGGTATTTCGTTTATTCTATCATCCAATGAACCTGGTTTCAACCCTTCAACCATCTCAATGCACCACCCCTATTCTATATGATAAAAACCAAGCACAAGGTGATGTGGGTCTGTGCAAGTTTCAAGTCCAAATGGTTTTCACTTGAGGGGGTGTGTTAGAGAATAATATAAATCATATTATGGGACCTCACTTACAAGCTTAAGCTTTTAGGTGAGATGGTTCCTTAACAATTAAGACAAACTATCTACACATTGATGGAAATGAGTGTGGATCAACAAAAGGGCAGGGAATCTGGCAAACTACCTCCATATCTTTTAAGAGATCATCTCATCTAAAAATTTAAGTTTTTAGCAGAGTTCCTGAAATATGATTTATATTATTTTTTAATATACTTTTCAAGTGAGAACCTTTTGGACTTGAAACTTTTACTAATCCACACTAATTTGTGCTTGTTTTTTCATCAAATAGAATGAGTGTGATGAGATTCAAACTCATGACCGCTAGGTTAACAAGACTCTGATAATATATCAAGCTTAAGCTAATGGTATCAGAGCTTAAGATTCTAGGTGAGATGGTTCTTTAACATGGTATCAGAGTTTTGTTGACTCGGCGGGTACAAGTTCAAATCTCATTACCTCATTTTATTTGATAAAAATAAAGCATAATGCAGACTTGTGCAAGTTTCAAGCCCAAAGGGTTTTCACTTAAGGGGGTGTATTAAAGAATAATATACATAATATTCTAGGGCTTCATCTAGCAACTTAGATTTTTATGTAAGATGGTTCTTTGACATGGTATCAGAGTCTTGTTAACCCAGCAGTCACGAGTTCAAATCTCACCACCCCCATTCTATATGATAAAAATCAAGCATAAGATAATATGGGTTTGTACAAGTTTCAAGTTCAAAGGGTTTTCACTTGAGGGGATGTGTTAGAGAATATTATACATCATATTTTAGGACCTCACCTAACAATTTAAGATTTTAGACAAAATACTTTCTTGACAATACCATCTATCTAGTGTTGCTGTTTTCCTTTATTTGAAGTTCAGAACAACATGGTATCAATGGAATTCTGTGCAGATGTTACGAGATCTGGGTGTTCAAACAATGAAGTTGATGACAAACAACCCAGCAAAGTACATCGGGCTTAAGGGCTATGGACTGGCAGTTGCCGGAAGAGTTCCGCTACTAACTCCCATCACCGAGGACAACAAGAGATATCTGGAGACCAAGTCTGCTAAAATGGGTCATATCTATGATGCCGAGTTCATTCGCCACTTGAGCAGCAACCCTATCGATAGCAATGGCGGTGGTAAATCCAGTGCAGATGTTGTTTCTAGCTGATAGCTAGCCAGTTGTGTCCTTGCTTCAGGCAGCCAGGAGTCAATCATGAGGTTCCAGTTGGGTTCTTTAATGTGACAGAATGGCTGGATCATGAACTGGTTTATGATTAGATTATATAGATTGTTTTATTGTACTCAACTCGAAATCAAAAACTATGATTAGAAAAGAAAAAAAAATCATGTCTTGACGAGTGTGTTTGAACAGCTATTCATTCTTTATTTGATGTGTAAAGTAGACGACACAACAGAGTAAATCTCATTTAATGCATTTATGATTTCGTGTATGTTTGGAAATGTGATTGAAAGTTAGTTTTAAAAAATATATATCATTCTTAAATGCGTCAAAATAATTTTTTTTATTTTTAAAAAATTATTTTTGACATCAACACCTATAAAATAATCTAAAATGACTAAAAAAAAATCAATTTTAAAGTAAGAAAAATCATTTTTTTTCAAAAATATTTTTGAAATAATGCAGTGTTAAGCAACCTTTTCATCATTGCAAAGAAGTTGAAGCAATTCTCTATTAGTGCCCATGTTTGACAATGCATTTCAAAAACACTTTTGAAAAAAAATTGAAATTTTTTATTTTTTATTTTTTACTTTGAGTTAAGTGTTTTGGTATTTTTAGATCATTTTATTATGTTAATGTCATAAATGATTTAAAAAAATAAAAAATCATATTATAATACTTTTATGAATAAAAAAAACTTTGAAAAACAATCTCAACTTTGAGTCTCCTCCAAAATTACATTTTGCCTTAAAAAAAACAACAAAAAGCTAGACAATTGAAGATATTAGAACTTTGAAAGTCAATTAAAAGTACAATATTAAAAAATATCTAAAATCAATGATTATGTGCAAAAACATGCTTAAATCATGTCGTATTTTTTAAACCATATAGTGGTAAGATTGAATTTCTTCTTAAATAAATCAATTAAATACCTAATTGAATAAATTGAAAGACTAGAAGGGTGAAGCCAAAAGAGATGTTTATGACAAAATTTAGGTCAAAACATGATTTAAACGACATTGTTTTGGTCATTGCATAATAAAAAAATTAAACATAGACAATACATTGTGAGGCTATTATTTATTATCTTCCCTAAATGAACTAGAAAAGCTACCTAAGAGCCCACATTTTAGTGTTTTTTCTCTCATTTCTCCATCAAACAAGATAAAAGACACACCACACACCACCCTTTCGCCTTTACACTGTATCGCATCCTTAGCCTTATCCTTGTCGATTTACAACTTCGTAACCAATGCAGTAAATAACCAAAAACCCTTAACTTGATCGCATTTGACAACTTGGTTTTGTAGTATGATGTTGTTGAAGTTTGGCTAACGGTTAAGATCTTTCTCTAGCAAATCAATGGCCAAAATCCATGCTAAAAAACCTTATGTCCTTTTTTCATCTTATAAAAAAGAGTGAAATCAATGAACAAAAAGAAAGAAAAGAGAAAACCATAGAAGAAAAAAGAAAAAAAAACACTTATGCACAACCACAAAGCTCCTTCACAAAACCATCTTGAAACATACATTTCCACCTAACATTTCAACCATATACCACCCATTATAATACCTTGCATTATTCCATGATTCATCCTAACCAAAAATAACTTGAAAAAACCATGCAAAACATCATTTTCACCATTGCTTTTCTTTTCTTCCCAACAATTTTCACTGAGCCTCCATTGCAACTTCACCCCACCAACATCACCAACAATCGCAATAAGCTAACAACAATGTTGTCATGAAATAGAAAACAACCACATCTCATCTAAATAAAACTCTTCTTTCTTCTCTTGATTCATCAAAATGATGATTCAATTCCTCCTTTCCATAAAAAGGACACAAACACATAGGCTATAAATACCCCATGAATCCTTCAAGTTTCAGGTTCATAATCTTTTTATTCTTGACATTTATATTTTTAAATTTTCTCTCTCTAAAATATCATTGTATTTTCTCACTCTATAAACTATACTTAATTAAACATATAAGAGTCCCTTACATATACCAAAAGTGATCTCTTACAAGTATTAGCTACCAGCTACCTTGGTTAGATAAAATGTACTAGATTGCTAGAACTAAGAGATTAATCAGTTATCCAACATATAAGACTTGCTCTTAAGTTACTTAGGTATTGTAAAGACACCATCATATATAATTTGGGTCTTTTAATGGTGTGTTTCAAAAGATCCATCTTAATTTATTAAACGAGAAAACTTATAATGGGAAAAACTTTCATGATGATGGGGTGATGTTTCAATCTCGTCATATTTTTAAATTTGCTTAGATCATAACACTATACATATCATTTATTCTTCCACTACCATTAATTTATTTAAACTTCTTTAATTGCTATAGTTTGGAATCTAAAATGATTTAAAAGCCAATAAATGGTACCAAATCTAGCTCCACCATCAATCCTTCTAAAAAAAATTGAACCAATCTCTCCATATAACAAACCCCACCATTAGGAACCTAGTAGATCTCAATCATGAACCTAACTCCACCATCAACAACCTCTCAATCAATGGCATGTAGAGCTTTTATAAAGAGATAAAATTGATCTTGTTGCTTTGATTAATTCAGGGCTAGAGAAAAGAAAAGCTAGAGTTTTTTTTGGTGACTTTTTAGTAGAATTTATAATGGAGAATAGTGTTAAGGGAATGAATTTTGTCATGGGCTATGAGTTTGGAAAAGGCTAGCAACAAGAGAAAAATAGGTTATGTATTAATGGTTACCTTTAATGCTTTAATATATATGAGGAAATTATTGTTATTTTGTTGATTTTCAAAATTTCTTTTAATTCATATTGTAAAATTTTGATTGCAAAATAAAAAAATAAAAAACTATAAAATGTTTAAATTAATTGTTTTTTAAAAGAAAACAGATAAATGTACGCGTTGTCCTTTAATAAATCTTAATTAATTTATTTTTATAAAATGACCACGTGGCACCTCTACTTGAAGCCGCTTTTCATTTTCCGACCGTTAGCACATGCCTAAAGTTCTCTAGTCATCTTCAATGTCCAAATTTCTCCGACTTTGAAAATTCCTACGTACGTGTACGCTCCTGATTCATTTGACAACTGCACTTTAAACCCTCTGAGTGCTTGCTAGGCCACCAGCCCATAAAGGCTTCAAACCGTGTTTTTTTTTCCTAATCTCCATGCTTGACGATGAAGCTAATAACTTTTGCGGAGTGTTTAACACTTTAACGCTTTAACACTGTGTTTTAAATGTATTTTTTAAAAATTTATTATTATTATTTATTTTATATTAAAAAAATTAATATTTTTTATAAATATCATTTTCATACATTGATATCAAAAATAATTTTTTAAAAATAAAAAGAATATATGTAATTTTAATGCATTTCTGAATAAGACACATTCAAAAAACAACCACAATCATACTACCAAACAGTTATTTAATTAAATTTCAAAAGCGCTTTTAAAAAATTAAATTTTTTTTAAATTTTTTTGATGTTTATAAATCATTTTCACGTGTTAATATCAAAAATATTTTTTTTTGTGTTTTTTAAAAAAATTATTTTGATGTATTTCTAAATAAAAAATATTTTAAAAAACATTCTCAACATTCCCAAACAGACACTAAATAATGTGAAAATAGAGATTATTACCAATTTTGTTTAATTAATATATTATAAATAATACGATATTATTTTCATTTACTTAGAAGACTATATATATATATATATATATATATATATATATATACTGCTAATTACTTTGAGAACAAAGAATATTTCTACAATATTGAGAAATTATTAGTACCCATAACTATCTTTTTAATCAAAGAATTACTAGCAATTTTTCTATCTCATCATGCAAACTATAATTTCAATTGTATTTCATAATAATAAATTCCAATTTTATATTTATTTTAAAAAAACTCATTACCGTTAATCACCCTCGAAACTCGTGTAAAAAAAACAAAGAAAAATCCCTTGTAAGAAAAAGAAAAGAAAAAAGAAAAAAGAAAAATCCAACGGCTCTTAAATTGACCAGAAGTGCCCCTCCTCTCTCTCTCCAAACCCCTATATATACGCTCTCCATCCTCTGTTTCTTCTCGCACTTTCCCAATACAGCTCTCTCCCTCTCTCTCTCTCTCACTCATAAACAGCAAATCTCTCTCTCCCTCTCTCTCCGAGCTTATCACAGCCATTGCATTCCTTCCTTCTCTCATAACTCTTCAAGAAATGGCTGGAATTAAGAGCGCTGTTTTCTTGATGCTAATCACATTTCTAGTGAGCTCTGCCATTGCACAATCTCCAGCATATTCCCCTGCAACCTCACCCTCCAAATCACCATCAAAAGCCTCTGCCCCAGCACCAGCCACGGTGAAGCCACCGGTATCAGCGCCTTCTCCTTTGAAAACTCCACCACCCACCGCAGATGCACCATCCCCCGTCACGACCACCTCTCCTCCTTCTCCTCCTCCAGATGACCAGCTCTTCCCCAGCTGGTGTCCCAACTTCTACTATCTCTGACACTCCAGCTGCAGCTCCCGGTCCCAACAGCGGCGCCGTTTTGAACAGATTTGCTTTTGGGGGATCTGTTGCTGTGTGTGTTATCGCTGCTGTTTTGGTGCTTTGAAGTGGAGAGAATTTTAGGCTGATATGTCTGCTCTATTATTACATATTTTACCCTGATTACATTGCTTTATTATTTATTTATTTATTTGTACTTACTCTATTATTTATTCGATTAAAGAGATTTTTATTATCTTTAGTGTGGTTGCTGGTTTATTAATTACCTTCTAAATCAATTATTTCTCCAGAAATTATTTTTTTAAAAATAAAACAATCAATCATGAATATTCTCCAATGGAAATGAATGAGATGGGAAATAATTATGAAACTATTAATTAAATTCCATGACCCATTTCACAAAAATGCAATCAATCCTTTATTTTTTAGATATATTTTAAGATATTGATATTAACGTTGAGAATAATTTACGTATATCACAATTAATTGTTTAAATTTATAATTTTGATATAATAAAGTATGTATAAATTACAAGATTTAGAATGGTGGTCAATAAATCAACTTTTTATATATAAAGAATCACTGTTTTGTGTCTTTTTATATAAAAATTATTATCTGAAATAAAATCTAATTTGAATTTGATAATATTTTTTTATTTTTTTTATATTTTAAAAAAGTGAGTTTAAAATAAAATTTAATTCGAATTGAAGAGTTATTGGAATAACTTGTATAAATTAAACTGGTTCTTATAAATATGGGTACAATCTTGCAAAGATTTCAAGAAACATCATGAATCATGCACATCATTTTGCCCCATGAACAAGGTGGTAACGCTTATCATGGACAATAGGAAAGAAGAAAATAGGAAGAATACTTAATTCCGTTTATTTGAATGCTTCACTTTTTTTCTTTCTTTCTGAAAAGCTCATACTAATAGTAACGTTTCACTCTGTGTTTTGAAAGTATTGTAAAAAAGTTAATTTTTTTATTTTAAATTATTTTTTAAAAAATAAAATAAAAGATTATTTTAATATATTTTTAAATAAAAATGTACTTTTAAAAAATCATCAATCACGCTCCCAAGTATATTTAATATATAGTGTGTATTTATGAGCTCCACATTTCTTTCTCTTAATTTTTTGTTTATTATTGCTGATTTGGAGAGCATCTCTATTTATTATTTTTAATTGAATCAAGAGAATACTACAATCATTTTTTTTATATATCTAATATGCTTGTTAAAATTAGTATGATAATATCATTTATAAATTTTAATAACATAATTATTAAATTATACGCTATTATGGATTAAAATATTATAAATCAAGTTATTTTTTAATACAGGATGTTGATTGGATCATATTATATTAACTAAAACTTAATTTAATTTAAAATTCAAGTCTGACAAATTACTCTTTAAATTAACATGTTCACACAAATTATTGTTAATAATTCTTTTAATATTTATTAGTGTATATAATTATTGATTTATTTTATTAAACACAAGCAATAAACTTTAAGTTAACGATAATTTTTAATATAAAAAACATTAATTATACTTCAAAATTAATTTTTAATTCAACCTAGACCTTGGCTAATTTGGTTGGTATAAAAAAAATTCTTCTTCACGAGGGTCAAGTTTCAAAGTCGTCAACAATAATCAAGAAAAGAAGACGCCCACGTCACGCAATATTCAAGAACATAAAAGGAAAAGGGGATGTACGTACGTTGTGCGCTTTGGTTTTGTTGACTTTTTACCACACAAAAAAGGGGAAAAAGGACAAAAGAGTCCTAAAACGTATCACCCAGGTTTCCAACTAGTAACAGGTTTGCGCGTAAGTGGGCCCCTCTTAGCTGTCATTTTCTATATCTTGCCCGTTACAAATATATTAGTATTGAAATGGACGGTTTACGATGATTTTTCACCATCGCTCCATTGCACGTGTACGTTCATGATCAGTTCACACCTGTATCTTAGTGGCCAACCACGAACCAGGTTGGATGCCCTCCCAAATTAACGCATGCCAAACCGTCCATTTACCTTACGAGTTGGCCACTCATTGTGAAGTCACATTCAAACCTCCTTTATTTGGTTGGAAGTTTTGTTTTTTATAATTTTTTTATTTTATTTTTAAAAAAACTACTTTTTTATATTATTACATCAAAACAATTTAAAATATTCAAAAGTAATTAATCTTAAATAAAAAATTAATTTTTTTTTCAAAAATATTTTCTAAATATATCCTCAAAAAGTACCTTAGAGTAGAAAAGAAACTTAAGATTTTAAATTTTATATTTTAGGGGCAAAATTGATGGTGGTACCCTGGACCAAAATTTTGTTGTGTTTATTATATTAAATATTTTTTAAGTGTATGGTAAAAATACATAAATAAACCTTATATTCCATAAAAATGATAAAAACATCTCAATTTATTATATCAATTATTTTTTTACTAAACTCTTGTTTTGAACAAACCCAATACAACAAAATCAAAATAGCTTTACCAAAATAGCTTTAAAAGAAAATATAAATGCACTATTTGCAATTCAATTTAAGAGATATTTTGTTTGCCACTATGTTTCAAAAGTATTTTTGAAAAATTTTTATTTTTATTTATTACTATAAATTAAAAAAAATGGATGTTTTGAGATCATTTTAATGTATTGATGTCACAAAATAATTTTTAAAAAAATAAAAAATTTATCCAGATACTTTTCTGAACAAAAAACACTTTAAAAAACTAAATTTAATAACACTCTTAAACAGTTACTTCATCACAGTATATATATGAAAAATAGTTGTAAAATAATTTCACAATATATATATATTCTGTCATTGAAATCACTACTAATTAATAAATAAAAGAAATATAGAGAGAAACCTGGTCCACCATTTGATTGAAATCATGGAGTCCAATTCAACGGTGCAACAGCAAATTCATCAAAGAGACACACCACTATATATATACCCCCCGTCACCCTCTCCTCTTTCCAAGCCACTCCTTCACTGCTTTAATTAGCTCTTTACCACCCTTAACTTTTCTCTCCGACAATGGCCAGCTCAGACGGTCTAGCCATGGTGGTGCTGATGGTATTGTTCTTGACCTCCACCGTGGCACAATATCCAACCTCCTCTCCAACTTCTTCTCCCACAAAATCTTCACCGCCACCAGCCAGCACCCCAACATCTGCACCACCACCTCCTGCAACTCCTCCTCCTCCAACTTCTAGCCCTACTGTCCCTACATCTGCACCCAAGGAGAGCCCCACCACTCCTCCTGCGGCATCTCCACCATCTCCCACAACCGTCAGTTCTCCTCCTCCAGCATCCACTTCTCCATCTCCAGCATCCAGCATCCCTCCTTCCAGTATCTCCAATTCACCATCTGATGCTCCTGGTCCATCTGCCAACGATGCCGTTTTGAATAGAGTTGCTGCTGGTGGGTCTTTGCTTGCTGGTCTCTTCGCTGCCGTTTTGGTGATTTAGAGTCGTTATTGAGTGTTGACTATCTTGTTTCGTGAAGAGTGGTGGCTTTTTTTTTGTTCTGTGATTGTGGTTAATGTAGTCATTTCATAATTGACTAATTGTTGTTATTAATGAGTAATTTCTTTCTACATGGCCAATTGTTTCTAGAATCCCATTTTCTTTTTTCTTTTTCTTTTTCATTTTCGTTTTCTTTTCTATTTTATTTCCCTAATCTAATTTTTTAAGGCGATAATTAATAAAATAACTAAAATTAAAGAACATCATAAGGCTTCAATCAGTGAATTTTTAGCCACGATTATGTTTAAATGATTCAGAAATGAGGACATTAGTAATTCTAACCGAATGATTGTAATTTGATACTCATCACTTAAAAATAAAAAAATAATAATAAAAGTTTTTTTTTCTATTCTAGTGAATAGCCTTTCTAAATAAAAATAAAATATCATAAATATATTTTAAAATATTTGAAGGAAATAAACAAAAAAGAATTATTCTGTTTTTTTTATTATAAAAAACCATTATTATTTAATGCCAAGGATATTTTTGTTACAAATTATAATATCTTCAAATTCCTAAGAATAAGTATATGATATATCAAAATGATTATTGTAATTTATCATTTATATATTTTTATATGTGTGTAATTACAGTCTTTCTGTTTTTTTTTGGGTTGAATCCAAGTCATTTCTATTGGATTTCAAGCAAGTTATTACAAATAGATTGATAAGTTCATTAAAATCTAGATGATAAGATGGGAACTAAATCCAACGGTCTCAAAATTACTACAAGCATTTTTATTTCATGTAATTATTGTGACTGTTTGTTTACTTATTTTTGTTCGAAATATATCAAAATGATATTTGTTTTTTATTTTTAAAAAAAATATTTTTGATATCAGTCCCATCAAAATAATTTAAAAATATCTACTTTAAAGATTAAAAAAAATAAAAAATAAAATCTTTTTTAATTTTTTTTAAAATATTTTTTGAAATATCATGTCAAACACCATATAATATTCAATAAATATTTAATCCGTGAATATTATAAAGTGTACTGTGAGGTAATTATAGCGATGGTGGACTGCCGTGGCCAAGAAGGAACAAAAGCCCCGGTCTAGGTTGAGCGTAGGGTTTGCTTTTTCCTTTTCGATTTTCCAAAGCTAAGAGAATGATTTTCCATGACCCCCATGTGCCGTGTAAGTTGGAAACGATTCTATAGAGAGAGAATAATCGAGGACAGTTTCTTGGGTTGTCATGCTTTGATGTTCGACCTATAATATAAAGTGAGTTATTAATATCTTGTTTTTTTTTGTCAATTGGTTTTTTAAAATCTTTTTATTATGATTTTATTTTAAATACTAGATATTTATTAGAGTTATAAAGATTGATGCATATTATATCTTTTCTTTATAAAAAATAATTATTTTCATAAATTGTGATATAAAGGATATCTACAAATAATATATAAGTGTTTGTCATAAAACATGTATATTTTCAAATATAAATTAATCAATTATTGAATTGATTAGATATTAAATTATTTTATTTATTTAGAATTATAGTTTATCTTTGAGTCAATATATTAGAAATCTAATGAGTCGTACATATTAAGAACCATTAGTGAGAAATTCAATTGGGATAATTAATCAAGTGTGACTTGATTGAAAATAAGTTTAGAAATTAAGCACTATAATTTATTTAATTCAAGGATTATAATTACAGTCATAGAATAATCAAGTAAAGACTTTATATTAAACAAAAAGACATGTGAGTTATAAAATAGAGAGCTGACAATCTAAACATAAAAATCTCCCTATCATAAGTAGAATTCGTGAGATTTATTACTGATGGTTTGTGTGAATTATCGTTGAAGGTTGAATAATTAGACTAGTGGTTTGTGACAACTTGACTTTTAAAGAATTATTCAAAGCTAGAAAAGATTAGATCTTCATATAATAAATTCCTAAACAACTGTAGATCTATCTAATAAGATCATAGAATTTTCCAAATAACTTTGTTTTATTGTTTTTATTTTATGTATGATGTTTAGGAATCTAATAGAATAAACAGTAAAAAATCCCACAATGTTATTCATTGTCAAATTTTATATTCTACGCCATAATATTTTTTATGCAAAAAAATTGAATTCTTTTTTACAAAAAAATTAATGTTATGGTAATTTTTCTTACCACAGTAATTCTATAAAAAATAAACCAAGGCAAATCAATAAACTCATATTTCAGCCAACACAATATAAAAGAACTAAATCGAGAAAACTAATTATTTGGTTATCCAAATGCAAAAAACTTGAAAGAAAAAAAGAGAGAGTAAACACTATGTATATCCATAATTTTCCATGTGTCCTCCAAAATGGATTTATAGAAAAATTACTACATCTTTTAGTTTTTCTTTGATCATACCACTGATATCATAACATTTGTTGATATTTTTACATCTTATTATAACTCCATTAATAAGACCCTCTTTAACTCCATTTCCAAAATTAGAAAATCCTTTCAAACATATATGACTGTTATAAGTGCAATATATCCTTATGTAATTCTCAATGTCTAATACCTTAACTCCATGGCATAATAATGTTCCTATTAAGGTTGAAACAATTCAAAAACTTAATACTTAAAACATCAAAATAACACTTGAAACTTATCAAAAAACAATCATAAAGCATATTACAAATTGAACAAAAATGGCATATTTACACCTTTTATAGAGCTTACAAGGATTTAAATGTTACCCCCCCTCCTATTCTCCTTTTTATAGGCTAAAAATAAAGCTTCTAAATGGTTTTATAACTAATTAAAGAGGTGAAGAGAGGCGTTTTTAGCTTTTAGATCTGGAAGGAATGATTTTTAAAACCTAATGAGAGCCTTATACATGATTTTTAGATATGAACACGAGAAACGGTTGAGTGGTCTTATGCAAGTGAATATCTTAGTTAAGGTTGATTGTTACATCCTTCACCATAAACATTTTCCCTATCATCCATTAGTCGTAATAACTTATCAATTAAAACCTTTTACTTCAAACAATCAACATATAAATTTAAACCTATTAAGGAATATCATAACAAATCCTTTGGACGCCTTTTTTTAAGAGAATCAAAAATATAAACAAATACTTCATCTTTAATTTCCATTGACTCCCATGTCTAAGGTGTATGTATAACACCTTCTAATTTTTACTTATGTAACTAACTCTAAAATTGTTCTCGACCTCCACACATGTGGTTGATTTATCAATTATAGGATTGAAGTTCCTTTTTCTTCATGCCCAACTTGATGTTACCAACTTTGAAACTCTAAGTTGTCAATCATTTGAAAGAAAAGAATTCTTTATATAAGTGTTTTTAAAAACATTATGGAAGAATCAAGAATGTTGTTTTTATTATATTCTTTATGGAAATGGTAAGTTATTTTAGGGAATTTCTAACACAATATTCTTGTTATTTCTTTGACTCATATTCCCTAAAAAGTAGATCATGCTCTAATAGCTCTAAATAAATTAAATACATGCACTAAGATACAAAGGTTTCCTGTTTTACAACATTGAAAACACATTTTTGGTCTTTTATATTACAAGGGATTTCATATGGAAAATAAAATATTCCATATTAAGATATTTCTATCCTTGTTTGAATTATATATTTTGATCATTTTGAACTAAAAAAAGGCATGTTTTTCTTTACCACTACATAAAGAAAATTTTTTATTGTGAATGAAAAAAATATTGAGGAGTTTTCTGTACAAAAAATCATGATTCTTGATACATCAATTAATTTCAAAAACTTGTATCTTGTTAAGACTAATAAATAAAACTAAGATTGTATTGAAAACTACTAATAGAAAACTGAAATGACTAATTAGACAAGAAAAAAATGCAATGCTAATAAATCCATGAGATATTTGATGAATATTCCATTTGAGTCCTGCTCTTTTTGAACAAAATATATCTTAAATCAATTATGGGTTCTACTGATTGTCTAAAATATAAAAAGAAACCTAAATTAAACTGTATCTTTTATCATACTATAAAAACATAAATAGATTAATTGGGAAAATAAACTAGAGGGATTTAAACCTTGATAGTTTGCAAAAAAAAATAATA
Organism: Salix koriyanagi; assembly: GCA_029228605.1. Classification (NCBI taxonomy): domain Eukaryota; kingdom Viridiplantae; phylum Streptophyta; class Magnoliopsida; order Malpighiales; family Salicaceae; genus Salix; species Salix koriyanagi. The sequence continues at coordinate 3,587,861 of CM055343.1, read as the reverse complement.
ATAATGGCTTTCAAATTTAGAGTTATCAACTATTTGAACATCTCTTTGAGAGATAATTTATATTTTATGATTTTATTCTTCTTCCATCAAATTGAATGATTTTATTCTAGATTAACCCTTATTTGAAAGTCCTTATCATTGGCTATGTACCGTTTTTTTTGGTTTTTTATTCCCTAACATGGGAATAAAAGTCATGTTATATTGTTTAATAACAAGCACTAACAACTAGGTTTTTTTTCTCCTTTTCCATTAAAGCTTTATTTTAAAGCTTCGGTCTAGTTTGATTATGGTAAAGTGAAGAATTATATGAATTACGTGAAGTGATTATAGTGACATGGATATTAACTTGCATAAGTAAAAATGAATATTTTATTTTATTTTATTTTGTTATTGTTATTGGATATAACTATCTAAAAGGTTTAGATACTATATAAAGGATATTATATGTAAATTATCTAACATAACTTAAAACCTAATCTAAATGTGACACACACACACTATTTATGATTTTTTCATATATAATCTTTTATTTTATATAAAATAATAAATAGTACTTACATAATGCACACTAAACTTCTATTTGCATATTAGTTTTGACTTGGAAATTTATATATACACTAGATACTCATTTCATGGATACTCACTATCATCGATGACCTACTCATTATCATCAATGACCTATAAACATAGCTTTTTGAGACCATAATATTATATTTTTTTTATGTTATTAAAGTTTAGGTTATCTTAATATTACCTTTTTTTAAATTAAATTAAATGTATCTACTTTGTTGACAAATGAAAGAGATTGCCCCCCCCCCCACCTTTTTTTTTGCTCCCTTTTCTTTTTTAAAAGATTCATCCTTTAATATTTGCTTGATTATAAATTTATCTTCATAAATTAATTTGTTTTTAAGATGCCATCAAAATATCAAATAAACATCCCAATATTTGGTATGTACTTGATATCATCCAATATGAAAAATTCCATATACTTTAAATTTTCCAAGATAATCTTTTTATTTTTATTAGACATATAAACATATAAGCAATGTTTACAATAAGATAGACAAGTGAATATATTTCTTCATAAAAAATTAAAATCTTAATACTATTTGTTATTCATTACAAAAAATTTCAACATGTATATGAACCGTGTAAATTTAACTAGAGTAAGATGATGATACATAGATTAAGATGAAAGAATGTAATAATTTGTGAGAATGCAATATATGTAGTTATAGTACATTAAGAAACAATATGCGCAAAAGACAAATTAAATATGAAAGCATATGGATTGACTCGAATAACTATGAAATTATTATTCCACCCTATTCTATATTTTGTTCTTGGATTTATGGGAGGAAAAATTAAATTCAAAACTTCGAGTTGCCAATCATTTGAAAGAAAAGAATTTTCTAAGTAGGTATTTTTTTTAAATATCACGTTTACACAACTTTAAAAAAAAACTCTTATAAAATCAAGAATAAAGTTCTTATTATATTATTTATGGAAATGGTAAGCCTTTTTAGGAAATTTCTAGTACAATGTTCTTGTTATTACTTTTACTCATATTCCAAGTCCTTCTAACACAATGTTCTTGCTTTTTAACAATGAAAACATGTAAATATGACCTTTATCAATTGAAAATACACCATCAAATTTATAAATGCTATATGTTTTGATCTTTTTTTGACCAGGTTTTGATAATTTTCTAGGTGTTCTCGTATACTCTTCTCACTAATATTTTTTTTTCAACATTGTTTTGTATTTTCTTCTCTCTCTCTCTCTCTCTCTCTCTCCCTCTCCATATATATATATATATATATATATATATATAAAATCATGATTCTTGATTGATCAATTAATTTTAGAAATTGGTATCTTGGATAAATAAAACTAAAATTATAGTTAAAATTGGTAATAGAAAAACAAAATGATTAATTATTGTGAACATTGTTCCTTACATGAAAAAAAAATGCAACGCTATTTATTTTTTTGGTAGAAACCATCCGGTAATCCAGCCATTGCCGACTAATTCGGATTCGAGCCGGCTAGGACCCTTAAAGGGCGACAAAGCTCTCCCAAAGCGAGTTTTAAAGCAACTGCATACCCAAGGGTCAAACTCGAGACCTTGGTTAAGCTAGGAGGACCCCCTACCAGTCCACCCACGCCCCCGTTGGTAAAAATGCAACACTAATAGATCTATAAGATATTCAACGAATAGATAATCATTTGAGTCTTTCTCTTCCCGAATAACATATAAATTACATAAATTATGGGTTTTATTGATTGTTTAAAATCTAAAAAACCCTAAATTAGACCATATATTTTTATCAAACATAAACCCTCGATTGTTTGCAAAGACAATACTAGCTTTCAAGTCACTTATTACCATATAGTTTACATAAACTAATTAGAAATAAACTTAACTATTAAGGTATTGTTTATATTGCGTTTCAAATGTATTTTTGAATAAATTTGATTTTTAAAAAAAATTTTACTTTAATTTTTTTTTAATATTTTTAGATCATTTTTATATGTTGATATCATATATTTTTTTTTAAAATATAATTTTGATGCAATTTAAACGAAAAACATTTTAAAAAACAACATCAGCCTCACTTCCAAACAAACACTAAATAGCTTACTCTCTCTCTCTCTCTAAAAAATTATCTATCTATCTTTCTATTTTAAATAATTTTATATGAAATAAACTGTTGTTTTTACATTAAGGTTTAATTAATTCAAGCATAAATCTAAAGTTTCTAAACTAGATCAATCTAGAAGATTCCATATGACCATAGATTAAGGGAAAATTAATTTCAAGACCCGAGATTTAATCCTTATTTCAATCAATAATTAAATTGACAGTATATGACCATAATCAAAGCAAATCTGAATAGTTTTTTTGAAATCCATGATAGGTTTATTATTCTACACAATTCGAGAAAATATATATAAAAAATTAAATATTTTAAAACTTAACAATAAAGCTACATTTAAAATTTAATTATTAAATAATAATAATAATAATAAAAATAAAGTATTTGTCATAATCGGAAACAAACCCGGGCAAGGCAAGTGTAATCTTTAAGCCTTAGAACACGCTACCGGGCACCAGTCACTCTCCGCCTTCAGCAGAGCAGCACACTTACATGCAAGCGCAAGAGTCGTCGTAGTAATATTATATGATCAATCTCCCCAGAAAACGAACCAAAATCAAAGCAATAATATGTCATAACTTCGTATGATCATAAAATTTCACCATGATCAACAGCAAATACCACCACCCCGTCCACGCGCTACCACCACTCCCCCTCCCAGAGCCGTCAGTCGCCGCTTTTCAACCGCCACCGGAACTTCCAAAATCACCAAAACCACCAAAACCAAAGAGTTTTTGTAATCAGTCTTTTGTCCAACCACCGTAATAATAACCGCACGCATTCCCCACTCGAAAACCTAATTTCCCAATGTAATCCCAAGCCTGACAAATACTATACAATCCCCATGTCCACCGCTTCTGCTCGTTTGTTTTTCCAAGACCAGAGCGACGCTATCACAGCTGTCGTCTTCCTATGGGAACGGAGGCTGGCTGGGGATCATGTGTATACTCCGGTGACGGATTTTGATGTAAATGAAGGGGACTTGAATGAGAGGATTAGAGGTTTGTTTAAATTGTATATAGAGAAGGTGTTAGAAGGGGAGGTAGTGAAGAAATTGGAGAGAAAGATTGAAAAATTGGCCGTTGAAATTGATAAATTTACGAGCTTTTTCAAGCGGCCGAGAAGGGTTAGGGTTTATAGTGAGAATCAGGCGAAGAAGGAGGCGATGAGGGTGGAAATGGAAGGGGTTGTGAAGAGGGTGGAGGAGTTTAGGAAGGGTATGCGGTGTTTGATGGATTTTATTGAAGGGAGGGAGAATGGTGGTTGGGGGGTTTTGAGGGTTTATGATGAGAGTAATGGGAGAAAGATGAATTTTTTTTATTATTGGAGCAGGATTCATTTTCTGATATTGAGAGAGTTTAGAAGGGTAGAAAATGGGTTGCCTATTTATGGGTTCAGGAGTGAGATTTTGAAGATGCTGCATTCACAACAGGTATGATGATGATTGTCTGGAAATGTTTGTTTTTATTGTATTTAAAGGAATATGCTTTTATCGTATTTGAAGAAAATTTGCGTTGATTGTTTCTGATTAGATTTTGTGCTTCAAGCTTAGTGTTATATGCTTCTTGTATTTAAATGAGTATTATGATTTTAAATTCAACTTTAAGCTTAGTTTGTGTGCTTATGCATATTCTTATAGGATCTTTTATGATTGGATTTGTGATTATGGATGGTATGTAGTTTTTGGAGCCGTTTTATGCAGGTGATTTTGTTCGGTGATTGTGTCTTAGAGTCACAGATAGTTTTTTACCGAAATAAATTGTTGAAAGCGCAATGCATCTCTAATAATTTTAGCTGGTTTTGGGTTATAAAGCTTTGAATAATTGGAATAAAGTATCTGGAGCTCTGCTGTTTTTATTATTCATTTGGAAGGTTACGTGAGGCTCACTTGATTAGGAATGTGATCATAGATATGTCTATCCGGCTGATATACTGATTTAATTGATTCGGAATGTAATCACTGTATGCCAGACTGGTTAAAGATAATTACAAGGATAATTTACGTTGTAATGTTAACGTGAATGGTGTGATTTTATTTATCGTTATCTAATTTGCTCATCTGGACTGTTTATCTGGCTATTAGCTTTCCAACTCTAAAAAAAGAATCAATGACGTAGAAACTTAAAATAACATTTGAATCTGTACCTGCAAATGAAGATGCACCTTGATTGGCTTGTATGATGACAATTAGAGCTGTTTTTTGTAGCTGCAATTTTCTTGGCCTTGTTTCACGTCATTGGTTGGGATTTGGAATGATAATTGAATCAGTCACTGTTTTTTTTTCTTTTCCCTGTCTGGCTTTAGAACTTAAATTTTGTTAAAAGTTGCATTAAAATAAGTTTGTTGGTATGTCTTTGTAGCTTGTTGGTGTTGATAGATGTTTTGTCTTTCTCTTTTGATTTCTCCCCCAGGTGATGGTCTTGATTGGAGAGACAGGTTCAGGGAAGAGTACACAGTTGGTACAATTTATTGCTGATTCAGGAGTTGCATCAAGCGGTTCAATTTTGTGCACTCAATCCCGCAAAAATTGCTGCAATATCCCTGGGAAAATGGGTCGGTGAAGAATGCAATGGATGTTATGAAGATAATTCAATTATCTGCTATCCAACGTATTCATCTGCCCAGCAGTTTGGTTCGAAGGTAATATATATGACTGATCACTGTCTACTGCAAAACCTCATGAAAGATAAAAAATTGTTTGGAGTTTCATGCATTATTATAGATGAAGCTCATGAAAGAACCTTGAATACTGATCTTCTTTTGGGCTTGCTAAAAGAATTACTTCAGGAAAGGCTTGACTTACGGCTAATTATAATGTCTGCAACAGTTGATGCAAGCAAATTATCCAGTTATTTCTTTGGTTGTGGAACATTTCATGTGTTGGGGAGAAGCTTTCCTGTTGAAATCAAATATGTTCCTTCTGCATCCAGAGAGTCCCTTGACCCCTTACCGAGCTCCAATAATGCAGCTCCATATTTATGTGATGTTGTTATGATGGCAACAGAAATTCATGCAGCAGAGGAGGATGGGGCAATACTTGCCTTTTTGACTTCACAGGCAGAGGTAGAATGGGCATGTGAAAAGTTTCAGTCTGCCTCTGCAATTGCGCTCCCATTACATGGGAAGCTTTCCCATGAAGAGCAATGTCGTGTTTTTCAGAATTACCCAGGAAAGAGAAAAGTTGTATTTGCTACAAACCTAGCGGAAACATCATTAACAATTCCAGGGGTCAAGTATGTGGTTGATTCTGGTTTAGTTAAAGATAGCAGGTTTGAATCTTCATCTGGTATGAATGTGCTCAGAGTTTCCAAGATCAGCCAAAGTTCTGCAAATCAACGAGCTGGCCGTGCTGGCAGAACAGTTCCTGGCAAGTGTTACCGGCTGTACTCGGTTTCTGATTATCAGTCAATGGATTTGCATCAAGAACCTGAAATTTGTAAAGTTCATCTTGGCATTGCAGTTTTGAGAATTCTTTGCTTCTGGTATTAAGAATGTGCTAGAGTTTGATTTTATTGATGCTCCAAGTGTGGATGCAATCGACAAGGCAACCAGGAACCTTGTTCAGTTAGGTGCTGTTGCCTGCAAACATGATGCTTTTGTATTAACTGCTGATGGGCATTACTTAGTTAAATTGGGTATGGAGCCTCGACTAGGGAAAATTATTCTTGAAAGTCTCCGTTATGGTTTGTGCAAGGAGGGAGTTGTCCTTGCTGCAGCTATGGCAAATGCCAGTAACATGTTTTGCAGAGTGGGTACTTATGATGAGAAACTGAAGTCTGATTGCCTTAAGGTTCGGTTCTGCCATCATGCTGGAGACCTCTTCACTTTGCTCTCTGTCTACAGGGAATGGGTGAGTATAAGTCAAGAGAATAGAAATAAATGGTGTTGGGAAAATAGAATCAATGCAAAAACTATGCGAAGATGCAGAGATACAGTATTGGAGTGGGAAAACTGTTTGAAAAATGAACTCAATATCATTATTCCAACATACTGGCGTTGGGATCCTCTCACTGTCTCCGTGCATGATAAAAACATGAAAGAAGATTATACTTTCTTCACTAGCAGATAATGTAGCTATGTATTCTGGATATGACCGCCTTGGTTATGAGGTTGTTTTAAGTGGTGAATACTTCCAACTTCACCCTTCATGTTCATTACAAGTGTTTAACCAGAAGCCAAAATGGGTTGTCTTTGCTGAACTCTTGTCCATATCAAGTCAATATTTGGTTTGTGTTACAGCAATTGACTTTGACAGTTTATCTGACATTGTACATCCTTTATTTGATTTTTCAAAGATGGAGTCTAGAAAACTGCAGTTTTAGGGTGATAAAAGGATTTGGAAGTGTTGCTCTGAAACGGTTTTGTGGAAAGTCAAATGGTAGCTTGATAGCACTTATTTCTCACATGCGTGCTATTTACATGGATGAACGCATTGGCATTGAAATCAATGTGGGTGACAATGAGATTCAATTATTTGCATCGTCCAAAGATATTGAAAAGATTTATGAATGTGTCAATAATGCCTTAAAATATGAAACGAAGTGGTTAAGGAATGAATGCTTGGAGAAGTGCTTATATCGTGAGGTACGGGCTGGTGCTTCCCCCCCTGTTGCACTTGTTGGGAGCTGGTGCTGAAATTAAGCATCTGGAGTTGGGAAATAGATGTTTGACAGTGGATGTGTACCTTTCCAATGTGAATATGGTAGATGACAAGGAAGTTTTGACATTCTTTAGAGAAATCTGTATCTGGAGTTTGTGGTTATCATAAATTCACGGGCATTGGACAGGATGGTGATAATGCAGAAAGGTGGGGCAGGGTGTCATTCCTTACTCCTGAAGCAGCTAGAAAAGCTCTAGATTTTAATGGATCTGAGTTATGTGGATGTGTACTTAAGCTGTCCCCATCTCGTTCATCTGTTGGAGGTATTCGAAAGTCATTGTTTGCAGCTGTGAAAGCGAAAATCAGTTGGCCACGCCGGTATAGCAAAGGGTATGCAATTGTCAGATGTGCAAGGAATGATGCCCAGTTCATTGTTGATGATTGCTTTAATGTTCTGATTGGAGGCAGGTTTGTTCAGTGTCAGACCAGCACAAGAGACATGAACTCTGTAGTTATCAGAGGACTGGATAAAGAAACTTCTGAAGCAGAAATTTTAGAAGTTCTGCACAAGACAACAAATAGGAGAATTTTGGATGTATTCCTAATCAGAGGAGATGAAGTAAATAATCATTCTGTCGATGCTTTTGAGCAAGCAATTCTCAAGGAAATTGCTCCTTTCATGCCTAGCCAGGGCCCTTTGAGCAATTATTGCCATGTTCAGGTCTTTGCCCCTGAGCCAAAGGATAGTTTCATGAAGGCTTGGATCAGTTTTGATGGAAAATTACATTTGGAGGCAGCTAAAGCTCTGCAACATATGCAAGGAAAAGCACTTGCAGGTTGTTTTTCTTGGCAGAAGATCGAATGCCAGCAGGTATTCCATAGCACTGCATCATGCTCTGCTTCTGTTTATGTATTTCATTGAGAGGCAGCTGGATATTTTACTGAAAAGCTTCAAGTTTCGACCTGGTAATTCCTCTCCCTCTGAAGGAGTTTGTGGTAAATTGTTTTTCATTTTTGACTTTATGATAAATTCTTAATGCTAGATCTATCCTGGTAAATTTTTAAATAATCATTTCTGAAAGCAAGTTTGACAATCAAATGTTCTTTGAATTAAAAATCTCTTTTATTATGACTTGATATCTTGTACTGAGGTAATGTGAATTGTTTTCTTGTTTTTCTTGACTGAATGGCCTAATTCTTTATGGCGGGCCTCTCCTGGTAATCTCTTGAAATCATCTTCTTTAAAAGTGTTTTTTTTTCTGGCATCAAAGTATTTTGAGTTCGACAATCAACTTTTGTGTGAATATGTATGTATGTGTCAAAATCTTACCTTTTATTATAGCTGGTTCATTTCAGTACTGATACAGAACTTCAAGCATATGTATGTGTCAAAACCTTAGCTTCAGGGGAATAGTCAAACTCAATGCATGACTTTTGGATGGATGACACACACTTTGGTCTTAGGAATATGGATCTTTAAGCATCTTTTGTTTGAGATGCACCAATCCTCTTTCTTTTCCTTTTTAGTTTTACTTGGTCCTGATATTGGTTTGTGCTAAATGGGTTCTTTCTTTTTTTATTTTTTATTTTATTTTTTTACTTTCATCCCATTGAAGCATTATATAATGTGCAATGTGGCTAATGATGTGAGGCAGTGAAGATTCAGTCCAACATATGAAAAATTCTATTAAAACCTGCTTATATTCTTTAAGATTGATGTAGATAGATTACAGTTTTTTTAAACTTGATTGGGATTTGAGATTCTAGTGTAACCATGATAATTTTAGGTATTGCTTTCATATTGGTTAATTGGATACAGTGAATTTGACATCAGAGTATCGTTCTGTAGTGTAAGTGATGGTAGGAGGAGTTGTTATTCAGCCTAAACTAGATTAGTTTAGAACCAGCTTTGATTAGGAAATGCCAACTTTAGAGAGGCTTTTAAGCTTGAGGTTGGAGGAGGTGGAAAAGTTACTTATAGAGTTTGTCAGACTTCAGAGTCATGGAACCTCCTTTGACTGATCTAGTTTGTTTCCAGATCTTGTCCTGTTTTTGTAGGATTCACCATGTAACTGTGGAGTGACATAGAGGAAGAAAGAACTGGTAATTTATAATTAATTCATAGTCCAGGTCATATTCAGACGAGCAAGCCACTGCCTATTTTTTCATACCAGCCTGTAATTCTTTGGATATATGTTTGAAGCATGGAGCCCTAATTTTTACTACAAAATGTTATTTATAATTAGAAGCTTTTGCTTCAACAATGGAATCTGATTTTCTGGGATCTTTATGTATTACTCCAAATAGTAACAAAATAAATAAAAAATGGGGTTTTCTTTTATTGAGCATCTATTTTTTGGATCAGTTATTTTTTTTATAAATGTTTTGGTTTTGTTAGGTTGTTATTATTGATAACCCAAAAGATAAAATTCTAAATCAAACAAATGGAGAAACTGAACGCACACCCCTAGGCTTGGCAATTTACAAGGACAGGAATTATGGAGTTGATCAGTCCAGTAACAACTTGTTCCTCATTTCACATTATTGTTTAACCTAACTCCATGATTTAATACAAAAGCTGCCAATTGTTTTTTATTTCCCACATGCTGTTTAATAGTAATCGAGTCTGACAAATTTGCCTATGCAGGTGTGTGTTGCGATTTGGAAAGGAATGAGAATGGCTCTTATAGAGTGAAGATATCTGCTAATGCAACAAAGACAGTAGCCGAGTTGAGAAGGCCACTGGAACAACTGATGAATGGAAAGAAGGTAAATCATTGTAGCCTCACCCCAATGGTTCTGCAGCTTCTTTTTTCCAAAGATGGCATCATGCTCATGAAGTCACTGCAGCAAGAGATGGGAACATATATTCTCTTTGATAGGCAGAACCTCACTGTTAGGATCTTTGGCCCGGAGAAGAAAGTTGCTCTTACTGAACAGAAGTTGATAGCATCTCTTCAAGCCCTCCATGATAAGGAACAAACAGATATCCCCCTTCGAGGTGGAGCAATGCCGTATGATCTTATGAAAAAGGTGGTGGAGAAGTTTGGTCCTGACTTGCATGTGCTCAAAGAGATGTTCCCCGAGGCTGAATTTATGCTTAATACAAGGCGACATGTTATTTCTTTTTCTGGAAAAAAGGATCTGAGACTCCAAGTGGAGGAGATGATTCGTGATTTTGCACAGTCTTTCGGTGTTAATGGATTTGTCAAACGATACGAAGATGACAATATTGCCTGCCCTATTTGCCTTTGTGAGGTTGAGGACTGTTACCAGCTTGAGGCTTGTGGGCATAAATTCTGCCAATCATGCTTGGTTGAACAGTTAGAGTCAGCAATGAGAGGACGTGATGGCTTCCCTGTAGGTTGTGCTCGTGAAGGTTGTGGCATGCACATTTGGCTTACAGATCTGAAGTCTCTTTTACCATGTCAAAAATTAGAGGATCTCTTCAGGGCCTCCTTGTCAGCCTTTGTTGCATCTAGTGGTGGAACTTACAGATTTTGCCCATCTCCTGATTGCCCTTCAGTATATCGTGTAGCAAGTGGGATGGTTGGTGATCTATTTGTTTGTGGAGCGTGCTATGCTGACACGTGTACAAGGTGCCACGTGGAGTATCATCCATTTGTATCATGTGAAAAATACAGGGAGCTTAAGGAGGATCCTGACATGTCCTTGAAGGAATGGTGCAAGGGAAAAGAGCATGTTAAAAACTGTCCCAGTATGTAGATACACAGTTGAGAAGGTAGATGGCTGCAACCACATTGAGTGCAGATGTGGGAAACACATCTGCTGGGTCTGCTTGGAGATCTTTATGAGCGGTGATGATTGCTATGCGCACTTGAGGTCTGTACATCCCTGCTACATTATAAAGCCTGTACCGACTAAATTGTAAATTATTTGTATATAACAGTATATGATATCCACATATGTATAATTTAGAAATATTACATGCATATCAGTTCTGTGCCTCATGTTTTTCATACTTGCATTAACTTCTATGATATCAACATATGTATAATTTAGAAATATTACATGCATATCAGTTGTTCTGTGCCTCGTGTTTTTCATACTTGCATTACCAATCTAGCTCATTACTGTTTCTAATTTTGAGGTCTTCAAAAATTATTTTTGCTGCTCAAGATTTGGTTTCTCTTTTTGTAAAATGAAAAAAATAGAACCACTGAAGTGAGCCCATTTTTTTTATTTCCTTTCTAATTGTCGATTGCTGACTGAAAAATTGTCAACTGAAACTTTCTGTATCCCTCGTTGATAAATCCAATTGCACACTGATACTGCAGTATATTTGTTTGTCTTGTGGCTGAAAACAACCAGACAATCCATGAATCTTCTGCAGGCTATGCGCACTAGAGGAAAAACATATCTATGAATATACTGTCCTCATCATTTTGAATACATTATCTTTGTTTCAAATTTAGTGTGTTTGATTCTATAGTTAGCTGCAGTTGTTACAATTACAGTGAACTCTTTTGATTTTTTATAATTATCTGCAGTTGTTAGGTTCAGTGAATTCTTTTGATTTTATAGTTAGTGACAGTTTTCTCTGAAGTTTAGCCACAATTCTATTGCAATTGTTCAGGCACCTTGTTTTATCCTGAAATTAACAATATCTCCGACAACCATTATGAAATATGAATGATTGCACAATTACAGAGAACTGGAGAAGGTCCATATAGATTCTATATCTTATAATGCAAAGATTCATATGCTTTTGCTTGTGTTAGCAGTGGAAGCTGATAATCTCTCCCGTTTTACTTTCCTCGAGAGATTTTCTGTTCAATCTTTTCCATCACAGGGTCAACCATCATCTTCAAGTCATCAATAGTCATGCTTCAAAGCATCCACCTGCATGTTTTATCGAGAAAAAAAGAAAAAAAAATTACATTTGTCAACAAATGCATGCATGTCTTCAACTTTTGTTCCTCCTGTTTCCTTAAACTTTACGCAATTAATGGCAGTTGAAATCTCTTGTAGCAACTTGCCTTGTGAATAAAGTCTTGTGTTAGTTTAGCATCATGGGCAGCTGCTTTTGAAACTTGCTCTATCAAACAGAGCTGTTTCCTTTAGTTTTCCGTTTTCAGGCAGCCCTTCAGCCACCTCCTCTGATACCTTCTCTGCCACTGTTGCCACCTTTTCTACCACCTCAGCTACATGTCCAACCTCTTCTACAATAATTTCCGCCTCTCCTAAATAAAATTCTCCCACCTTAATAAAGAAGATTCAGTAAATTAATGAGCATACATTAGGAACCTATGTACCTTCTAATCTTTTCAGCTCCTCTCGTTTTTCGCTTCCAAAACGGCAGGAAGATTGATAGTACAGATCCCAAGATCCATTTTGCCCTGCATGTAGTGAAGTTTCTTGCAATGTTATTCCTCAAATGATAATGGGGGGAGCTTGCAAAGTGAATTCATACCAGGTGGGGAAGCTGCTTCCCGGAGGATTCGAAACCGGTGGCAGCACAGCCTTGCCGCTCTTCGTCCTTGATCATCGACAGTAAAAAAAATTGCATCAGTATTTTGTTAGACAGACTATTTGAAATAAAAATAAAAATAAAATTGAACAAAGAACTTCAGAAAAGGATAGCTACATATTGAAATGAGTTTGTCTCCATTTATTGCTACTGGCAACGATGAGCTGTAATCCTTGGTGGTGCATCGATAAACCATTTGGCCGATCCTGGACACTGTAGAGCTAGAACCGCAGCTGTGAGAAACATTACTGGAGCTGGCTCTGTAACGATGAATTAGTTCCAGAAAACTTCGTAGATTGTAAAATGGCCAAGAACCTTTAGCAGACATGGTGAAATGATAATAATATTTGAAATTTTCAAAAACCCTCCACTATAAGCTGCTCAAAATGCAGATTGTGTGCTGTATCTAGGCAGGTGATTCCTTGCAGGATAAATATTTTTTAAAATTGCAACAGATAGAACACGAACACGCCAAGTAATGATGCGTATTTGGTCACTTCAAGCTATTGCTTTACATCTAACAAAAGGCTTAGATCATGCCGTTCTCCTGGCTGTTCCTTGCAAGCTAAAACTTGCTACTCATTCACTCCAAAAATACTTAGAACACGAGGATGGCGTTTGACAAAACTACAGAGATAGACCATTTCATGCATCCTCGCCCGGCAAACTACAGAGCTCTCACTTGAAAACTAGGACAGATTTCATGGAACTTCGCTCGGCAAACTGTAGCCCAAGCATCGAGGAAGGAACCTATGCGACACGCACAAACCAATAGCCAATCTCCACCACAGTTAAACTTGTTGATCTGAACAGCTGCTAGAATTACATGACATTTCATCCCAAATGGAACAAAATTATTCAACAGCTTAACATCGATCACTCATGTTGTGTAAATAATGAAATACAAGGAAACAGAAACAAAAAACTTGAGGCGTGCTGTGCACTGTTTTTAAGGACATTTTCCTAACAATAAGGTATCCTTTAGGATTCAACAAGTTAACTTGAGGTGTGCTTGTGCATTGCCTTTTAAGGATATTTTCCTAATAATAAAGTATCTTCTAGGATTCAACAAGTTCTTCCTCAAACACAGAGGGGAACACTTAATGAATTTTTTTTTTCCTTTTCAATATGGGATAATAAATCCTGTATATATTCTTTGCACTAAAAAAACTCTATATTTTACTAATATGAGATAGTTTTTTGAAATATCTATTATAATTTTTAGAACAACTCTCTCCCTGGAGAAGTTGAGCTTGCTGGCCACTCACTTTAGTTTCCAAGAATAACACCCCTTCATCATTACAATCAACCATGTCTCTGTCCTCAATATATCTTACTGCTAGCGCATAAAACCACGTTCCATGATGACATTATTATTTTTTCTTTTTGGAATTTATTGCTAGCTAGCTGTATCCTTGAATTGGTTTTGGTATATTTTTTAAAATTTATTTTTTATATCATTATATTAAACAATAAAAAACATAAAAAACTAATTTAAAATAATTTTGTTTAAAAAAACAATTTTAAAATACAAAAACAAACATACTTAATAGTAAATTGAATAATATAATAAATTTACAAGTTATTAATGAACGAATGAAATATCTGATGCAGTAGATCTACTACATTAATAGCAACTGCTTTACTTAATTAACTTAATAGTATATTAAATATTGCTTTCTTGACGGGTTTTCTGAAATTTTCTTCTTCATCCCCCTTTGTCTTTCGGTTATTTCACAACTTTATTTTTTCTTAAGAAAAAAAGTATTACACAACTTTGATTCCATACTTGGGTGTTTGTCACTCCGTTTCAAGAATGTTTTTGAAAAATTTGAATTTTTTAATTTTAAATTAAAAGTTTTTTGATATTTTTAGATCATTTTGATGTATTGATATCGAAAATAATTTTTAAAAAATATAAAAATATCATTTTAATATATTTCTAAATGAAAAATATTTTCAAAATCATCTCAACTACACTCCCATACATGAATTTGGACTAACTTTTGTTTCGGAAAAATAATTAACTAAAAACAAAAGAAAACCTTAATCTAAAGTAATAATTGTTAATTGTTATACAGTATAGTCTTTCGAGTGATCATGTGAGTTTGCTATCGTGATCCAAAATATTTTTAAAAACATATTTAAAGATATATCAAAATATTTTTTTTTTATGTAAATACTTTAAAATTATCTAAAAATACTAAAAATAATTAATTTAATATTTTTTAAAAGTTAAATATACTTTTAAAACATATTTAAACGCAATTTAAATCACAATAACAAATAACTGAACGTAATTGACATACTTGGTGAGAACCGAACTCTCCACAACTACTCCATTTGCAGCAATATGAACTACTTCCTCCATACTAGATTGGCCCGCTATGGTGTGAATCTTATGATGAAACCTGGTCAAGACTCTACAAATCTTCTCACAAACCATCTCCCTTGCTCATCCTGAATCCTCTCAATCCTATATATATATATACTCTTTAACCAAGAGATTCGACAATGATGGCACCCCATGAGTTCATCTCTTTTTAGGAGTTCTGCCACTTCACCATCCAGGACTTTGAATTGCTTACTCGGTTTGGTCCCTTGGCTGGAGTTTTGCTAGCAACATTCTGTGTTTATGTTTCTGTTTTTTAGGAATTAAAGTTCCCAAAATGGCTAGAATTTCACCATGCCAATGATTCTCCACACTGAGTTATTACAAAAGAAGCTAAAAGATGTCGTTCGTTCAATCCCTGTGCGCCTACACCCATATCTACTATTCACTGGACATTTGCGCCGGTGCTTCGCGCGCGTACGTGAGCCTTTTTTTCATAACAGTGTAATCACACATTTGTCCCTCGAAAAGGACAAAAAACGGCGCCTGGTCGAGGGGCTCCACGGTAATTGCATGTTTTCGGTTCGGTCCGGTTTGTCTGGCCGTTTTTTTAATATTTCATGGAATAGTGAAATAACCATTTTGTCCCTCGAAAACGACAAAAACCATGCCTGGGAGGGAGGGGCGATCCGGTAATTAACCAATTGTTTATTCTTTTTTGCGCCGGTTTAATGTTGGCACGTCGTGGGACACGCCGTCCGATTTTCGCGCTCACACGTGTTTTGGACGGCGCGTGCGGCGTACTCCGTCGTCCAAAAATGCCCAACCGACATCTAGAATGATATTCATGCATGTTCTCTTCCACCTAGTGCGGCGCGTGTGATTATGTGGTGTCCGGAGACGTGTCAATGGTCGTTTGAATTTTCCCACCCCATTTCTCTCTCCTGCCTGCGCCACATGACGTCAGCGCAGCTGCTTTTTGACAAATTGCATTTCAGTCCCTAAACGTTAGGATTTGTTTTTCTGGGCCCTTATTGCTATTATATAGTTTTTGATTTGTTTTAATTTTGTCCTTCAATTGAAATTCATAATATATTGTAGTTTCCATTAGGTCTTCAGTCTTTTAATTTGTGCAGATTGGTTTGGAATCCTGTAATATTTTTGGTATGAAAGTTTTGATTTATTTCAATTTCATCCTTTCCATGCAAATTTATTATAAATCCCTAATATTTTTGGTATCAAAGTTTGATTTCTTTCAAATTTTATCCTTCTATGTAAATGAATTATGCATTTCAGTTTCCTTTCGGACATAATTCTTTTAATTTTCGGTTTTATTTTAAATTATTTAATTTCAATGTTTGGATTTATTTATGTTTTGTCCTTTAAATTAAATTTAATACATATGTGTTTTTTTTTGTTTTCTTCCCTTAAACCGTTAATCTTGGATTTTATTTTAGTTCCTTTGTTTTTTATACATATTTCCTACATAGTTCCTATTTCTGTCCATGTTTATATGTATATGCTCTTAGTTTTTCTTTCCAATTTTTCTTTATGTTTGTTATTATTTCTTTTTTTTATTCTTCAAGTTAAATAATTTCTTTAAATATAATAATATATTTGTTTTTAATATTCTCAGGTGTTGAATTTTGTAATTATTACAAATAAAACATTCTAAATAATAATAATTATTATTTGTGAGCTTTATTTTATTTTTAATATATTAGACTAATTATATATTTTAGTATTTATTTCATATCAGAGCTTTAATATATATAAATTACCTAAGTTTTTTTGAAAAAAACAAAATTAATATCATTGTTTCTGAAATACTTTTAATATAATAATATAAAAGTAAAAAAAACATATGGAATTTTTTTCTCTAACAATAATTATGGTCTCACCAATTTTATATTATTTCCACTATTAGTAAGGTTATTTTTTTTGTAATATTTACATTTTAATTTTCTGTTCGTGATCATTTCAAAAATAATTTTATTTTTTTATTCTTCAGTTCAAATAATTTTTAAAAATCTAATAATATTGTTTATTTTGTCATTTATTTAGTGTTTTTAGTTGCTTTTCTATTAATATTGTTAAGTCTTAAAATTTCTTATTATTATAGATAAGACATTCAAAATAATGATAATGATTATTTATAATATTTTTTTTCCTTATCAATATGTGAGACTAATTATATATTTTGATATTTATTTGATATCAACACCTTCATGTGTGTGTGTGTGTGTGTGTGTATGACCTATTTATTATTATTCTAAAATATTTTTAATATAATAATATGAGCAATAAATTTTACAATCAGTTTTCTACATAGAAAAAAAATATTTTTTAACAGATTTTATCAAAAAGAGTTTTTGGCAATAACAACATTCAATCACTTTTTTTGATAGAAAAAAAAACATTTGTTTATAATAAATATTTTTAATGATAATTTTAATGATTAAATATTAAAATAATAAAATACAATACATATAAAATCAATCAATTTTCTATATAGATAAAAAAATCAGGTGCATCGCGCGGTTGTAATATCTACAAGGTCACATCTCTCGTACCTAGCCATTTCGTAAGCCTCAGAGATCATTGCATCACACTCCTTCGTCTTTCGTCCACATTTGCTCAAACTTGAAGGGTTTTATCTCAGAAAATCAGCTAATTTCACACAGCACTGAAGATGAAAGATTTTTCGATAATCCATGACCAGGAGGGTGATGAAAAAGGAGTTCGTATGGGCCAATGATGCGTGAATCGAGCAGGTGAAACTTGAAAGTTTCCAAGGAATATGCTCTCTCTCTCTCTCTCTCTCTCTCTATATATATATATATATATATATATATATCCATACATGCATGTGAATCGCCAAGTTGGAATATTATCATAATCATTCAAGATCTCCGCATCAATGTAATTGGCTGTGACAGTCTTCATGGAAAGATCTGTATCCTCATCCAACCAGAGAGCTAGACCACCAGCTTCGTTCTCACCACTCTCCCTCTAGAATTCATTGCAACTCCATCCCTGAAACCCCATTCTGTGTCAAGATTTTTCACCATCAGTAGCTTTCATCCTTCCAAAGAGGTGCTTAGCTCTGGAAAGCAAGACAAGTCCTCGATTCATTGGACCACATAAGATTCTAGGCAGCGTTACCAAACTTGCCATCTATTCATCTGGTATTCCATGTTTAATGACTGTTCATCCTCTTCCACCTTATATATATTGAGGTGGAAGTTTGATAAAGAAAAGTTGGTGAGTGATGGCTATAAACTTAGCTAACATGCTGGTAAGGAACCATCTCACCTAAAAACTTAAAGCTTGTAGGTGAGGCTTCATAATATGATTTATATTATTCTCCAACACACACCCTCAAATGAAAGTTCTTTGCGCTTGAAACTTGCACAGGCCCACATCACCTTGTGCTTGGTTTTTATCAAATAGAATGGGGATTGTGAGATTCGAACTCGTGAACCGTTGGGTCAATAAGGCTCTGATACCATGTTAAAGAACTATCTCACCTAAAAAGCTTTAAGCTTGTAGGTGAGACCCCATAATATGATTTATATTATTCTCTAACACATGCTTTGGTTGAATCAAAATTTAAGACTTGACGTGATCAATTTAGAAACTATAATTCAAAAAGTTTGATTATTTATGTATTTATTTATTATTTATAAGAATTCGTGAAGTAGAAACGTTCTTATGCCAGCCCATGTGATAGAGGATTAGTTAACAAGGTTTCAACCACAATTAAACTTATTCGAGAAGAAATTAAAGTAGGTGAACTTATTAATAAAAAGTTACTGAAAAATATATAAATTGTGTAAGATATTATAATATTCATAAAAATAATAACAAAATATTTTTAAATTGTTTTGATGATGCTAATATTAAAAATATATTTTTAAAAAAATATTATTTAAATGATTCTCAAATAAAAATTCAATAATATATATCCATTATGCTACTTGGTCAAATCAAGGCAGCTGCCAGGAACCTTCAACATGTCGCTCTGAGCTTTCATCCTCTCTCTTCCAAACCAAACGGCCCAAACCCCATCCATCTTTTGACTTTGCCTCTTTCCTTCTTCTCTTCATGTCCCTCTTCAAAATCGAACTCAAAATTCTATCTCGTCCCGATCTTTAATGGGTCCGCAGTACAGAAAGCTGTTGTTCGACTCTTATAATGATTGTGCAAACTTCTGTAAGAAAGAAGATGATCCGGACGATTGCACTGAAAAGTGCGTCTCTGCCTTCGAGACTTATCAGAACATTGGGAAATGTTTGAAATCCTGTAAAGGACCAGCCTTGGAAGATTGTGAATATTGTTTTGATAACTGGGCTGCACCCGCCTCCTCACAACAACACAAGGTAGGCAAGATTTTGTTGATAATGATTGTGTTATCGGCCATAGCTTTTGTTCTTGCTTGCTGTGTTATCTATGTTAAGTTCATTAGACCAAGAAGAAGGAGATCACCATCTCAGCACGAAGATGACGAAGAAGAACAGAGAATTGAGACCCGTGATCAGTTTCTTGATCAAGATCAAGGTCCTGCAATTGACCATCCGATTTGGTACATCAGGACAGTAGGGCTACACCCATCTGTTATCAGTTCTATCACAGTTTGTAAGTATAAAAATGGCGATGGTCTTGTTGAAGGAACTGAATGCTCTGTCTGCTTGAATGATTTTCGAGATGACGAGACTCTTAGGCTGCTGCCGAAATGCAGCCATGCTTTTCATATCCCATGTATCGACACCTGGCTTAGATCGCATACTAATTGCCCTTTATGTCGGGCTCCTATAGTCACCAATACAGATGAAGCAAGCTCATCACAGTCCAATCTTGGTAATACAAGTGGTGGAGGAGGAGAAACCCAGATTGAAGTTTTGGAAGATGATCAAGAATCTGATAGAGAAATGGAAGGTGGAGATGGTGAGCAGAGGATGGTAACAGAGGAGGAAAGTCGATTCCAGAATGAGAATTTGAATGGAGTGGAAGATGGGATACAGAAACTGCGAAGATCGGTTTCTTTAGACTCTCTATCAGCTTCCAAGATAATTCAGGATCTCGCTAATGTTCTTCCTGTAGTGGAATCTGATAGGAATTCAGGTACCAGGAGGGCAGGAATAGAGATTGAATCCAGTAGGGAAATTGTTCAAAACAGAGGTGCTGGAAATCAAAACTTGATGAAATTCATGCCTACTTCTTCTTCCCAAACAGGGCCAAGTTCATTGAAGAGGTCACTTTCCTGTGGTGGGAAATTTTTCGTGTCAAGGGCTTGCCGGAACCGAAACTCAGGCCTACCTTCATGATGGTTTTCATCTTTTTCTGGGTTTTCTCAGTCAGGTGAGGAAAATGAAAATTTACATGTTTTGGAATCTCTCAATCTCTCAACAAGATGAAAGATTGGGTCGCAGGTTATAATATATATGCAAAAAATAGTAATAGAACATAAAGAGCTGAAGTTTTGGACTTCACAACGGGAATGGAAAGTGATCCAAATGGGATCATGTTGTGTTTGTCACTGTTTTGAGCTTTCTGAAAAGAAACATGCAACTGTAAGTAAAACTTATGTTTCAATGAAGTGATTGCTAGTAAACATGCAATTGTAACTAAACTTTATTTCTTATATTTTGTGTAGAATTTGCTGCTGCAAACCCTAAGCAGAAAAATACTTGTTAGCCATTGTCAAATTCGAACTTTGATGTAAATTTTATTATGTTCAATTGTAAGCTATTGAACATAAATTCATATCAAATGGTCTTATCAAGCTAAAATTTTATCATAAGATTCAAGATGTGTTGTTTTACGTTTAGGTAAAATTTCAGATCAATCAGAGTTTAAAAACACCTTGCGCATATAAATTAGAGCATGCTGTATGAATTTTATTACTTGCAGAATTTATATTTGATAAAGATCACTTTTCCACAGGATGTTACAACTTAATTTGAAAATTTTGTAGCTCTACAAGAAAAGTTAAAGGAAGACAACAAAAGTTTTTATATTTTGAAATGATTTTTTAAAACTATGGTTGATTATCCTAGACAAGTAAAGATACTAAAGGAAAGACAACTTCAACAATCAATTTCCTAGCTAGTTAGGTGACAACAAAAATCCTAGTAATTTCTATGATGAAGATTTCATTGATGTAATGATTTAAACTAGTAAATATATCTATCTTAGATTATTTTATTTAATTAGATGCAAAAGCTTTAGTTTATGTGTTAAATTTGTAATTTATATCTTCAAGTTTTGGCTAGCTAGAATCCTAGATTAGGTTTTGAACTTATTAGTTTAGGGTTTGGGGGTCAATTTTATAAGTGAGTCAAACCAACACACATATAAGGATCCATTAGAGTTATTTGAAGTACTATATAAATATTTTGTGTGCTACAAAACTAGATAGTAATGAATTTCATAAATATAAATTTGTATGTTTACATGATGCAACATGTTTTTTTTGTGTGAGACAAAGATCAAATCTGATTTATAAAGATATAACTAATCTTATGACGTCATTTTATTCAATTCTAATAGTGTCGATGTCTAAAAATAAATTTTCTTTGTATCACACTTCTCAAACCTAGTAATTTTCAACTTTATTGGGAGAACATCACATTCATTGAGGGTAACAGGTCATGTTTTCTTTCCCCGAGACATTTGTGATTCTTCTCCTGAACATTACTTGTTCCTAAGGTATTATAACAGTATTGATTTTTCAAACTTTGTTATAGATTTTCCTGTCCCTTATTCTCAAAAACAGAAACGCTCAGTTCTTGTTTGATATTGAGTTTTCAAAAATATTTTAGAAAAAATATGATTTTTTTATTTATTTTTGTTTTAAATAAAAAAACAGTATTTTTTAGATCATTTTGATGTGCTGATATCAATTTTTTTTTAAAAAAACAATCATTTTAATATTTTTTTCTAAATACAAAAATCACCTTGAAAACAACCTCAACAGCACTTTTTATATTAGCATCAGTGGCTGAAATTGGCTAATTATTCCAATTGCCGACAACATTTGTTTGGTCACCAATCAGCACCACCTCTGCACGTTGCTTCGTTACTGCATCCTTAAAACAGCATCACATGTGGTGGCTCTGCCACCTTGCCAATAATATTTTCTGGGCCACTAATCAGCCGTCATTTACATTAGATTTTGTATGAGCACACGTGGCTGGAATTAACAACTTGTAATCAAGATTCACGACAGCTTTAAAGCCATCATTTGTCTTACTTTATATGAACAAATTCTTGCTAATAAAACCAAAAAAGTTCAAAGAATTGTTCTTTATATTTTATGGGTAGGATGCAGGCAATGATTCCAACAGCCACTCCCAGTTGATGTAAAGGCTAGCCTGGCACCAGAGTGGCAGACAACAAATTCCTTCTACCATCATATTTTAAGATGAATTCATTCAAGGATTGCTTGAACCTTGAGCAAATCGATTCCCACATTGAACCAATTCTGTAATCAAGAAAAAAAAGTTAAGGGCAGGAGATTGTTTTCCTCTATGATCCTATCGCATGTGTGCGGCGTTGCGATGATTGTCCTTTTGAAACGAGATTTAGTGTGAGCGAGATAGACAAAAATAATAAGAGTTCATATCTAGTATTACGATCACTAAAAATTTTATTGGTATGCGAGAGTCTAACTCATGAGCTATTAACCTAGTTTGATATTGCTCTTCTTTGTTTTATATCAATTTTTGTTTTAGTTATTTCATTCAATATTAGATTTATTGAAGATTGAGTTGCTTAAGTTTTTTCGATTTGTTTTCTATAAGGATAATTCAGCCTCACAAACTAGCTAATAAGTTTTCCATTCTAACTTAGACTAGCTTGGGATTTTATATTATTGTTTTTTGTTTTATCTGTGTAAAATTTAACTTTCATTCTTTTAATTGCTTTGTTTTCTTTGGATTTGTTTTATAGATTGATTTTTAATTTTATTTTTTACCATTTGTTTTTCAATTTCATCTTTAAATACATGGTTTATTGAATATTCAACTTCAGGTTATTAAATATTTGACTCCTTTATTTTTATTTTTACTTTATAGAATATTTTTTTTACTTTGCTTTCTATAAAGATAGTTTAGCCCATGTCACATATTTACCATGCTAGCTCAAATTGACTCAAAACTTTTATATCATTTTATTTTACTTTATTTTTATGTCAAATTTAATCATAATTTTTTTTATTTTTTCTTTATATCCTTTTCTAATTTGATTATTTATTTTATTTTATTGGATCGTTAAGAATTAACCTTAATAATTATTTATATAAAGCGATTCTGATCTTAAAACCCAAGTCATGTATATAAAATTTTAACCTAGATCACCATCAATATTTTTGTTGTTGTTGTTGTTGTTTTATTATATAATTAAATGAAATCACATTATTTAACCTAGATCACCCAAGTAGCGACTCTTTTTTATGCTTGTAAAAAATTTATCTATGCTTGAACATTGCTTTTTGAGTTAAAAAAAAAATCAACCTAGTCAAGACTAAGTGCGGACCACCTATGTTGACTATATATATATATATATATATATGATAGCCTAATGTTGAGGCAAAAATACTAGTCTTGTACTGGAAATCACAGATAAAGAGCTGTGTAGTCCATGCCTAATCTTCCATACCCGAGTCATGTATATAAAATTTTAACCTAGATTCCCATCAGTATATCAGCATATTTGTTGTTGTTTTATTATATAATTAAATTAAATCGTTTTATTTAACTTGATAGGATCCATTACTCGAGTAGCGACTCTTTAACTTGACAGGACCACCTATCTTAACTCTTTCTCTATATATGATAGCCTAATGTTGAGGCAAAAATCAAATACCATAAAGATAACGGAAGAAAATATGCTTCAACATACAAGTCTTGAACTGGAAATCACAGAAAAAGAGTTGTGTACTCCTTACGGATCAAAGAAGCACCATCAAAATCCTTGAGAACTGATAAACAATTAAGTACCCCTTCAACAATCAAAGTATCATTGACAATAAAGTTGTTTGATTGATTCTTGATTTCGGTCAATGATATGAAGCTCGTCATACCCCAATCCTTCTCAGAGGCATTGAACCACGAACGAACTGCCCAGAAAAATGGAAGATTAGTGATTGAAATAGGAACAACATGCAAGTCCCTAAAAAAAGTAAAATAAACAAGCAAACTTGAATATACAAGTATCCGGCAGTTTTCAGTTTTACTTAACTTTGTGCTTGAGAAGTTGAGGCATGTTTAGAAGTATGGTAAATGTTGTTTTCAAAGTGTTTTTTTATTTTAAAATGCATCAAAATAATATTTTTTTATTTTTAAAAAAATATTTTGGATACCAGCTCACCAAAACAATATGAAAACAATGAGGAAATTAATTTAAAATAAAAAATATAAGAACCTTTTTTTAAAAAAAATATTTTTTAAACACACAAAAAACATCAAAAAAGAGATTTTGAAAACTTCGAAAAGCAAGCTAACATGGCAATGATTTCATTGGAAGTGGTAATAAAATTCTCCCGGCCGTCTCCTTGCATCTATTTCTCAATTTGCAAGTCTTATTCCATGGAAAAAATCACTCTTTTTTTATCCGAAGCCAATACATCAGTACAAGTAAAGTCCCCTGCAGTGGCACTGTTGATGCTAGATGTATAGAAAAGCTAGATTTCTTTTTCTAGGCCTGATATAATGAACCAAATGGATTAACTATCTGTCATCGAAAACATGAAGGAACAAGAATTTCAGACTCCACAGCCAATTGTGCAAGGTGCTATAATTTCAGCCTCTATAACCAATTGTTCTAGTAATAGGAAAAAGGAATATTAAGCGAACTCACGGGTTTTCTCATGGTGATGGCTCCCGACTTGATCCCTAATGCGCAGTGTGAATTCCACAAACAGTTTCCATCCAGCATGAAACTTGGTGCAATCATTCAGTCCCAAATATAAAGATAAGTGCTTGCCCCTTTGCTTCATTTCTCCGTTCGGAAAGAGCTTTAACTTCCTGAAATCAGAAGGAAGCAATGCGTGAATCTAGATATTCAGGTTCCTGATTTGAGACAAGAAAGAAAAGATGTCCAGGGTTTAAAATTTATAGCATATACCATTGATGTCGTCCAGCCAAATAAACTTGAGAGTAATATAACTCTTCTGTCAATTCAGAGAACTTTTGAACCTCCCATGTAAAAGTACCACCTGAAGGATCGTTGATCATGGAAAAATGTTCCCCTTTACCTTCATTTTTGATAACAAAAACCTCCACTCCAAATACACAGGAATCACCAATCAAGTAACCATTTGATGCGTTGTTAAAAATACTTAATGAAAGCATCTGGGAAAGACCCCATTTATTCTTTATGGCACTAAACCGCCTCAATCTCCCATCTAACATCAATATAAGAGTAACCTGAGTTAAATGGACATTCTACTTGAGAAGATTTTTGGCATACATAAAAAGGGTATACCTCCAATTGTCAAGTATTTGTCCTGAAGTTGATCAAACACGAAAAACTTGAAGATGGCATTGATTTCCCAACCAGGAGGGAAACCAGTGGTGTCTGCCATTACCAAATACAGAGATATGTAGCCATCTCCATTCCTGCTCTTGTCTCCATTAGGGTAGAGAACCAATTTCCTGCGAACAATAAACAAAACACAAGTAACTGTAAAGGCACAGCTAGCATTGGTCGTGACTGACACATTGACTACGTGCATGTATATGAATTTCAGGGGTGGCTATCCATATCAAGGATGGCTGCAATTCTATGAGAATCCTGGCATCATAAATTTACCATGGTTTTATGAAGGGGCAAACCCTTACAGCACCTTAGGAGACCTAAAAGTCTTAATAAACTACATTACTGGAGATAGCCCTCTCCTTCCCTAAATCCCAGCTTGAATCTTAGGTTTTTGAATGAAAATGAATTGCAAATCACTTTGTACAGCATAATGTGACATTACCAGCTAAACTAGCTAGCACGCCCACAGTATTTTGTTTTGTGTTTAATGATCCATGGAAACACCAATCATGGAATCGATCTCCTCCATCCTAACCCCCTCCCCTCTTTCCCTACTAGGTTTTAGCCCGAGACCTCTGAGAGGAAATTCCAAGTGTCAACAGGGCTTACCCTAAGTCTCACACTTTGATACATAGATGCAGTCTTTTCTTGAAAATTACAGTAGCACTCCAACTTATAAAAAGAAAAGGAAAGGTAATGCGTTGTAACTCACCACTTGTAGCCGCTGGCTTCAAATTCACGAGATTCATAAGAGTTATCTACCATTTCAGAAAGCAACGAGAAGGAATCAATTTTCATGGAGTAGTGGGCTGGTGCTACATGTCTCTCTTCCCTCACAGTATCTGTATAAGCCATGAATATGGCATAAGAAATCGTGCACTTAACGAAAAAGAATCACGAAACAACAAATTTGTTCAAGATGAGTTATCATATAACCTACCACCAGTGACCTTCTCCATGGCTTCCTTTTCTTCTTCTGTTAGTTTCTTTTTCATCACTCCAAGTCCCCTACATAGACAGAAAAAAGTTAAGTATCTTGTTTACAAGTACATCGAATTCTCTTTTATTACACACAAAACAAGGGACTGGATGCCTCACTGCTTTTTATTTTTGATGTGTTCATGGTTGAAAATATCTTCACTTCTGTATCCATGTTTAAATTCAAATTCAATGTACTTTTTGGGAATGGAGCAATAGCATATATAGCTGTCACCAACTAAGTGCGCTTGAAAGGTTTTTTTTTAAAAACAAATTTTAAAAAAACTTATTATTTTTATTTTTTGTTTTTTATTAGTTTTTTTGGTGTATTTAAATATTTTTTTACGCTGAAATTAAAAATAATTTTAAAAAATAAAAAATATTCTTTTAATATTTTTTTTTAAACTTTAATCACACTCACATACCACTTAAAAGCTACTGCACCACGAGTCAAATCCAAGTTCTTTGGCTCGATGAACTAGGAGGTTTACCCTTGTGCCAACCCTTTGCAGTGAGGCGGCCTCACTGGTTTTCTTTATATATCATATCTTTTAAAATTTATTTTTTATACATAACAAAATATTAAACCTGTAAATGTTTCACTGTGCTTCTAAACACAAATTACTATAGATTTCAACATTTAAATCATTTTCTTACCTTTTAGCCCATAAAATTTAACCATCAATGCCGGGGTATTTTTAACTTTTTCACTGCACCTGTGTGTTATTAGCAAATTATTTAGGGGTGTTTATGTTTTTCTCATCTTTATTTGAACAATGAAACTATATATTTCCCTATGGATGCTGACAAAAAGAAGAAGGCTGGGTGGAGGTATTTTTATTTTTTTCATCTGATCGTGAACAGTGAAATAACAGCTTTACACTCAGGTGTGACAAAAATAGGTAGCTGATGGTGAGAGTATTTTTGTTTTTTCACGTTTTGTGAACAGTGAAACCACTTAAATGTCCTCATAAATGACAAAAATGAAGGGTTGGTGCTAGGGCATGATGATACTTTCATGCCCGATTTTTTTGTTGTTATCGCGCGGCTACGGGGGATGTTTAGGTAATTCCATATTTTTTATCTTCTTTTTTTAGGGGTAACTGCAGGCTCATCTACCTAATGCGCTGACAGTTTGCTCTCGTACGCGCCTTTCAATTGCGCTTGAAAATGTCTAGTCTTCGTGTCTCTAGATGCGGGGTCATGGCCTCTTCCACATGGTGGTGTGTGTCGTCGAGCGACAAACAAACGATCATTGATGGTCGGTTTTTTTTTTTTACCCTTTTCTCTCTCATGCAGTGGAAAAATGCATGTTAATCCTCTATGTTTATGGGTTTTTCATTTCAGTCCCTGATCTTTTTATTTCTTTTTTCTTCCTGATTTGTTCTATTGAAGTTTTTGTTTTTTCAATTTTACCCTTCAATTGAAATTGATCATATATGTTGTTTTTTATTTCAGCCCTTATTCTTTTGATTTTTGGTTTGTTTTTGGTTCCTTTCATTTTTCAGTCTGCAGGTTTTAATTTGTTTCAATTTTATCCTTCAATTGAAATTGATTGTATATGCTATTTTTTATTTCGGTCCTTATTATTTTGATTTTTTATTTGTTTTAAATCCCTTTAATTTTTTCAGTCTCAGGGTTTTGATTTGTTGCAGCTTTGTCCTCCAATTGGAATTAATTTATATCTAGTATTACAATCACTAGAAATTTTGTTGGTATGCGAGAGCCTAACTCATGAGCTATTAACCTAGATTGATATTGCTCTTCTTTGTTTTATATCAATTTTTATTTTAGTTATTTCATTCAATATTAGATTTATTGAAGATTGAGTTGCTTAAGTTTTTTCGATTTGTTTTCTATAAGGATAATTCAGCCTCACAAACCAGCTAATAAGTTTTCCATTCTAACTTAGACTAGCTTGGGATTTTATATTATTGTTTTTTGTTTTATCTGTGTGTAAAATTTAACTTTCATTCTTTTAATTGCTTTGTTTTCTTTGGATTTGTTTTATAGATTGATTTTTAATTTTATTTTTTACCATTTGTTTTTCAATTTCATCTTTACATACATGGTTTATTGAATACTCAACTTCAGGTTTATTAAATATTTGACTCCTTTATTTTTATTTTTACTTTATAGAATATTTTTTTTTTACTTTGCTTTCTATAAAGATAGTTTAGCCCATGTCACATATTTACCATGCTAGCTCAAATTGACTCAAAACTTTTATATCATTTTATTTTACTTTATTTTTATGTCAAATTTAATCATAATTGTTTTATTTTTTCTTTAAAACCTTTTCTAATTTGATTTTTATTTTATTTTATTGGATCGTTAAGAATTAACCTTAATAATTATTTATATAAAGCGATCCCAATCTTAAAACCCAAGTCATGTATATAAAATTTTAACCTAGATTACCATCAATATATTTGTTGTTGCTGTTTTATATAATTAAATCAAATCATATTATTTAACCTGATAGGATCTATTACTCGAGTAGCGACTCTTTTTTATGCTTGTAAACAATTTATCTATGCTTGAACATTGTTTTTTGAGTTAAAAAAAATCAACCTAGTCAAGACTTAGCGCGGACCACCCATTTTGACTATATATAGCCTAATGTTGAGGCAAAAATCAAATACCATAAAGATAATGGAAGAAAATATGCTTAAACATACAAGTCTTGTACTGGAAATCACAGAAAAAGAGTTGTGTAGTCCATGCCTAATCTTCTTTACGGATCAAAGAGGCACCATCAAAATCCTTGAGAACTGATAAACGATTAAGTACCCCTTCAACAATCAAAGTATCATTGACAATAAAGTTGTTTGATTGATTCTTGATTTCGGTCAATGATATGAAACTCGTCAGACCCCAATCACCCTCAGAGGCATTGAACCACTTACGAACTGCCCAGAAAAATGGAGGATTAGTGGTGGGAATAGTAAAGGATTTATTAAAATAGTTAATCTTTACAATGAGAGGCAGTATCTATATATAGACACTGTGAATAACAAGATTGTACAAGAAACGGAATTCCCACAACAAAGAGGAGGATTCCTTTAGCAGAGAGGAGTTTACGGGCATGAGGAATAAACGGCAGCTGCATGCAATATGTGAGGAGATTACAGCTGGTGGTTGCTGACTGTGCATTTACTTTTGTATCCATGCTGACTGTGTATTTACTCTTATATTCATGCTGACTGTGTATTTACTCTTATACGCCCCCGCAAGATAGTGCTCCCATCAGAGACACCAATCTTGGATCGAAGGAGAGTCAATCGCTGGCGAGAGAGCGGCTTGGTGAGTGCATCAGCCAGCTGGTCTGTAGTCGAGACATGAGAAATCCGAAGCTGACCATTGCGTACATAATCACGCACAAAGTGAAAATCGATGGCTATGTGTTTCATGCGAGAGTGGAAGACAGGATTTACACAGAGATAGGTTGCTCCCACATTGTCACAGTAAATCATCGGGGAAATTGGAGGGGATGAGTCTAATTCGCCCAAGAGTTGCAGTACCCATGAGACTTCAGCAGCAGTGGTAGCAACTGCCCTGTATTCGGCCTCTGTGGAGGAGCGTGCGACGGAGCGCTGTTTACGGGAGGCCCAAGAGACGGCATTACCACCCAAAAATAGGACATATGCCGTGGTTGAAGTGCGGTCATCGAGGTTGGCTGCTCAGTCCGAATCGGAGTAAGCAGACAAGGCAGTGGAGGCACTGCGTGTGAGAGAAAGGCCATGGTGAATTGTACCTTTGAGATATCTTAAGAGACGCTTGACGGCTTGCCAGTGCAGCTGAGTGGGTTTATGCATAAATTGGGAGAGCTTATTCACCGTGAATGCTATGTCTGGTCGTGTGAGCGAGAGGTATTGAAGAGACCCAACTACACTTCGAAATTCAGTAGCATCCATGGAGGCAGACCCATCAGTGAGAGTGAGACTGGTGGAAGTAGAGAGTGGTGTTTGGGCTGGTTTGGCACCTGTCATGTTAGTTCGAACAAGCAGATCATATATATATTTGTGTTGTGATAGCAGTAGACCGGTGGAAGTTGGAAGAACTTCGACGCCAAGGAAGTAGTGGAGGGAGCCCATATCCTTGACAGAGAAGCGGGTGGATAAGGCAGTAATGAAGGAGTTTATAAACCTGATATTGTTGCCAGTGATGAGTAGATCATCAACGTAGACCAAAAAATACGCCCGAATTCCATCTTTGTGATAGATGAATAATGATGTATCAGTTTTGGAATTGATAAACTGCTGCGAGAGCAGAAATTCAGCCAACTCATTATACCAGGCTCGGGGAGCCTGTTTGAGGCCGTAGATAGCCTTGCGAAGACGACAGACATGATTTGGCAGCTGATCATGAATAAAGCCCCGGGGCTGTGCCATAAAAACTTCTTCAGAGAGAGAGCCTTGGAGGAAGGCATTATTAACATCAAGTTGCTTAATTGGCCAACCATGCCGGAGAGCAAGACACAAAACAACTCGAATGGTGGTGGGCTTAATAACCGGACTGAATGTCTCAGTATAATCGAGACCGGGTCGTTGATGAAAGCCTTTGGCAACAAGGCGTGCTTTGTACCTGTCAATGGTGCCATCTGATTTCCGTTTGAGTCGAAAAACCCACTTGCAACCCACTAAATTCTGATGTGGAGAGGGGGGAACTAGGTCCCAGGTGCCATTACTGGTTAAGGCATTAAATTCAGTACACATGGCGGTTCTCCACTCCGGATGTTTGAGGGCTTGAGAGACACAGGTTGGTTCTATAGTAAGAGGTAATGGATGTTTGGTGGTAACATTGAGCTGCTTGGGTTTGTAGATATGGTTTTTGGAACGAGTGATCATTAGATGGGTGGAGGTAGATGACGGGTGAGAAGGTATGGGTATGGGTGGAGAATCTGTGGGCAATATAGAAGGTTCAAGACTGGATGGGGGGGGGGTCATCGGACAGAGTTGATGGTAAACAGGGGAATGTGGGGATTGGTTTGAGTGTGGGTGGATTGTGTGACAGGAGGCAAAGGTGGTGTGGCCAAGTGGGGACCAGAGGTAGAAGATGGAACCACAGACAGTGGGGAGGGAATTGTAAGAGATGCAGACCAATTTGGAGGAGGTTGAGAGGACTTGTGATTAGGTAGAGTGGCAAATGGGAATTCATTTTCAACAAAACAGACATGACGAGAGATAAAAAGACGTTGGGTAGTAGGATCAAGACACTTATAGGCACTTTGAGTGAGGGAGTAGCCTAAGAAAATACAGGGCTGAGAGCGAAGATCAAGTTTGTGTTTGGCATATGGACGTAAATATGGATAACACAGACACCCAAAGACCCGTAGTTTGAGATAATTGGGGGGGGTCCCCGAACAGAGTTTCAAGTGGAGATTTGAGCTGAAGAATGGGAGTTGGCAAGCGATTTATGAGAAATGTTGCTGCTTGAAAAGCATAGGGCCAAAATGAGAGAGGAATGGAGGCTTGATGGAGCATGGTAAGCCCTGTTTCTACAATGTGGCGATGACGGCGTTCAGCCGCACCATTGTGTTGGGGAGTATGGGGAGGGGTAGTGAGATGGATTATACCATGGGTTGCAAAATAATTCTTCATTGCGATGTATTCACCCCCATTGTCCGAGTATGTGGAGACTATTGATTTTTTGAAATAATTTTCAACAGTGACTTTGAATTTAGGAAAGATGGTAGAGACATCAGATTTTTGACAAATAGGGTAGAACCAAATGTATTTGGTAAAATGATCAACGAAAATAACATAAAAACGATAACCTTGTGTGGAAGGAATTGGAGCCGGCCCCCAGACATCAGTATAGATTAAGTCAAGGGGACCACGACTCTTGAGGGAAGATACATGAAAAGGAAGCCTATGACTTTTGTGACAAAAACAGGAGTCACAATTAATTGCAGCAGAGGAAGTTGATAGAGGAAGACTGTGGGAACGAACAAGGTGAGCCAGGATTTGAGAAGAGGGGTGGCCAAGCCTCCTGTGCCAGTTGAGTAAGGGAGCTTTCACGCCAATAAAAGCATGGAAAGGATTGAGAGACGGCAAGGATTGAGGCCACACATACACATCATTGCTATTCAGGCCGCGAATGAGAGTTGCCCGCGTGTGAAGATCCTTAACCAAAAAATGAGCAGGAAAGAATTCAATAGATGTGTTATTTGATTTGCAAAATTTAGAAACAGAGAGTAAGTTTTGTTTAATGGAAGGGACACACAGAACATTAGACAGGGCAAATTTGGTTGATGGAGTGGGAAGAGTGGTATGGCCAGTGTGAGTGATGTGCAAACCTGTGCCATCACCTATGACAATGGCGTCTGAACCTTCATAGGCCGAGCTGAGGGAGAGATTTTTGAGATCATCAGTAACATGATGTGAGGCAGCAGTATCAAGAAGCCAGTTTGGTTGCTGAGAGGAGGCAGTGGTGAAGTTGGCTGTGGGAGTTGAAAATGCATGTGGACGATTACGAGGACACCTTTTGGCACTGTGACCTTGTTGATCACATAGTTGACAAAATCCTCTGTATCCCTGGCCTGGACGGTTTCGTGGAGCCTGAGAGGAGCCATTGTAGCCACGATTGTGGGTGGGAAAAAAATGATATCCACGATTGTTGGAGGTTTTATAGTGTCTTGGAGTGTAATTTTGGGAATGGCTTGAACGTTGGGTGACATGGGCTGTGATTGTAGGAGACACAACACGCACTTCTTCTCTTTTGAGGAAGGTTTCATATTCCACAAGTTTATCATGAAGATCCTCAAAACTGATAGGATTATCACGGGCTCGAATAGCTGCAGAGATTTCTTTGAATGCTGGTCCAAGACCATTGAGAACATGAACAACTAGATCAATATCACTGGGAGGTTCTCCTATTATTGACAGTTCATCAGCTATGCTTCGCATTGTGTTTAGAAATTCACCAACTGTGCTGGAGCCACGAATAGTGGCAGTGAGTCTTTCTTTAAGGCTCATCACTCTTGATTGTGAGCGATTAGCATATAGAGTGTTAAGTTTCTCCCAAGCCATTTTGGAAGTTGTTGCAGAGGCAATGAGTGGCATTATTTGCTCTGAAACAGAAGCAATAATGGAGTGCAACAGAAGCTGATCTTGGCGAATCCATAGCATGTATGCAGGATTGGGTGCATTGAGCAAAAGTTTGGATGGTTCTGGGTAGGATCCATCAACATATCTCATGAGGTCATAACCTATGAGGAGAGCATTGAACTGAGCACGCCAGGTTAGATAGTTTGCTGACGTGAGTTTGAGGGGTAATTGTGCTACAGCATTGATTGAAATCAGTGAGGTTGGTGCTGTGATAGTTGGGTTGGTCATAACAGCAGCTGGGTTTTCTTGGATTGTTTCAGCCATGGGAGATGTATTTGAATGCTCGTGTGAGCTTGTGTGCTCTGATACCATAAAGGATTTATTAAAACAGTTAATCTTTACAATGAGAGGCAGTATCTATATATAGACACTGTGAATAACAAGATTGTACAAGAAACGGAATTCCCACAACAAAGAGGAGGATTCCTTTAGCAGAGAGGAGGTTACGGGCATGAGGAATAAACGGCAGCTGCATGCAATATGTGAGGAGATTACAGCTGGTGGTTGCTGACTGTGCATTTACTTTTGTATCCATGCTGACTGTGTATTTACTCTTATATTCATGCTGACTGTGTATTTACTCTTATAAATAGGAACATACAAGTCCCTACGAAAAGTAAAATAAATAAGCAAACTTGAATATACAAGTATTCGGCAATTTTCAGTTTTACTTAATTGTGTGCTTGGGAAGTTAGGGCATGTTTAGAAGTGTGGTAAATGTTGTTTTCAAAATGTTTTTTATTTAAAAATACATTAAAATAATTTTTTTTTCATTTAAAAAAAATATTTTTATATCAGCTCATCAAAACAATTTGAAAACAATGAAGAAATTAATTTAAAATAAAAAAATATAAGAACCTGTTTTTTTTTTTAAAAAAAATAGTTTTTAAACATGTTTAAAAACCCTCAAAAAAGAGATTTGAAACCTTGCTAACATGGCAATGATTTCATTGGAAGTGGTAACAATATGTTCCGGGTCGTCTCCTTGCATCTAGTTCTCATTTTGCAAGTCTCATTCCATGGAAAAAATCACTCTTTTTTTATCCGAAGCGAATACATCAGTACAAGTAAACTCCCCTGCAGTTGCACTGTTGATGCCTAGATGTATAGAAAAGCTAGATTATTTTTTCTAGGCCTGATATAATGAACCAAATGGATTAACTATCTGTCATCGTAAACATGAAGGAACAAGAATTTCAGACTCCACAGCCAATTGTGCAAGGTACTATAATTTCAGCCTATATAACCAATTGTTATAGTAATAGGAAAAAGGAATATTAAGTGAGCTCACCGGTTTGCTCATGGTGATGGCTCCGGACTTGATCCCTAATGCGCAGTGTGAATTCCACAAACAGTTTCCATCCAGCATGAAACTTGGTGCCATCATCCAGTCCCAAATATAAAGATAAGTGCTTGCCCCTTTGCTTCATAGTTACGTTCGGAAAGAGCTTTAACTTCCTGAAATCAGAAGGAAGCAATGCGTGAATCTAGATATTCAGGTTCCTGATTTGAGACAAGAAAAAAAGATGTCCAGGGTTTAAAATTTATAGCATATACCATTGATGTCGTCCAGCCAAATAAACTTGAGAGTAATATAACTCTTCTGTCAATTCAGAGAACTTTTGAACCTCCCATGTAAAAGTACCACCTGAAGGATCCTTGATCATGGAAAAATGTTCCCCTTTACCTTCATTTTTGATAACAAAAACCTCCACTCCAAATACACAGGAATCACCAATCAAGTAACCATTTGATGCGTTGTTAAAAATACTTAATGAAAGCATCTGGGGAAACCCCCATTTATTCTTTATGGCACTGAACCGCTTCAATCTCCCATCTAACATCAATAAAAGAGTAACTTGAGTTAAATGGACATTCTACTTGAGAAGAAGATTTTCGGCATACATAAAAAGAGTATACCTCCAATTGTCAAGTATTTGTCCTGAAGTTGATCATGCACGAACAGCTTGAAGATGGCATTGATTTCCCAACCAGGTCTGCCATTACCAAATACAGAGATATGTAGCCATCTCCGTTCCTGCTGTTGTCTCCATTAGGGTAGAGAACCAATTTCCTGCGAACAATAAACAAAGCACAAGTAACTGAAAAGGCACAGCTAGCACTGGTCGTGACTGACACATTGACTAAGTACATGTATATGAATCTCAGGGATGGCTATCCATATCAAGGATGGCTGCAATTCTATGAGAATCCAGGCATCACAAAATTACCATGGTTTTATGAAGAGGCACACCCTTACAACACCTTAGGAGACCTAAAAGTCTTAATAAACTACATTACAGGAGATAGCCCTCTGCTTCCCTAAATCTCAGCTTGAATTAGGTTTTTGAACGACATTCAATTGCAAATCACTTTGTACAGCATAATGTGACCTTACCAGCTAAACTAGCTAGCACGCTCACAGTATTTTGTTTTCTGTTTAATGATCCACGGAAACACCAATCATGGAATAGATCTCCTCCATCCTAACCCCCCTCCCCTCTTCCCCTACTAGGTTTTAACCCGAGCCCTCTAAGAGGAAATTCCAAGTGTCAACAGGGCATACCCTAAGTCTCACACTTTGATACATAGATGCAGTCTTTTCTTGAAAATTACAGTAGCACTCCATCTTATTAAAAGAAAAGGAAAGGTAATGCGTTGTCACTCACCAATTGTAGCCGCTGGCTTCAAATTCACGAGATTCATAAGAGTTATCAAACATTTCAGAAAGCAACGAGAAGGAATCAATTTTCATGGAATAGTGGGCTGGTGCTACATGTCTCTCTTCCCGCACAGTATCTGTATAAGCCATGAACATGGCATGAGAAATCGAGCACTTAACGAAAAAGAATCACGAAACAACAAACTTGTTCAAGATGAGTTATCATATAACCTACCAACAGTGACCTTCTCCATAGCTTTCTTTTCTTCTTCCATTACTTCCTTTTTCATCACTCCAAGTCCCCTGCATAGACAGAAAAAAGTTAAGTAACTAGTTTACAAAGACATCGAATTCTCTTTTATTAAAACAGCAATGAAATGTTTGGTTAAAACTTTGATTGAGTTGGAGGTTAAAAAAAAGCAATTTTGGGTGTTTTGTTACTAAACTTTTTATATTGCTTTTAACTTGTGAAATTACTTTAAAGGGTATATATATATATATATATATATATATATATATATATATATATATCTATATATATATTATAAATTTAATAATGATAATAATATTATGTAATTAATAATTCATGTATATATATATATATATATATAATTTTCTTAAATATTATAAATTTAATAATGATAATAATATTATGTAATTAATAATTCATGAAAAAACAAATATTATTTTTTATTCTCCCATCAAACTAATTGCAATTTCATCACGAAC
Organism: Salix koriyanagi; assembly: GCA_029228605.1. Classification (NCBI taxonomy): domain Eukaryota; kingdom Viridiplantae; phylum Streptophyta; class Magnoliopsida; order Malpighiales; family Salicaceae; genus Salix; species Salix koriyanagi. The sequence goes on along the minus strand of CM055343.1, from coordinate 3,550,752 downwards.
ATATATTTTCCTTCTATTAGGACTGATCTGTATCTACATATTTTTTTTAAAAAAAATATATATATTTAAAAAAAATAGCTGGGCCAAGGACAACCCAACCAAATTGGGCCTAAGCCCAACTTTGCTGGACTTGGGCTGGGCCGAGTGCAACCCAGCCCAGGTCCAGCTGCTTTTCTCTCGAAAAAAATTAAAATGGTGTGCGTCTTCTTCGCGTGACGATTGCAACGCACCTGTGCACACTGCTTCCGACTGACCACGACGAGAGCTTCAACGGAGAATACCTACGGGTAGAGGAGTCCGAGGTGGTTCTTCCTGTGGTGGTGGCGTCTGAAATGGTGGCCAGTGGTGGTCGGAGGCAGCGTTGGAAGGTGGTGGTACTGTTCACCGACCACGACGAGCGCTTCAACGGAGGATACCTACAGGTAGAGGAGACCGAGGTGGTTCTTCCTGTGGTGATTTCATCGTAAATGGTGGCCTGTGGTGGCCGGAGTCAACGTTGGAAGCTCCGGCCACCATGTCTGTTTTGGGCAGAAAGAGAGAGAGACATGCATGTTACATGCAAAATGGTATTTTTTTTTTAATTATTTGTCAAAAATGTGTGTTTATCGTGGTTCAGAAGAAAACGCAATCGTGGAAATCGGCCATAAATAAGCATGTAATATATGCTTATTTTGGATCGGTGTTTAGAAGAAAAATCATGCGTGGGACCCGCTACGGAAACCTGTGTTTGGTACAAACCAAACACCAAAATTGTGGTGTTATCTGGCAATCGCAGATCGCACCACAATACTAAACACGTACTTAATAATAAATAAAATAAAAACTTTCCATGTCGATATATTATCAAGTCCAAAAACTGTGGGTCCCCACTTCTTATACAAAAACTTGCAAATTACCGGTTGATGTGATGACTCCACTAGACAAGCAAGTTCTTGTACATATACAGAAAAGATATTTATCATCAGCGCCTTGATTCCATGTGTGAGCACATCTATCTCCTTATCCAAATCACTCAGCTCTCTCTCTCTTATCAATGGCAGCTGAAACAGCCTCACCCCTTCCCTCCAATACATTTCCTAGTCAACCAACCAAGATAACAAGCATCAAAATATTAGCTGAATCACCTGGTCTTACCTCCATCCCTGCCACTCACACCTTCACTCCTGATCTCCATGGCCAGGTAACTTCTGTCCCAGAAGGCTCAATTCCTGTCATAGATTACTCTCTTCTCATTTCAGGCACTCCTGGCCAACGATCTGAAATAGTTCATGAACTTGGCAGAGCCTGTGAGGACTGGGGCTTCTTCATGGTATATCTCTTTTTCCCTTCTTTTTATGTAGCACGTTTAAGGACAGAACCTGTTGACGAGAGTGCATGTCGTGCTCTGTATTTTGTTACCACTTCCTGGTTAATCCCAGATTGAATTAATAGCCTCTGTTCTTATCAGTTGAGGAGATGGACACCTTAATTATAAGATAAAACTCTCTCTAATTTATAACCTATCATATTTTTTAATTATCAGGTGATCAATCATGGGGTACCACAGAAACTTCTCAGCTCGATACTTGATGGGTGCAGAGGTTTTTTTTATCTGGAAGAAGAGGAGAAGCAAGAGTTTAAAGGGAGCCATGTACTGGACCCAATAAGGTCTGGAACCAGTTTTAATGTTTCAGTGGAGAAGGCTTTCTACTGGAGGGATTTTCTCAAGGTTTTTGTACATCCTGTGTTCTACTCACCTACCAAACCTGCTGGCCTCAGGTAAATTCTATCGTTTTCTCTTGGATAAGATAGAATTTTGCGAGAAAACTCATAAAAGCTTACAGAATTTTAAGTTTTTGGATGGACCCTTTTTATATGTAGTGAAGTTTCATTAGAGTACTCCCAGAGAGTTAGAGAAATAGCAAGGGGGTTACTGACAGGAATATCAGAAAGTTTGGGGCTGGAAGGAAGCTATATAGAAAAGGCAATGGATTTGGAACGAGGGAAACAAATATTTATCGCCAATTTATATCCAACTTGTCCACAGCCAGAACTTGCGATGGGCATGCCCCCTCATTCAGATCATGGCTTGTTGACACTTCTAATCCAAAATGGAATCGGTGGCCTTCAAATTCAACATAAAGGGAAGTGGGTCAACGTCGGTACCCACTCCAACTCCTTCCTGGTTAACACTGGAGATCACCTTGAGGTGGATTCTAACTTCCTTGTCAAATTTGAAGATTGCCAAGGCTTAATAATTCTGTTAAAAATGTGAAGTGCTTCGTGTTTTTTTGTTATTAGATTTTGAGTAATGGAAGGTACAAGAGTGTTCTTCACCGAGCAATGGTGAACAGCAAGGGTACAAGGATGTCCATAGCTATGGCACATGGACCATCACTAGACTCAGTTGTCAGCCCAGCACCAGAGTTATTAGTGAGTAGTGAAGGCGATGAACCAGCAGCATACATTGGCATGAAATATAAAGACTACCTGGAACTTCAGCAAAGCAACAAGCTGGACGGGAAATCTTGCCTGGACCGAGTTCGAATTTCAGCAGTTTAGCTACTGCTTCTGTGTGTGTATACTTCTATGATTTTATGAAAGCGTGGATAAAGAATGTGATTATCATCAAAATTATTAAAGATTTCTTGTAAAATATAAGAAGTGGGTCGATCTTATGTAGACAATGAAGCTCAGGAAAACAAAATATTATGCGGTTCTTTGTCTGCAGTGCCCTCTTATAGCTATGTTTGTTCATGCAGTTAATTTGCAGTGGCATGCTATTACAATGGCTGCCCTGCTGCAAATGGCAGGGACTTTAGCTGTTGATTTGATGATTTTGCACTATCAATGCATGGTGTCTATATTCATGCTAACAGGCTCCATCACCGATCAACGCAACTTGGAAGACAGCCAAAATTGATTAAAAAGAAAGCCCATCTCTTAAAAAACATGATCGAAATGAAAATCAAAACAAAATGACTAAACAAGAAGTAAGGAGGACCAAAACTCAATCAATAATAATAAAGTTATTTAGTTGGCGCTGACAGTCGTAAACTAGGTACAAGTTATATGACTCAATAAATTTAATTAATTTTATTGAGTCAACTTCTAATTTCATTTGTTATTGAGTTTTAATTCAATTTTACATGATATATGTATGTTACCTCATAAAATTGTATGATTTTTTGAGTTAACTCGCAAATTTAACTCGCAAATTTTTTGAGTTTTAATCTACATTATTCAGAGGCAATGAGATGAAAAAAGAATATAAAAATATAATTATAGAAGGTAAAGTAATTATTTATGTATCTATTTGGTTTTGTTAAGATGAATAATATATATATATATATAAAGAATATATTTTACTCTAATTATTTTTATTTTAGTTTATATTAAATGTTAAAATTAATAACATTATAATAATTATAGCTATAGAACCAGCCTCACATTCTGATTAAAGACCTAACAGACATAAGAAATGGATCAATCCGAGTTAAAAGAAATATATAAAGGATTGACTTGACGTAGTAAGAACTCTGGTTGGCCAAAATAAAACATGGTTGACACTTGTTGATTTTTAAAATTCTTTTTGCCAAAAAAGTTTATTTTGATTATTTAAAAAAAAACAAAAAACAAGAAGAAGAAGAAGAAGAAGAGAGAAAAAAATTAGGTCAATCTTGGTTGTCTTCCTGGTCTCTTTGTCCGAGTAAACCTTTAAATTGGATTTTAAAACTATTATAGTAGTCCTTTTTATCTTTATATTGATCTAGTCAACCCAAGTTAACTCTTTGTACCCATGTGTTGGGCTTTGTCCTGAGTCGATCCCAAGTCGAGTTACAAAATTAGGATAATAATTATTTTATTCTTAAATTGACCTAAGTAAATACATGCCTAGTCTTGCTTTGGATTGATCCTCATATTAAACTTTTAAGCTATAATAATAATAATAATAATAATTATCTATTCATACCTTAGTTTGACAATTTTTGAATGGAGAGTTTTTTACAATGATATAATGATATTTTATTAATAAAAAATAAAAAATATTGCATTTGAAAGAACCTTTTTTTTATACCTATTGTTTTGAAAATATAAAAATTCACTTCAAAATTATCAAATGGACAAATTTATTTTTATATTCTTATATCTTTAACGAAACATATTTATGTTTTTTTTATCAAAAGATATTAATTAAATACTACCTAAAACACAAAAATATATTTAAATAAAGATACGAAGAGAGATATAAAATAATTTGTTGAGATAATTTTGAACAGTTAAATTTTATTGTTTTTTTTTAAATAATTTATCAGCTTTCACATTTGTTTTAAACACTTTATTTGACTTGATGTGGACTTAGTGGTGTAAGCACCAAAATTAGTAGTAGTAGTAGTAGTAGTAGTAACAACTAGTCTTTGTAATTCTTTTAGATTAATATAACATGAATTTGATTATTTGATATTAGTGATGACTTTGAAAATTATGAAAATTATATTTAGTTTTTCTAAATTCTAACTCTTAAATCAATAAAACTAATCTTAAAAGTCGATCTAATTTTTCTTTCAAAAAAATAAAACGTTAGTCTTTTGAAATCCATGGGGTCAATCATCCTAGGACAATGGGGGGTGCTATCTTGACTACATATTCAATTTCATCCATGGGGTAATAATAATAATAATAATAATAATAATAATAATAATAATAATAATAATAATAATAATAATAATGTACATGGTTTGTATTTTTATAGACTAACTTCTTTCATCTATTATCGTATAGATTCAAATAATTTATATTATTCAATGAACTATCTCACTTAAAAGTTTAAGTTTTTATCCAGACTATGATTTATATTATTCTCTTACACAATTTATTCTACATGCTAGCTACGAATTGGATCGGTCAAAACGAAAGGAAATCAATCAGTGGCCAAAAAATAATTAAAGTCGTCAAGAGATTGCATGATCATAGGCCAGGTTAAAATCCTATTCTGTCAATAAGAGAAAAGAAACCTATTTATGGCCTCTACCTGCCAAGTCTGATCTCTGCTCTGCAAAGTCTTTTTGGTGGAAAAAAGCCATTTCAAGTCAATAACAGGAAAAATGATTAGGTTATGTCATATGCAAAAATATCAGGCTTTATTGAGTAATTAAAAATTATCCACTTCTATAAGCCGTGATTACCTCTTTTGTAATACCATAAAAATAAAAAACTATCATCTACATTCATACTTATTAACGACCAAACTGATATGAAGAGTCCATGTCATTTGGTGGATCTGATAACTTTGTATTATTAGCTCTATAATCATCTTCTTGCACCTGGTGTGGGGTGAGAAAAGGCTTAGGAGGCATTCGCAGGGACTCAACATCTGATTCAAGCATCTCTACAACTTTATGCATTGAGGGACGATCAACAGGCTTCAATTGTATGCACCACAAAGCTACAATAATCATCTTTGTTGTTGTCTTCTTTTCATGTTATGTGGCATCTTCTTGTACTTGCTATGTCCTTTCCTTCATAGACTTGGTCATAAACCCATGAAGGGAAGTAAATTTGGCTTGAATGATTTGTCAATGCATTCAAGTTCTTTCTTCTTCCTACCATTTCCATTAATAACATCCCGTAACTATAGACATCGACTTTGTAAGAAACACCTCCAATATTCTTATAAAATAGCTCGAGAGCCATGTATCCAATTGTCCCTCTAGCAGCGAGTGAGGGGGGACAGTGTTATTATTTGTTGGGTATAATTTGGCAAGTCCAAAAATCCGAGACTTTCGGAATAAAGTTTTCATCAAGTAGAATATTGTGGGGCTTGATATCAAAATGTAAAATTTGCATATCACAACCTTGATGTAGATATTCAATTCCTCGAGCCACCCCAAGAGAAATCTCATAAAGTTTCTCGTTGCTTAGTGGGATGCTACCTTGCCTAGAAAAAATGTACCTTTCAAGAGATCCATTAGGCATGAACTCGTATATAAGAGCACGCTTCGATCCCTCAACGCTGAAGCCTATAAGTTGCACGACATTGACATGGTGAATTCTTCCAATAGTGGCAACCTCATTCATAAAATCTTGTCCATTGGCTTTTGAATTGCCCAATAATTTAACTGCTGCGAAACGACCACTGCGAAGCTTTCCCTTGTACACTGAGCCAAAGCCTCCTTCACCTAACTTGTCTTTAAATCCGTTGGTTATCTTCTTAATCTCCGAGTAAGTGTACCTTATCGGTACGAGATCATTATCGTGACTTTGCAAGAATTTTTCAATATTGTCGTACATGGATAAATGTCTTCTTCGCCATTTATAGATGAGTAATGTCAGAAGACATGGTAGCCCACATAGGAATAATAGCACATGATATATCACTGTATAGAGACATTACAAAAAAAAAAATCAATATAGAAAACATTCCAAAAATTTCATGTGAGGCATTGTGATGCTTCATTCTTTTTTAAGTTTAACCAGGCATCCATGAAAGTTTTTTTTTTTTTTTCAAATATCAAATTCCTAGTATCAAAAAATAAAATAATTTACAAATATTTCATTGATTTTACATGCGAGTATATATGTGTGATTAATTTGTGCATTCTAAGTGTTCAATTTCAAAAAATGATCATCAGGGCTCTCAACACTCTAATAAATACCTCATGAAATTGAAAAGAAAACAATATTCATGCAAGTCTATGAAACAAACAATAAAGGGAATGATAAGAACTTTCTAATGCTTTAAATCAATATTGTTCATAATTGAGAACAAAAGTTGAAAGAATATTAGATTCATTAACTGATGCAAAAAATAATACAAATTTAACATAAAGTCAAAACTTGAAATAGTTGGGGGCTCCTAAGAAATATCTAAATTTATGCTAATTGTAGATCTATTGGATACAACCGCAATGAAAATAAGTCATGAACAATAATTATATGTTAAGTTGTAATACTCACCGATAAGGGTGAGAAACAACGTGGGAAATCTTAGTAAAAGTGGAGGGGCGGGGGATCCAACCACAATAATAGCCTGCCAAATAAAAAACACAACGACAAAAGAAGAAGAAGAAGAAGAATGATTTATTATTCATTCAAAATAAAAGCATATGCGATTGAAACTTTTTAGGGTCTTTTGTTTATAGATTAGAAAAATATTACTACTCTTTCTGTAAAATGCTATAATTACACAAAATAAATTAACTCACCCGGCCAAGTTCGACAGAATATATGGATACCTATAATCACCAAAATGAAATATAAATCAGCGTGCAAAATCTTGATGATTATTAAAAAAATCATATAATTGCGAAGAAAATGCGTAAAGTATTCTTTTTGTAGAATTGAGCCCAAACATATAAGACCGTAATATTCCTCCTCACCTTCTCGTAACAAGTCTACGGCTAACAGTGACCATAAGGCTGCATGTAAAGAGAGAAGAGAAGGGTCAACAGTGTTGATATTTTACAAACTTATAATATGAAGCTGTGTTGTGCGGACAGGGCGATTTAATACACTACTTGAGGTAAGCTGTGAGAGAGGGGGGGAGAGGAGACGTACGGTATGGTTCTGTAGGTTCTGGAACAGGATTGTAATTGTACCATTCAAGCTCGAACCCATCTGCCAAAATATCGTGGACATCTGTATACGACATATTTCTCACATTTTTTGTAACAGGATACATCAAATTTACACGGCACAAGTCAGGTACATCCTTCAAGTCAAGTACACCATCGAAGTACCCAGCAACCATGACATACGAATAGCCTTCCATGTTGACACAGCTGGGAGAAGAATTATGTGCAGTAGCACTGCCATTTTTGCAAGAAGAAGTATCCATAATATAATCTGGAAGAGGATTCGGTATTTGATTTTCGCAACATATAAAAGTTAACACAGAAATTTCTCCCAGAGATTTATAGTAAAAGCCATAATTATCAATGAAATACGGATAGGTAAAAGAATGATGAGGGATGGAGAAGCAATCATTCTTCTGAACAGCAGCATCCACAAGTCGAATTGTGGAGTCACTGTAATTGATTGCCTCAACATAATATTTTACCATGTCCAAGTTTAATGTCAGGTGCACGTTGTCTTCACAGGCAAGCTCAATTACTCGGTCGCCACAGCTGCCGGAGTCGGTATTTAATCGGAAAGGGAAGCTAATATTAAGGAAATTGCCACAAGAAGAAGGAGCACAGTCATTGGTGATCTGTCTAGCACTGCAACGATGGTGGGTGGATAGGATCTGAAGCAGAAGAAGGGCGGCATACGCACCAAAGGGGTGCCTTGATATTCTACTGATGAACATCGAGAGAGAAATTGAACTTTTTTAATTATGGGAAATCAAATGATGGCTTTGTTACACTTTATATGCACATCCTGGATCGATCAATACGCAAGAAAGTCAATCAGTGGCTACAAATTAATTGCATGGTCAGAGTCTCCCCACCACTCAAAGAAGGGGAAGACCTCTTGATGGCCTCTACTTGCAAAGTCAAGCTCGTCTGCATCAGGGGCCCCATCTCATTGAAATAGGTAGTTGCTCGTCTGCATCATCCACATGGATGTGGTGTAAGAAAGTCATATGTCATCAAGTTATTTTGTAGGATAGTTCACTTGTACTACACCGTCAACTTCGTCATACATGTTCTCTCATGAAACATGACTTGTCCTTTTATCTCTATTTAATTCAAATTAAATAGCTATATTTAGAACATAATTAATTATGTCTCTAAAAAGATTAATGATGAAATTAAATAAAAAATACCGTGAGATTAATATAATAAGAAAAACAATACAAAAATTATAATTAAGTATGGAATTAAGGAAACGAAAAAAGAAAATTCATATCATGTCATCCAAATTATTTTTAAATCTATTGAATTATTTGATTCACTCTACATAAGCTCTTATATGGTTTAATTAAAAATTCAAGCTAGGCATGAAGTACATTTAATAAATTTTAAGATTGAGTTACTTGATTAAATTTAATGATATTACTAAAAAATCTTTATACTCTTAACATTTTTTTTTGTTTAAAACAAAAATTAGTTATTTTTTAATTTATTAAATTATTTAAGAAAATAATAAATTTTCATAATTATGATAACTGCTATTATGAACATTATTACAAATAATTAATATTCTAATTATCAGTGACAATATTATCGTGACAATATTATCATTGCCACTACCATTATTACTATAAAAAAATGAAAGTATTTGTTTTTAATTTTTAAGATTTATTCTTTATATTGTTATATTTTATGTGATATTAGCTCATATATATATATATATATATATATATATATATTAAGGTATTGATATTAAACAAATATCAAAATATATAATTATTCTCAATTTTTTTCTGGAAAAATATCTTTAAAATAGATTTTTATTCGGAAGTTTTACTCGACAACTGTAGATCTCCACCATCTCTTAAATCCTGCTTATTTTTGTGTTTTAAGATTTTTTTAAAAAATATATTTTTTTATTAGCTATAAATTAATATTTTTGAGTGTTTTCAAATTATTTTGATATACTAATATCAAAATTAATATTTTAAAAAAAAAATTAATATACTTTTAAGTAAAAGTCATTTTAAAAAATAAGAATTGTCACAATTATAAATTATATTAAACAAATTTGCAAACTTCCTGGAAGACACCAGACAACCAGTCTTCGTCCCACTTGATGAAAGAAGAGAGAAATTTCCCTCAATTCGAAGTTGCAATCAAGCGCCTTAATAATATTAATAATAAATGAAATGAAAACATTCCATGTCGATATATTTTCAAGTCCATAAACTGTGGATCTTCCGGGATGATTGATATTGTATTTTAAAAATATTTAAAAAAAATATATTTTTTTATTTTTATTTTATAATTTAAATTATATTTTTGTTATTTTCATATCTTATTTTTTTGTATTCATATCAAAAAATATTTTTTTAAAAAAATATTATTTTAATATATTTTTGAATAAAAAACATATTAAAAAATAACTTCAACAACAATCACATATCTTATACAAAAGATAAAATGTGGTCTTGAGAGCAACACTCCTTTATAGACTAGCTACGAATACCATCCTGGATCCATCAATACGAAAGGAAATCAATCAGTAGCCACAAATTAATTACATGGTCAGAGTCTCACTGATTAAGAATTATTTTTGGTATTGTTTTTATTTTTGTGATTAAGATTTTAAAAATTAATATTAAAGAAATATCAAAATATATAATTATTCTCAATTTTTCCTGGAAAAATATCCTTAAAATAACCAATATTGGAAAATAACTTTGGTGGTATTAAATGACAGTGAGACTCTCTTTTATACTTGTATAGTAAATCTTCTATTGTTAGGAATTTGTTATCTTTGTTTTTTTTATTTGTTTTGTTTATATGTAGCTTGATATATTTTTAGTTTAAATTGATTTTTATCTAAAAAACAATAATTTTTTATTTTTATTTTTTAAGATTTATTCTTCATATTATATATTAAAAGTATTTCAGAACAATGAGATTAAATTGAATTATTTAAAAAAAAAAAAAACTTAGTTCATTTTTTTTATGTATATATATTTCAAGGCGTTAATATTAAAAAAATATCAAAATATACATTATTTTTAAGAGATAAAACCTTAAAAATAATCGTTATTATTATTTCAAACGCCTTATCAATAACAAATGAATATATAAAAAAACTAAAATAATTGAAAGGTTTGTATGTTGATTATTTCACTTAGATGTATAACATCATAAAAAAATCTATGACCATTAATATTTTTTTTACATGTTTAAAAACTTGGCTGCGTCAAAGCGCGACAAGTGGATCGTATATTTTTTCACTATAGAAAATTTGGCCCAATTTTTCCATCCGTTTTGTCAATGTGTGGCTTCATATATTTTCTGTTTACGTGATATTAGATCAGAAATATCTTAATACTCATTATTTTTATTGCTATTTTTTCCTTTGAATTGTTTTTTAAAATATATTATTAACCGAATTATTATCAATAATAGTTATTTATGTCACACTTTTCAAACCTGATTTTCAACTTTATTGAAAAAACATCATCTACTTTGAGGGTAGCTTGGTCAATAAATTAACATCATCTTCATTCATATTTTTCTTTCCCCGAGACATTTGTGATTCTTCATCGTGAACGTTACTTGTTCTTCAGGTATTATAAGAGTATTGATTTTTCAAACTTTGTTATAGATTTTCCTGTCCCTTATTCCCAAAACAGAACTGCTCAGTTGCAAGTTTGGACTCTGTTTACTGTCGCAACAATGATTTTTTTGCGCTTCGCGCCCCGCCATCCCCCAGATTGGGGAGACAACGACGCGTGGTGAAATGGGAGGTGTGTTTTATAGTCGTAAAATTACGACTATAATTATTAGAAGTCAGTCGTCACCTAGTATTAAGGTCACTAGGGACCTAGTGGTCTGCGAGAGTCTTGGGTAAGGGGACTCGTTGTGCAAGGGGAAGACGCATCACCCCCAGTGCACCCTACCTAAGACAAGCTACACTGTTGTTTAATTGTTTTTCCTAAGTTTGATTTTTTTTTTGTTGTCTTTTCTAAAGTTTGATGTAGATCTCTCTTCGTGAGAGAATTTCTACCTCGTTAGAAGTTGAAAGACTAACCAAAAGATTTACATTGCATTTATAAAAACACATTTTTTTAACTATTTTCGAGCATACTTTACAATGTAATTTTATACTGTGATAGCTAAAACAAAATAATTGTTAAATTATTTTGATATTTTGTCCAAATTCCAATGGATGATCATAAATCGGTTACGATATCCAATTTTTGTTCAAACTATGTGAAAGATGCAACATATATTTTTTTATGAAAAATATGCTTGAAAAATCATGGAATTCGGCCCTATGCACGAAAACAATATAATTTTTTAATTTTTTTAAATGCAATTTTTGTTTAAAAAAATAACAAAAATTCTGGTCGGCTCGACCCAACTTTGCTCGACATGAGTTGGGACCGGCCCAACCAACCGGGTTGGGCCGAGAGCACCTGACCTTCCCAAATGTAGAAGCCACGCCGCATGATTTAATTCATGCACGTGAACAATAAAATGGTTGCAGGCCGACCACCACGAGAGGCTCGCCTGCCACTGCCGTGAGGTAGAGGAGGCCAAGATGGTTGTCCCTGTGGTGGTAACGTTGAAATGGCAGCCTGTGGTGGCTGGGAGGAGCTCCCGAAGCAGTCGGTCTATGCTGGAGCCACTACTGCTCCTCGTCCTGTTTTTGCTGCTCGCCGGAGTTGGAGAAGAAGGGCTTGTCGGGAGATGCTGGCGTTTAGGAGGGAGACCAGGTGGTGGTTGGTGGTAGAAAAATCCCCACTGTCAAGGAGGCTGGCCTACTTGACGTGCTGGTTTTTAGAAAGAGAGAGGCACCGTCGGGGAGAGAGAGAGAGAGAGCCCTACAAGGGGGAGAGAGTGACGCGACGGTGGTGGTGGCTTCCCGGGGATGGAGAAGAGATGGCGAGACGCCGTGTTGCAGCAGCTGGGGGAGCTGTCGCTGGGGCTGATGAAGGTGATGGGCTGCTGCGCGTGTGTGTTATTTTTGTGTTGTATTTCTGTATTTTTTCTAGTTTAAATGGTCTCCCCCTTGTCAAAATTTTCCTCTATTTCAGAATCATTCCCCCGTGTTCAATCCCCTCGTGACTGCTAAATTTTTCCCCCCAGTTGTCTGTGTATTATTTCCTTGTTTGTGTTTGTCCCCCCCCCCCTTCCCCCCCTTTGCTTTGTTTTCTCCTGCTTATTTATAGGCGAATGAGGTAAGGTGCAGGCATGGGGCTAGTGTCAAGGGATGGTGGGTTGTGTGTTGCTTAGTATTGCCATGCATGGCTGCCGGCATGGTGCAGAATGGCTCCTGCAGGTAAGTTAATTATAATATAAAATAGACTGATAAAAAAAGGGTTGTTACAAAAAGAGTTTTTCAACGAGAAGAATGATGTTTTTCTCACCAGATTAGGCTTCCAAACTTAATTTCTCACCAATTAAGCCTTTAATAAAATTAATTTGACCCCTTTAAAGTATAATTAAGACCTTACGCTTAATTAAATCTTTCAATTGGGCTCTCAATTAATTCTGAAGCATAATTACACTTTAAATTGACCGATGATTAAATAAAATTAGCCCATAAAAATATAATTATGTCTTCCGACTTAATTTTTAAGCAGATTTATCCAACAATAAATTATTTAGCCTTAAATTTGCATTCTCTTTCTTTTCTGGGCAAAAAAGAGGTACGACCGGACTCTCGAAAACATCCAAAATTTCCACCTTGATTTTTCTGCCGACACAAGCCCCTTTTATTTTATTTATTTTATTTTTGGGTAGATTTTGGGGAATAACCCAGAAATTCGGTTATGACATTTACTATTGTGTTTTTTTTTTGTTTTTTATTTTATTTTTTTTAAATCAAAAAAATTTAATGTATTTAAATTATTTTGATGTATTAACATCAAAAATATTTTTTCAAAAATAAAAAATATATTATTTTAATACTTTTCTAAACATGAATTTAAAACAATAACCCAACTTTTTATATTAGCCTCAGTGGCTGAAATTGGCTATTTATTCCAATTGCCGACAACATTTGTTTGGTCACCAAATCAGCACCAGTATTGCACGTTGCTTCGTTACTGCATCCTCAAAACAGCATCAGATGTGGCTCTGCCACCTTGCCAATAATATTTGTATTTTCTGGGCCATTAATCGGCCGTAATTTACATTGGATTTTGTATGAGCATATGTGGCTGGAATTAACAACTTGTAACCAAGATTCACGACAGCTTTAAAGCCATCATTTGTCTTACTTTATATGAACAAATTCCTGCTAAAAAAGAAAACAAAGTTTAGAGAATTTTTCCTTATATTTTATGGGTAGGATGGAGGCAATGGTTTCATCCATAGTTGTTTATTTCGTTCAATTTCAGCTGAAACAATCGAAATGTTTTATACTAGTTGAAAAACCAAGATAAAACAATATCGTTTTTACTTTGGTTTAAATTCTGGCTCATTCCAGATTTTTCGGCCAACAGCCGAAACGTACCGGTTTCGTTTCGCCAGTTCCGTTACGGCCAAATAATATTTTTAAATAATAAATAATTTTACAATATCAATTATATCTCTTAATCTGACTGTTAAATTGAAATGAAATTTTACGAGTATCTTGACATATTATATATTATGTTAAAATTTCAAAGCAATCAGAGAATGTAATGACCTTGCGAGATTAATTATGACATTCTCGTAATATTATGTATGTTCATAATTTTGTTCAGAAAAATCATTTTATTGTGTCTTTTTTAGATTAAATTGCATATTTTCTAAATAATTTATTTTTGAATTTGAGTTATTTTTTCTTGAATTAATATATTTAATTATATATTTATATATAATATAACCCTGAAACAGTGTATCAAAACGTTGTGAAACTAAAATATTCTATTTCAATTGAAAAAATAAAACATCAAAATGGTATTAACAACTTCGATTTCAACACCCACTGCAAGTTGATGTAAAGGCTAGCCTGGCACCAGAGTGGCAGACAACAAAGTCCTTCTACCAACATATTTTAAGATGAATTCATTCGAGGATTACTTGAACCTTGAGCAAATCGATTCCCACTTGATGAGGTACATGCAAATTGATAAGCAAATATTATATACCGAAGCAAAGTCATCCACTTCAATTATCAGTTTCGCTTAGACTCTGTATTGAACCTATCGCATGTGAGTGGCGTTGCAATGATTATCTTCTTGAAACGAGATGAACAGAAAGAATAAGAGTTCATATATAAGTATTACTATCACTAGAAATTTTATTGGTATACGATGTCGCGACAATGATTTTTTTACGCGCTTCGCGCCCCGCCATCCTCCGGGTTTGGGGGAGACAACGGCGTGTGGTGAAAATTAGGGGTGTTTTTTATAGTAGCAAAATTATGACTATAAATATCAGGAGTCACCACCTAGTATTACGGTCACTAGAAACCTATTGGTCTTCGAGAGTCTTGGGTAAGGGGACTTGTTGTGCAAGGAGAACACGCATCACCCCTATTGCACCCTACCTGAGTTAAGTTGCATTGTTGTTTGATTGTTTTTTTCTAAGTAAAAAAAATATTTTTACACTGCATTTTCAAAAAAACATTTTTTTGTCTGCGGGTGTACTTTACAATGTAATTTTACACCGTAGTTAAAAACTCTTTTTTATCTACGGATGTATTATACAATGTAATTTTACACAGTAGTAAAATCATTTTTATCTGCGGGTGAACTTTACAATGTAACTTTACACCCTGATAGTTAAAACAAATAATTATTAATTTTTTTGATATCTTGGCCAAATTCCAATGGATAATCATAAACTAGTTACGATATCTGATTTTCGTTTCAAAATATGAGAAAGATGCAACATATTTTTTTACGAAAAATATGATGGGAAAAACTTTGGAATCCGGCTGTATGCACAAAAACAACACCTTTTATGTTTTTGAATTTTTTGAATTTTATATTTTTTGCTATTTTTTTTAAAAATAAATTAAAACAAAAATAAATAAATAAAAATTCTTTGGGCTGGTGATGCGAACCCTAGCAGAATTTAATGGTATTTGCGACCCCAAGATCAATCTAACCCAAGTTTGCTGAGAATTGAATGAGCTTATCACAATGGAAGACTTGCTCCAAGGCAACAAAACTATAAACCAACTCGATCACAACGCCTACACCTAGAGACGAGCAAAGGAAGTATAAATTCACAACAAAGAATGGTCAATTCTTTGAAGAGTTGAAAAGTTCAATCAAGAACCAAGATGAAGCAACCAAAGATGGCTACAATGCTGGAAAATATTGTTCAATAAGTTCCCCTAACATTATTCCTAAAGAGTATTTATACTCCAAGCCAAAACCCTAGTTTCCCTAATGGGTCTCACATAAGCCCAAAATAAATAATAATCAACCCAAGCTAAAACTAGCCCAAACTAACTAAAATAAACAAATAAACAAGTCTAGAAACCCAAACAAATTGTCTCCTCTCAAAATAATTAAAATTTGATAGCCCAACTAATTAAATAAGACAAGTTTGTTGTTTTCGCATTTTGTCGGGCAGCAGCAAGATCCAACTTAAAACGGATGGTTCTCTCTTTTCTTAATGAATTAGAAGGCGTTCCATATACCGTTGGAAAGGTATTGAAGTCTAGTTTCCATCCCAACTAGAATCACATCCAAATTCAATCTGTATCTCCATTTATGACTAAAAGAGTAACCAAAGGTCAAACTGTCCGAATCTAGTCTTCTTCTCCCAATCCTTGTGTAATGGTCTTGGTTCCACCAAGACGCCCTTCT
This sequence comes from Salix koriyanagi, assembly GCA_029228605.1. Taxonomy (NCBI): domain Eukaryota; kingdom Viridiplantae; phylum Streptophyta; class Magnoliopsida; order Malpighiales; family Salicaceae; genus Salix; species Salix koriyanagi. The sequence goes on along the minus strand of CM055343.1, from coordinate 3,534,398 downwards.
TGAACATGAATGAGATTAATCAAGGCTTGCTCTTTATTATTAAAATTACTCTTGAAGTCCACCTTAGCCCATGTATCTTGAAGAAGTCCATTGAAAGCTTCTTTAAACTTCTTAGCCCTAAGCCTAGTAATTGGACCAACTGGAACCTCCAATGGATCCTTTGATGGTTGGATCGCATCATCCCCTCACTCCTAAAAAAGATTTGACCTCGAATCATCACCTACATCAAACGAAGAAAGATCAAAAATATTGAATGTAGCACTTACACCATACTCACCTGGTAGATCCACTTTGTAGGCATTATTATTAATCCTTTCTATGATCTGATAAGGACCATATCCTCGAGGCATCAACTTTGATCTTCTTTGTTCAGGAAACCTTTCCTTCCTCATATGCACCCAAACCCAATCACCTGGTTCAAATCTCACTAATTTTTATCCCCTATTGGCTTTGTTTACATATTTTCATTCTTCTTTTCTATTTGTTGTCGAATCTTTGCATGAAGGTCTTTCACCACCTGTGCTTTTTGATTACCATGAAAACTAACTCTTTCATCAACAAGCAATGGAATCAAATATAATGATGTCAAAGGGTTAAAACCATAAACAATCTCAAATGGGGAATGATCAGTAGTAGAATGCACACTACGATTATATGCAAATTCAATGAATGGAAAACAATCTTCCCAATTTTTAAGGTTCTTTTGAATGATAGCCCTTAACAATTGAATCAAAGTCTGGTTAACAACTTCAGTTTGGCCATCTGCTTGTGGATGACAAGTAGTAGAATATAAAAGTTTAGTTCCTAACTTATCCCACAAAACCTTCCAAAAGTAACTCAAAAACTTAGCATCTCGATCGGATACAATGCTCCTAGGGAGACCATGTAGTTGAATGACCTTTCTAAAGAATAGGTCAGCTATATTTATTGCATCATCTGTTTTATGGTAAGCAATGAAATGTGCCATATTAGAAAATCTATCCACAACAACAAATATAGAATCTCTCCCTTTCTTAGACCTAGGTAGACCCAAGATGAAATCCATAGAAATATCAACCCAAGGTTCCTTAGGAACAGGCAAAGGTGTGTATAATCCATGAGGCATTACCCTAGACTTAGCTTGTCTATATGTTATGCACCTATCACATATTCTTTGCACATCTCTTTTCATATTAGGCCAATAAAAGTGCTCATGCAGAACCTCCAAAGTTTTAGTAATTCCAAAATGTCCCATTAAACCTCCCCCATGTGCTTCCCTCACAAGCAATTCACGTAAAGAACAATTAGGCACACATAACTTATTTTCCTTAAACAAAAATCCATCATGCCTAAAATATTTATCTTTGGCCGAAACCTTACATGTGTCATATGTAGCACCAAAATCATGATCATCAAGATACAATTCCTTAATATACTCAAATCCTAGCAATTTAGTATTAAGAGTATTAAGAAGAACATACCTTCGCGATAAGGCATCGGCGACCACATTTTCCTAACCTTGCTTGTATTTAATCACATATGGAAAAGTTTCAATAAACTCAACCCATTTAGCATGTCTCCTACTTAACTTACCTTGACCCTTCAAATGTTTCAACAATTGGTGATCAGTATGTATGACAAACTCTCGGGGCCACAGATAATGTTGCCAAGTCTCCAAAGCCCACACGACTGCATACAACTCCTTATCATAAGTGAGATAGTTAAGAGTTACACCATTGAGTTTCTCACTAAAATAAGCGATGGGTCATTTTTCTTGCATTAAAACAGCTCCAATACCTATTCCTGAAGCATCACATTCAATCTCAAAAGCTTTATTAAAATCAGGTAAAGATAGTAAAGGTGCCGAAATCAACTTTGATTTTAACAAGATAAAAGCATTTTCTTTACATTACTAAGATTTGACTGCGAAATAGAATATTTTTTTCAAATTCAGATTTAGCAACAATTTCTGGCATTTCCAAACACATCTCCCACACTTAAAAAAAACTCCAAAGTAGAAACATGAAGTAAATTGTATTTGACCCGTAAGATTACAGACACATCCCATCTTCACCAGCAACTCCTAAAATCTCCAATGTCAGCAGAAGAGAAAGGAGTGTGAAGAGGCGTACTTGCTGAACCAGAACGACTTTAGGAACCAGGAAAACAACAATAAAACGTAAAGGCTTGCGAAGAAGATAAGCGTAGCTACGTAGTCTTGCCGGAACCATTCTCCAAAAACACAATTGTATTATTCTTTAGCGCCTTCTCCAGAGCCTCCAACTGATAGCTGTTAAGAGAAAATGTAACCCAACACAGAAAATCATATATATATAATCCCTGTGTAAAAATCACAAACTACATGCATAAAAGAATAATTAGTGACTCATTCATTGTTTGAAGAAAACAAAACCAAAACACCAAAACATCTCTCTCTCTCTCTCTCTCTCTCTACTTATTTGAGGTGTTCTCAAAGCAACCAAATATTGGGGAAGAAGAAATTAAGGAACACCTTCTAGGAAATGAGAGAGGATCCTCAGGGAGTTGTGGGGTGGTGTCTATATTCATGCTAACAGGCTCCATCACCGATCAACGCAACTCGGAAGACAACCAAAATTGATTAAAAAGAAAACCCATCTCTTAAAAAATATGATCGAAATGAAAATCTAAACAAAATGACTAAACAAGAAGTAAGGAGGACCACAACTCAATCAATAATAATATAGCTATTTAGTTGGCGTTGGCACATTATATACTACGAGTTTTATTTCTTAACGAGTTTGACTGAGTTTAAAGAGTAAACTCCTGATTTTAATTTTTTAGTTTTAATTTAATTTTACAAGTATATAAATGTTGCTTATAAAATTATATGATTTTTTTGAATTAACTCACGAGTAAACTGATTGTTTTCTCAAGTTTATCCTTTTTTATTTTTTTTGTCTCTAAAATCTGGTCTTAGTTTTTTTCAAATAATTTAGAAAATTAAGGTTCTCTTTTGAATTTTATATTCTTCCAACTTTTTTATCTCTTTGTTCAGGTTTTTTTTATTTACTGTATTTGAAATAATTTATAAAAAAATCAATTTCTCACCCTCTTTCAATATTTCTATATCTTATATTTGATTTTTATTGTTTTGATTGCTATTTATTTTAAAACAAAAAGACTTTTTTCTTACTTAACTATATAATAATAAAAATAAAAAATTTCAAAATCAAACACCAACCCATTTCCTAGATATTTTTTGAGAAGAAAATATCCTCTTAAAAAGCATAACAAAAACATTTATAAAAAAATTAAATTCTCAATTAATCCAGCATCTATGGATGAATTAAAAAATAAAGTTAAAATCGTTAGACCAATGAATCATATCAACTAGCTAAATTAGCGAACAAATCCATTGACTTTATAAAATTTAGTAAAATAGCTTTTTTTTAAATTATTTTTTAATATATAAGAAAATACACAATAAAAAAGTGAGATTCAATTAAAAAAATACATCATGCCATACTTGTAAATATAGGCAACCTATATAAATCAAACCACTCCTCTTATCTCTTCTCTGTAACCTATATTATATAAAATAAAATAAAATAGACAAAAATAAATGTCTTAAAAGAAAAGAAAAAATTGACTAAAAACTGTACTTACGATTGTAATACAATGTATAATAGTAGTTGGTGAAGAGTAGTTTTTTGTTGTTAATTAATTAATAAATTCCATTGTTGTGACTCTGTTTGGTATTACATTTTAAAAATATTTTTGAAAAAAATTTAGTGTCTGTTTGGGAGTGTGGTTGAGTTTGCTTTAGAAAGTATTTTTCATTTAGAATTGCATCAAAATGATATTTTTTTTATTTTTTAAAAATTATTTTTGATATCAGCACATAAAAATTATCTAAAAACACCAAAATTTATTAATTTAAAATAAAAAATAAAAATAAAAGTTTTCAAATTTTGTTATACTTACAAACTTAATATTGTTTGTTTTCACTTTCCAATCAATATCCTTCACTACACATTTTATATAGTATAAAACATATCCCATGATCAAACATATTAAATTTGCAATACTTAATTATAATTTCTCATCTTTAATATGATAAATGGGCTTATAAAAAAAACTCATAAAAATATATAAAAGTATTGTAAGCACTTTTATTAATCAAACCACTCCTCTTATCTCTGCTCTGCGAAGTCTTTTTGGTGGAAAAAAGTCATTTCAAGTCGATAACAGGAAAAATGATGAGGTTGTGCCATATGTAAAATTATCAAGCTTTATTGATGTAATTAAAAGTGAAAAATGATCCACTTCTATAAGTTGTGATTACTACTTTTGTAATACCATATAAAAAAACTAGCATCTACATTCATACTCATTAACGACCAAACTGATATGAAGAGTCCATGTCATTTGGTGGATTTGATAGCTTTGCATTATTAGCTCTATAATCATCTTCTTGCACCTGATATGGGGTAAGAAAAGGCTTAGGAGGCATTCGCAGGGACTCAACATCTGATTCAAGCATCTCTACAACTTTATGCACTGAGGGACGATCAACAGGCTTCAATTGTATGCACCACAAAGCTACAATAATCATCTTTGTTGTTGTCTTCTTTTCATATTCCGTGGCATCTTCTATGTCCTTTCCTTCGCTGACTTGGTCATACGCCCATGAAGGGAAGTAAAGTTGGCTTGAATGATTTGCCATTGCATTCAAGTTCTTTCTTCTTCCTACCATTTCCATCAATAACATCCCGTAACTATAAACATCAGCTTTGTAAGAAACACCTCCAATATTCTTATAAAATAGTTCAGGAGCCATGTATCCAATTGTCCCTCTAGCAACAGTGAGGGGGGACGGTGTTATTATTTGTTGGGTATAATTTGGCAAGTCCAAAAATCCGAGACTTTCGAATAAATTTCTCATCAAGTAGAATGTTGTGGGGCTTGATATCAAAATGTAAAATTTGCATATCACAACCTTGATGTAGATATTCAATTCCTCGAGCCACCCCAAGAGAAATCTCATAAAGTTTCTCATTGCTTAGTGGGACGGTACCTTGCCTAGAAAAAATGTACCTTTCAAGAGACCCATTAGGCATGAACTCGTATATAAGAGCACTCTTCGATCCCTCGACGCTGAAGCCTATAAGTTGCACGACATTGACATGGTGAATTCTTCCAATAGTGTTAACCTCGCTGATAAAATCTTGTCCATTGGCTTTTGAATTGCCCAATAGTTTAACTGCTGCGAAACGACCACTACGAAGATTTCCCTTGTACACTGAGCCAAAGGCTCCTTGACCCAACTTGTCTTTAAATCCGTTGGTTATCTTCTTAATCTCCGAGTAAGTGTACCTTATCGGCACGAGATCATTATCATGACTTTGCAAGAATTTTTCAATATTGTCGTACATGGATAAATGTCTTCTTCTCCATTTATAGATGAGTAAAGTCAGAAGACATGGTAGCCCACATGGGAATAATAGCACATGATATATCACTGTATAGCGACATTACAAAAAAAAAGTCAATATAGAAAACATTCCAAAAATTTCATGTGACTTTCATCGTGGTGCTTCATTCTTTTTTAAGTTTAACCAGGCAGCCATGAAAGTTTTTTTTTTTTTTTCAAAAGTCAAATTCATAGTATCAAAAATTAAAATAATTTACAAATATTTCATTGATTTTTATGTGCGAGTATATATATGTGACTAATTTGTGCATTCTAAGTCTTCCATTTCAAAAAATGATCATCATGGCTCTCAACACTCTAATAAATACCTCATGAAATTGAAAAGAAAACAATATCCATGCAAGTCTATGAAACAAACAATAAAGGGAATGATAAGAACTTTCTAATGCTTTAAATCAATATTGTTCCTAATTGAGAACAAAAGTAGAAAGAATATTAGACATTAATTGATGCAAAAATGATACAAATTTAACATAAAGTCAAAAAGAGAAATATCTAAATTTATGCTAATTCTAGATCTATTGGATACAGCCGCAATGAACAATAATTATTTCTTAAGCTGTTATTTTTGTTCGTTGATATATTTATTGTTTCACTGCAAGCTGATAAAAGCAAAGTAAAAATACTCACCGATATAGGTGAGAGAAACAGCATGAGAAAGCTTAGTAAAACTGGAGGGGGTGGTGTGCTGGTAATAACAAGAGAAGCTGTCAAATAAAAACACAATGACAAAAAGAAGAAGAAGAAGAATGATTTACTATTCATTCATTGAAAAATAAAAGCATATGCGATTGAAACTTTTTAGGGTGTTTTATTTATCTATTAGAAAAATATGACTACTCTTTCTGTAAAATGCTATAATTACACAAAAATAATTAACTCACTGATCATCCCAGTTCGACAACCTATCCAGTCGATACCTGTAATCACCAAAATAAAATATGAATCAGAGTGCAAAATCTTGATGATCAATTAAAAAAAGTTCATATAATAGCAAAGAAAATGCGTAAAGTAAATGTATAAGACCGTAATATTCCTCCTCACCTTCACGAAACAAGTCGTACAAGTTTCCGGCTGCATATAAAGAGAGAAGAGAAGGGTCAACAGTGTTGATATTTTACAAACTTATAATATTAAGCTGTGTTATGCCACCAGGTCGATTTAATACACTACTTGAGGTAAGCTGAGAGAGATAGAAGGGGGGGTACCGGGGTATGGTTCCGTAGGTTCTGGAACATCGAAAGAATAGTACCATTGAAGCTCGAACCCATCTGCCAAAATATCATGGACATCTCTATACGACATATTTCTCACATTTTTTGGAACAGTATAAATCAAATTTTTTGGAACAATATACATCAAATTTACATGGCACAAGTCAGGTACATCCTTGATCTCCCCGTCAACCATGACATACAAATGGCCTTCCATGTTGACACAGCTGGGAGAAGAATTATGTGCAGTGCCACTTCCATTTTTGCAAGAAGAAGTATCCATAATATATTCTGGAAGAGGATACGGTATTTCATTTTTGCAACATATAAAAGTTAACTGAGAAGTCTCTAGCTAAATATTTTATAATAATAATAATTATTATTATATAATTAATAATATCATAGAAAATCCGAGATTGACGAGCTCATCCTTGTATAAGAGAATGATGAGGGATGGAGAAGCAATCATCCTTCTGAACAGCAGGATCCACAAGTCGAAATGTGGAGTCACTGTAATTGATTGCCTCAACATAATATTTTACCATGTTCAAGTGAAATGTTAGGCGCACGTTGTCTTCACAGGCAAGCTCAACAAAGCCGTTGCCACAGCTGCCGGCGTCGGTCTTTAGTCGGAAAGGGAAGCTAATATTACTGAAATTGCCACAAGAAGAAGGAGCGCAGTGATTGCTGCTCTGTCTAGCACTGCAACGATGGTGGGTGGATAGGATCTGAAGCAGAAGAAGGGCGGCATACGCACCAAAATGGTGCCTTGATATTCTACTGATGAACATCGAGAGAGAAATTTAACCTTTTTTAAATATGGGAAATCAAATGATGGCTTTATATGCACAAAAGATATAAAATGCGGGGTTGGGGACTGAGGAGGTTTCCTTGTAGTTTCCAGGTCAATAAGAGAAAAGAAACCATGGAAAGCATGTCGTGCCATTCAAGGTGTGGTACTTTATCCTTCATAATTTTTGTTAAATCAAGTTTATCCTTTTTTATCTCTAAAACTTGGTCTTTGTTTTTAAAATAATTTAGAAAATTGAGGTTTTCTTTTCAATTTTATATCTTTCAACTTTTTTATCAGTTACATCTGGTTTTGTTTATTTACTGTATATGAAATAATTTATAAAATAAAAATATCAATTTCACACCAGCTTTCAATATTTTATATCTTATATTTCTATTTATTTTATTTGAGATAATTTTAATTTAATTCTTTTATTTTTATTTTTTTCGTATCATACTTCATACTCGTTATTTTTATTACTATTTTTTCCTTTGAATTGTTTTTTAAAATATATTATTAACCGAACTATCATCAAAATCTGTAGCAACAAGATGAGAAGTATATATCATGTGATTCTGCGAACAATATGAAAGGAAATCAATGGCCACAAATTAAAGTTTTTGAATTATTGCATGCTCGAAGACTGACTGGTGTGGGGGGGTGTAAATATAAAACAATGCAATAAAATCAATAATAAGTAAAACATGAATTTGATCTCTATACCTGAGATCGCAGTCCCTCACTGGGACGGAGGAGTTTAGGGATCTGAATCCAACTGGAGGTGTTTTCATTCAGAAAGCAGAAATACATTTTAACAGGAATGAGTCGGTATCAGCCCAATGAATACGCCTAACTTATTTTCCTTCTTATATGTCTTTTATATATATATATATATATATATATATATATATATATATATATATAAAAGACATATAAGAAGGAAAATAAGAATACTTGGCAGGGGTTTACTTATTATTCCCATGGTGTGACATTAATATTAAATAAATATTAAAATATATAATTAGTGTTATATATTTATAATTAGAATGAGCAATAATAATTAGAATATAAATTATTTATAATAATATTTATAATGACAGCTACAATAATTGTAACAATTTAACAATCATGATAATAACAATGACAATAATAATCAAAATAATTCATGAGTTGATGCTATTTTTCTTAGAGGTTGACTTTTACGGGTTTTTTATGTATGATATTTCATATATAACATTACATAAATAAAAAATATACGAAGTCATACGTAGACGAAACAGGTTGAAAAATTGGGACAAATTATCAATAATAAAAAAATATACAAGGCAATTGCCCTCCACTTCGCCGTAGCCATAAACAAATTTTGTAAAATGAAAAAAGAAAATAAAATTAGTTGTCTTCGATATTTTTTGTAATGCTATATATCTGAGCAAAATAATTAGCCTAAAAAACTTTTGGTTCTTACTATAGCAAAAATATTTACAATGATAATAATAATTATTATTGTATATTAGGTTTTTATATATTCATTTTATTATGGAAAATGCGTTTAAAATAATGATAACGATTATTTTTAAGGATTTTTCTGTTAAAAATAATTATATATTTTGATATTTTTTTAATATTAACACCTTACTATATATATATATATATATAAAAGGAAGTTATTTTTGTTAAAATTATCAAATTAATTGAATCTTAGTATTCTGAAATACTTCAAATATATTAATATGTAGAACAAATCTTGGAAAAAAAATTGAATCTTTTTATAACGACAATATTGTCAATAATGATTAGAATATTAATTACTTACAATAATTGTTTTAATAAGAACTATAATAATTGTAAAAAATTAATAATCATGATAATAACAATAAAAATAAGAAATTAAGATAATTCATTAATCGATATTGTTTTAGTGAAAAATTGACTTACATAACTTTTTTATGTATGATATTTCATATCTAATATTACATGAATAAAAAATATATGAAGCTACACATAGACAAAACAGATGGAAAAATTTGGTCAACTTATCTACAAATAAAAAAATATATGAGTCAGTTGTCCCGCGCTTCGCCACAAACAAAACCGAATTTTATAACATGTCAAAAAATATTAATGGTTTTTGATTTTTTTTTATAATGTTGTACATTAGAGTGAAATAATGAATCTACAAGACTTTCAATTATTTAGTTTTTCAATATATTCATTTTATTATAGATAATGCATTTAAAATAATTAGAAAGATTATTTTAAAAGTTTTTTCTCTTAAAAATAATTATATATTCTGATATTTGTTCAATATTAACGTCTTAAATTTTTTATCAAATAACTAACAACTGAAGATTAATTATACATGCAAAAGAGAAGGTTTTACTTTCATTTCACACCACCAAAGATGAACTTACTCTATTTTTTAACCACAACTATATTTAATACAAAGATAAATTCTACTAAAAATTAAAAGTCAAAACTAATAGTATAGATACATAAATACAAATAAATTATTTAGAGTTATACCAAAGTTAATAAGAAAATAAATGGATCAAAACTAAATCAAGAAATAAAAGAAGTAATTATTTTTTCATGCAATACTTTTAATTGTTTTTATTTAATCTTTTGCTTAAAATTATTTACATATTTTGGTTTCATTTCGGCTCATATACTTTTAATTCTTTATTTTAATTCCTTTATTTTTATATATATTTTTTAATTAGTCCTTATTTTTCTCCAAGTTTATATATATACGCTCTTAATTTTGATTTTTAATTATAATTATTTCCTCTTTTGTTTAGGTTTTATTTCTTAGAAAAACTTAATTCTTGGGTTTTACGTTGTTTTTGTTAAAAAAATACTTTTATAATATTTTTATGTATACTATTTCAGATCTAATATTACTAGAAAAAAAAAGCAACACATAAACAAAATGGGTAGACAAATTTGCCCAAGTTATCTACAATTAATGTTCCCCCACGTTTCGATTATAATGTTCCTTTTAGGTGGGGAAAAAATCATTTCTAACAAATTTTATATATTATAATTTTACTAATTAAATATTAAAATAACCAATTACAACACACAAAAAATCAATTAGTTTTCTACATAAAAAAACTCAACATACCGTGTGGGAAAATTACCTGGTAATAACTAAATAAGCACACTAACATCCCATATATATCTCCTGTAATCAAAATTTTAAAATTAAAATGACAAGACCATGAATCACATTTAAGATGGAAACATTGTTCTTTCCTCAATTTATTTTATGATATACCATTTAAATCTTATTTTGTTTTCAAATAATAGTGTAATGGTCATTTTACAATATTAATAATCTTTTTAAAGCCTGTCATTGTTTTTTTATCCCATTACTTTTATAATAGTATATATTTTTATTATTATATAATTAAGTAAAAATTAGTTTAGAAAAACAATGTTATTAAATCTAAACACATATCATAAATTTAATAAATTAACTTGATTCGGGCTGAGTCAATCAACAATGTTGTTATCTCTACTATTTTTTTTTAACTCATATACATTAAATTTTCATAATAAAGAATTAAATTGAAAATAAAAAATGCATATATATTTTTCAAATTTATTTTATTTTAATTTCAAGCAAAGCAGTAACTAATTCTAATTTCAAAAGAGATGTGAAAAAAAAATATTTGGAAGTTGACCAATCTAACGAGGTGTTTAACATTGCGTGTAAAAAGTGTTTTTTTTTAAAATAATTTTTATTTTATTTTTTACTATAATTTAAATTTTTTGATGTTTTTAAATTATTTTTATATAGTAATTTTAAAAATAATTTTTTTAAATAAAAAATATCATTTTAATACAATTCTAGAAAAAAAATATTTTCAAAAATAATTTCAACCTAGTCTCCAACAATAATTAAATTCTAAAGTGATAATTTGTAGTTTATTAAATAACTTATAAAATAATTTGATATAAATACATCTTCAGATCTTGCATTTAACATTTTCTTTCTTTTTACCCTCCTAGAAAATCAAGAACATTTTGCACATGGCAGAGCACCTTACTAAAGAAAAAGTATTAGATGCTGAGTTTAAAGTAGAAGAGAACATGTCTTTCTTATTGTGTTTTGATGATACATATTACAACTAATTATATATTAATTTCTCTAGTATATTTAAGGGAATAACAACGGTATTATTTCACCTAATTAGTTGCCTAACCTATAGCAAATACAATAAGAAACACTATATTTATAGAAGCTATACAAGGAAGGGAAATTAATTTGTACAATCTACATTTAATATGCACAATATCTAATACTCCCCCTCAAGCTGGATCTAGGGGGTTGATGGATCCAAGCTTGCATAGAAGATGATGAAACTGTGAAGAGGGCACAACTTTTGTAAACACGTCTGCAAGTTGATCACCAGTTCGCACATAATGGGTGATGATGTTGTTGGATTGAACTTGCTGACGAATATAGTGACCATCAACTTGAATGTATTTTGTTCTTTCATGAAACACATGATTCTTTGCAATATGCATGGCAGCTTGATTATCGCAAAAGAGCCTCATTGGAGTGATAGAGGGACACCCCATATCTGCAAGAAGACTCCAAAGCCACACAAGCTCACAGGCGGCCACAGCCATTGCACGATATTCAGCTTTGGCATTAGAGCGAGCGACGACATGTTGTTTCTTACTTTCCAGGACACTAGATTGCCACCAATAAACATGAAGTATCCAGTGGTCGAGCGACGATCAAGATGATTGCCATCCTAGTCGGAATCTGTATTGCCCATCATGTTAGTATGATCATTTCTGGTCATTACAAGACCTCTACATATAGTGCCTTTCAAATAACGTAAAATACGCTTAACCATGCTTAGATGATGAACAGTTGGAGCATGCATAAACTTGCTAACAAGACTGACAACATAGGTAATATCAGGACGAGTAATCGTTAGATAAATAAGTTTTCCCTCAAGTTGCTGATAATATTTAGGGGAATCAAGAACCATTCCCATGAGAGATAAGTTTAGCTTACTATCAATTGAAGTGACATCAGGTTTAGTTGAGAGCATACATGAATCTTGAAGTAAATCAATTGTGTACTTACGTTGATTAAGAAACAATCATTTACTAAAGGAGGCCATTTCAATCCCAAGAAAGTATTTTAAGGGGCCAATATCTTTAATGAAAAATAGTTGTTGAAGAGTTTTCTTCAACTGAGCAATAGATTCAACATTATTGCCTGAGATAATTAAATCATCCACATAAATTAGCACCATCAATTTGTCAACATTTTTAAAGCGAACATATAAGGATGAATCTACAAGAGTTTTGCTAAACCCAAGTGTTGCCAAAGCTCCACTGAGTTTTGCATGCCATGCATGGGGACTTTGCTTGAGTCAATAGATTGATTTATGAAGCTTACACATCAAATTGGGAGTGGCACTCAAAGGGTGACCGGGAGGGAGCTTCATCAAGACTTCTTCTTCAAGATCCCCGTGTAAGAGTGCATTCCTTACATCCATTTGGGATAGAAACCAGCCATTATTAATAGAAACAGATAAAAGAATTCTTATAGTGGTCATTTTAGAAACAGGAGCAAACGTCTCCTTGTAATCAACACCAAATTCCTGAGTGAATCCTTGTGCCACAAGGCGAGCTTTATGCCGATTAATAGAACCATTAGAATTGAACTTGGTTTTGTATATCCAGTGACTGCCAACAGCATGTTTACCTTTTGGAAGAGGAATTATACTCCAAGTATTATTTTTGGCGAGTGCTGCCAATTCTTCATCCATGGCTTTTCTCCACACTAATTGGGATTGAGGATCATTGAAGCTTTTTGGCTCATGATCTTTGGAGATAGCTGACAAAAAAGCTGAATACGAGGGTGAGAGTTTTGAGTAATCCAAAAATTCGAAAAAGGATACATGACTGTGTATGCCACATAGTCTTGAAATTTTGCAAGGCAATGTCTTTTTCGAGGAGGATTGTGTTTTGGTGCTGGTAACTCAGGTGGTGAGTTTAGAGGTCTCTGTTCAGCTGGAATGATAGGAAGGGATAAGTCATCAACCAAGATGTTATTAGTAGCACAAGAAGGATTGATAGTCGGGGTCGGGCCATAGGTGCTTGGTGAGTAGTTATCACAAGGTTCTGTACTAGGTAATGGAATTAAGTCAATCAAGGGCTCCCTCTAATTTGATGTAGAAAAATACGGATTAGTTTCAACAAAATAGACATCCCTACTGACATAGATCTTCTGACGGGCAACATCGTAGCATTTGTACCCTTTCTTGGTATGTGAATACCCCAAGAAAATGCATTTTACAGCTCTAGGATCAAGCTTATCATGTTGAGTTGGATGTATGTTTACATAGCAAATGAAGTCAAATACCTTCAGATGAGAAATATTGGGAGGTTTATCCTGCAGTATTTCCATTGGGCACTTAAAATCCAGTACTTGACTGGGTAAGCGGTTAATAACATAAGTAGCAATAAGAACACCATAAGACCAAAAAAAATTTGGAACGTTCATTTGTAGGATTAGAGCTCTAGTTTTTTCTAGTAAATCCCGATTTTTGCGTTCAGCAACCCCATTTTGTTGGGGGGTGCTGACACAGCTCGTTTGATGCATTATTCCGTTAGAACCTAAGTATTCTTCTATATTATGAGATGTAAATTCAGAACCATTATCAGAGTAGAAGGTTTTAATATTCGTTGAGAATTGGGTAGAGACTAGTTTGTGAAAATCCTTAAAACAATGAAAAACTTCAGTTTTTGATTTCAGTAAGTATATCCAAGTAACTCTTGCGAAATCATCAATGAAAGTAACAAAATATTTGAAACCATCAATTGAAATAGAAAAGGGTCCCCATACATTTGAATGAATAAGTTCAAAAACTTTAGATGTTTTAGATAAAGAAGAAGAAAAAGGGAGTTTGCTTGATTTGGAATAATGACAAGTTTCACAGTCATAATTTATTTTTGACAGATTCAGTTTAATTTTGCAAACAATGAAATCTGATGCATGAGCCAAACAGTGATGCCACAAACGATGAGTATTGATAAGTGAGTAGATAGCTTGTAATCCTTTTGGGACTGTAGAATCACAAAAAAAAAAAGTAGAGACCATTCAAATGAAATCCTTCACCAATCTTATGTTTGGTGGAATGGTCCTGAAAAAAATACCTTGAAAGGAGTAAATATAACATCATAATTAAGAGTAGTAGTTAACTTATGAACTGACAATAATTTAAATGGAAATGAAGGAACATATATAATATATGAGTCAATGTTTTTAGAGACAATTTTAATTTTTCCTTTATCTTTTACTGTTGTTGTGGTTCCATTAACAACCGAGACAAAAATATCTATAGGACTAGGAGTGTATTCATGAATCTTGTTTAGTTTATTTGTCATGTGATCACTGGCACCAAAATCTACCATCCACATATCATCTAAGTTACTAATTTCTAGAGCAGTCATAAAGGCAAGAAATATACCTTGACAGTTCTCAGAATTTCCACCGGTTGATAATCCAGCAAATTTGCTAAGAAGAGCAGTGGATTCGTCGTTAACAGTCCCTTCAACTCTAAAATTGTGTTTTCCTTGCAGTAAGCTAGCAAATTCATTTAACAGTGACATAGGACTAGAGGGGATAGATTATGTAGCCTGAGCAGAGAGATTAGCTTTGTGTTTGAGAAATATTTTTTGATTTCCTCCCATTTTATCCTTAAAACTCTTAGGCTTTAAGTCTGGATGAAGACTCCAGCACCGATCCTGAGAATGACCAATAAGATTGCAATATTCACATTTCAGATTAGGGCGTTTACCTTTGAAGAATTTCTTTTCAGCAGGTTGGTGAGCAACATAGGCACGACCTTAGGTATGTTGACTGAGGTTTCTCGAGTCATCACCTTTCGTCAAATTTCTTCTCGTTGGATAGTTGCACAAACACATTTTAAGGAAAGGAGTTCAGCATTCATCAAAATATGACTCCTTAGATCTTCAAAATCTGAACCAAAACTTGCCAGTATTTGAAATATTTGATCTTCTTTTGTTTGATTGCGTAAGACAGTTGGATCAACTGAATGAGGTCTATAAACCTCTAATTCATTCCACAAGCTTTTGAATTTGCTCAACAAATTCACGAACAACTGACCATTTTGATGAAGATTTGAAATCTCTTGTTGTATTTGAAAGATACGAGCAGAGTTATTTTGGTTGTCATACATGTCTTTAACGGTTTCCCAAAGTTCCAAAGAAGATTGATAATAACTGAAGATTTTAGCAAGGTTTCGTTCCATTGAATTTATAATCCAGGACATAACCATTTGATCCTTAGCCAGCCAATTCTCAAATCCAGAAGAATTGCTATCAGGAGCTTTTTCTTTGCCATTGATAACCCAAGTCAGGATCTGCCTCCAAGAGCAATGGTTACTGCTCTTGACCATGGTAGATAATTAAATCCATTTAGCAACACTGTAATCACCTTTTAGGATGAGTTAGCATCACTGTCAATGCTAGTAGAGACAGTTACCACCCCTTTAGAGGACTTCGTAGTATCAACAATCTCTTGATCATTCATGTCTATCATTAGACAAAGAAGAGAAAACTGAAGAACAGGACAGTAGGATAACTGCTCTGATACCATGAAGTAAAAGTATTAGATGCTGAGTTTACAGTAGAAGAGAACGTGTCTTTCTTATTGTGTTTTGATGATACATATTACAACTAATTATATACTGATTTCTCTAGTATATTTAAGGGAATTACTGTCGCGACGATGATTTTTTCGCGCTCCGCGCCCCGCTATCACCCCTGTGGTTTGGGAGAGACAACAGCGCGCGATGAAATATGGGGTTGTTTATAGCCGTAAAATTTACAACTATAATTCTAAAGAGTCACCACCTAGTATTAAGATTACTAGGAACCTATTGGTCTGCGAGAGTCTAGGGTAAGGAGGCTTGTTGTGCAAGGGGAAGACGCATCACCCCCATTGCACCCTACCTAAGGTAAACTGCATTATTGTTTGATTATTTTTCCTAAATCATTTTTTTTAATCTTTTCTAAAATTTGACATAATTTCTCTCCGTGAGAGAATCTCTACCTCATTGCAGGTTGAAAGACTAACCAAAAATAAATTTTGCACTACATTTTGAAAATCTTATTTTTAACTATCCACGAGTGTACATTACAGTGTAATTTTACATCGCGATAGATTATTTTTGTTATTTTGACCTAATGCCAACGAATAATCGCAAACTGGTTACGATATCCAAATTTTCGCTTTTAAAACATGGAAAAGATGCAACATATTTTTTTGCGAAAAATACAATGTGAAAAACTTTGGAATCTGGTTGCATGCACGAAAACACAATTTTTGTTTTTTTTTTTCTTGGTTTTTTTGAAATGCAATTCTTATGTTTTTTTTATGCAACTCACACACCCATTCTCTTTTTTCATTATTTTTTTTTTGTTGTTACATTGTCCATATTACATAACATAGCATTTACAAAAATAAATGAACATAACAACAATTTAAACACAAATACAACATAAAAAATCACAAAATAACCTCGGAAACACTGTTCACAGCTGGTTCCACGCGCCGCCGCCGATGAAGACCCAAAGCAGGGGGGTGCGAATCAGCCTCTTCCCTTCCTTGTCTCGCCGGTAACGGCCACGGTGACATGCAAACAGAAGCACAACAACACACAAAGCAAGCACACAAAGCAAGCACACAAAGCATCAATGTTTCGGTTTCCCCTTTTTTCTTTTCTTTCAGCTCTCGAGCTCTTAGTTTTTTCTTCAAATGGTGGCTGATCGGTGGCTGGAAGGAAGAGAAGGAGCCCGTCGGTGCAGAGGAGCTGGAAGGAAAAGAAGGAGCCCGTCGGTGCAGAGGAGCTGGAAGGAAAAGAAGGAGCCCGTCGGTGCAGAGGAGCTGACCATCGATGGGGGAAAGAAGTCAGGCCGTGAGGGTGCTGGAGGCAGACGGCGCTGCCGAACGAGGACTGATGTGGTTGACGGCGGCCGACGTTGTTGCCGAAGAAGAAGATGAAGAAATGAGAGCTGATGGGGCTGCTTTAGTGGCCGACAGGAAGGAGAAGAAGCCGAAGTGAGAGCTGATGAGGGCTGCGACCATGGCTGCTGTGAGTCGACGGGAAGGAGAGGAAAAGAGAGAGTGACCATGGGGAAGGCTGAGTCGGTCTCTGGAGAGAGAGGGGAAGTGGTGGCTGGCCGATCAGTTCGCCGGCGAGGGAAGGGAAACGGCGAGGGAGAGTGATCGGCCGGAGAAGGGAAAAGTGTAGAGACGGGAAGTAAAGCAAAAAATAAAAAACGGGGGCTGCAGCTGCCCCAAAAGGGCTGGCGGCTGCAACCCCATGGGCAAGAGAAAGAGATCGTTTTCTAGGGTTTTTTAAGGTTTTATCTTCTTTTTTTTGATTTCGGGTCTCCCCCCCCCCACCTTTCTAAGGCAAATCAACCTCTATTTATAGAATTTGAAACTTGTGTGCTCTTTTCACTTTAGTCCTTGGTTTTAAATTCATGTAATTTGAACTCTAATTTGACCATTAAAATCAAATTGTCTTCAATTTGACCCCTGACTTCGCACAACTGGCTTGGAAAAAATTAATTCGGTTTCTGAAAACTCCAAACTTCTCAATTGATCCCAAATTAAGCTCAAGAGCTTGATTTTTCATGGATTAAGCCCTTAATTAATTTGATGTGACCAATTTAAAGTATAATTAAATCCTTGCACTTAATTGAATCCTTCAATTGGGCCTTAAATTAATTCTCAATCATAATTACACTTTAAATTGGTCGACGATTAAAATCAAATTGGCCCATAAAAATATAATTATGTCTCTCGACTTAATTATTTTTGTATTAAATCTGTAGTTTCCTCTATTTTTTGGGACAAAAGAGATGCGATCGGACTCTCGAAAACAATCAAAATTTCCACATTGATTTTTCTACCAACACCGACCCCTTCAATTTTGTTTTTTATTTTTGGGTAGATTTTGGGGAGTAACCCAAAAATTGGGTTATGACAATTACAACGGTATTATTTCACCTAATTAGTTGCCTAACCTATAGCAGATACAATAGGAAACACTATATTTACAGCAGCTATACAAGAAAGGGAAATTAATCTGTACAACCTTCATTTAATATGCACAATCTCTAATATTTTCAAAAATAATTTCAACCTAATCTCCAACAATAATTAAATTCTAAAGTGACAATTTGTAGTTTATTAAATAACTTATAAAATAATTTGATATAAATACATCTTTAGATCTTGCATTTAACATTTTCTTTCTTTTTACCCTCCTAGAAAATCAAGAACATTTTGCACATGGCAGAGCACCTTACCATGCTCGAAGAACCAAGCAGCTAAAACCCAAAAGAAAATACTCACTTACACACAGCTCATGGCATCTGGATCGCTCCTCCTCTCACTCTCAAGGTAATCTCCAAAACCCTCCACTTTTTTCTCACCATTCATTTTACCAATTCTCTGTTTGCTTTCCAAGAAAATCCATTCAAACAAAACAATTTTCTTAATTCAAAGCACCTAACTTTACTCATTGTCTCATTTCCTAAACACAAAAAGATCCAAACTTGGATCTCTATGTGCATTAGAGAAATGGAAACCTGTTAGGTTTCTTTCTTCGGGGGGTGCTTTAAGAAGTGCCAGTGAATCCCTTGAAGAAGAGGAATTGAATTCAAAGGAAAATGAAGGTGACTTGAAGGGTAGAATCTTCAGGCTTAGACTACCAAAGAGAAGTGTAACAAATGTTATAGACAAATGGGTCAGAGAAGGAAACGCTGTTTCTGCTTCTGAGTTGAGGCATATCTCTAAAGAGCTAAGGAAGTCTCAGCGTTTCAAGCATGCTCTTGAGGTTTAACTTGTGTTAATTTTTTGCTCTTTTTGGAAGTTTTTTGGATACCCTTTTCTTTTGGATGCTTAGAAAGTAATAGAGTTGGCGTAATTGAGTACTTCTGTGCAAAAAGCTTGGTGCTTTATGGTGATGTATAAGAAGAGAATCACGATTCATGGATCCTACAAACTGCACCTGATTATGAACGTAATTGGTTGTAACAGTTAAAACAGAGCAAAGTATGATCACAGAAGAGAAAATTATTAGAGAAGTAGAAGGAATGCTAGATTTTTCTGTAGGATTTTAGTTTTGTTCAGATGATAAGTGGTTGATGTTCTTGGTCCTGGGACAAAAAATTTGCATATTGTTGGGGTTTGTGTTTTTCGGCATGGCTCTACCTAACTTTTCTCCCAGTTGTTAGTGTTCTTTCTACTGTAAGTAATGCTGTTTATAAGATTTAGTGTGATGTGTCAGGAGGAAACTTTTAATAGTTACCTGACTTTATTTGAGGAAATTAAAATTGTTGTTAGTCTCTGTAATATTTACAGAGGCAGCATAATTGTTGGGTAGACATTGCGCTCAAGTTGAAGAATCTATGTCTGACTGTGTCATGTGAAATTCAGGTTTTTTATTGTTGAACTAGAAATTTATTAAATATATTTTGTAAGGATAGCCAGTCACTCATGCTCACATCCACTGTCCGAGGAAAGAATGTAGGAGGGAACTTTCTAAAATTTGTGTGCGTTGACACACAATGTTGTGAGGGGATTCTCTATCTTGTGAATAATGGCTGAGATGACTAAAAAGAACATCGTAAAACAAGTTTTGGTTAGGGTGAGGAAGTGGGAGGGTGGGGGGTGCTGCTAGCTCACAGGAGATGCAAAACCTTAAGGTTTGCTGCCTTCTGCAGCTCTATTCTTAACAATATCATTGACAAGCAAGTTCTTGTACATATACAGAAAAGATATTTATCATCAGCGCCTTGATTTCATGTGTGAGCACTGCTATATCCATATCCAAATCACTCTGCTCTCTCTCTCTTATCAATGGCAGCTGAAGCAGCTTCACCCCTTCCCTCCAATACATTTCCTAGTCAACCAACCAAGATAACAAGCATCAAAACATTAGCTGAATCACCTGGTCTCACCTCCATCCCTGCCACTTACACCTTCACTCCTGATCTCCATGGCCAGGTTACTTCTGTCCCAGAAGCCTCAATTCCTGTCATAGATTACTCTCTTCTTATTTCAGGCACTCCTGGCCAACGGTCTAAAATAGTTCATGAACTTGGCAGAGCCTGTCAGGACTGGGGCTTCTTCATGGTATAAGTTATATGACTCAATAAATTTAATTAATTTTATCGACTCAACATGTAATTTCATTTGTTATTGAGTTTTAATTCGATTTTACATGATATATGTATGTTAACTCATAAAATTGTATGATTTTTTGAGTTAACTCGCAAATTTAACAATCTTAATCTACATTATTCAGAGGCAATGAGATGAAAAAAGAATATAAAAATATAATTATAGACGGTAAAGTAATTATTTATGTATCTTTATGGTTTTGTTAAGATGAATAATATATATATAAAGAAAATATTTTACTCTAATTATTTTTATTTTAGTTTATATTAAATGTTAAAATTAATAATATTATAATAATTATAGCTATAAAACCAGCCTCATATGCTGATTCAAGACCTAACAGACATAAGAAGTGGATCAATCCGAGTTAAAAGAAATATATAAAGGATTGACTTGACGTAGTAAGAACTTGGGTTGGCCAAAATAAAACATGGTTGACACCTGTTGATTTTTAAAATTCTTTTTGCCAAAAAAGTTTAATTTGATTATTTTAAAAAACAAAAAAACAAGAAGAAGACGAAGAGAAAAAAAGTTTTAGGTCAATCTCGGTTGTCTTCCTGGTCTTTTTGTCCCGAGTAAACCTTTAAATCGGATTTTAAAACTATTATAGTAGTCTTTTTTATCTTTATATTGATCTAGTCAACCCAAGTTAACTCTTTGTACCCATGAGTTGGGCTTTGTCCTGAGTCGATCCTAAGTCGAGTTATAAAATTAGGATAATAATTATTTTATTCTTAAATTGACCTAAGTAAATACAGGTTGACCCTTCCCACTCATGGCCCAGTCTTGCTCTGGATTGATCCTCATATTAAATTTTTAAGCTATAATAATAATAATTATTATTATTATCTATTCATACCTTAGTTTGACAATTTTTGAATGGAGAGTTTTTTACAATGATATAATGATATTTTGTTAATAAAAAATAAAAAATAAAAAAATATTGCATTTGAAACTACCTTTTTTATATACCTATTGTTTTGAAAATATAAAAATTCACTTCAAAATTATCAAATGGACAAATTTATTTTTATATTCTTATCTCTTTAACTAAACATATTTATGTTTTTTTTTATCACAATATATTATTTAAATACTACCTAAAACGCAAAAATATATTTAAATAAAGATACGAAGAGAGATATAAAATAATTTGTTGAGATAATTTTGAACACTTATTTTTTATTGTTTTTAAAAAATAATTTATTAGCTTGCACATTTGTTTTAAACACTTTATTTGACTTGATCTGGACTCAGTGTATTGCAAGCACCAAAATTAGTAGTAGTAGTAGTAGTAGTAGTAATAATAACGAGTCTTTGTAATTCTTTTAGATCATATAACATGAATTTGATTATTATTATTTGATTTAGTTTTTCTAAATTCTAACTCTTAAATCAATAAAACTAATCTTATAAGTGGGTCTAATTTTTCCTTTTTAAAAAAGAAAACGTTAGTCTTTTAAAATTCATCGGGTCAATCATTAGGACAAAGGGGAGTGCTATCTTGACTACATATTCAATTTCATCCACGGGGTAATAATAATAATAATAATAATAATAATAATAATAATAATAATGAACATGGATTGTATTTTTATAGACTAACTTCTTTCATCTATTATCGTATAGATTCAAATAATTTATATTGTATAAAATGTGTTAAACTCATGCATGTCTTTATGATCAGTCACTAATTATAGACAGTTGAAGTGTTAATAATATATTAATGCAGTGCAATCCTATATATACAAAATGATTTTTATGATAATTATGTCTTCAAGAACCATTAAAATAATAATAAATAAAATAAAAAACACTCACTCCCTTAGAAATCACTAGCAAAACTGGTGACTAAACAGAGAAGAGAAAATGGTGGGGAATGAGGAGGCTTCCTTGAAGTTTCCAGGTCAATAAGAGAGAAGAAACCAAGGAAAGAATCTTGTCTGGTCCCATCTTGCAACTCGCAGAAGATAATTTAAAAGGTGTGTTCTCGATTCTAGTGAGAGCTACTACGAACAAAGACTACTGGAAGAAAAATGAAAAACAACGAATTATTATAATCCATTGACTTTATAAAATTTAGTAAAATAGCTTTTTTTAAAACAAAAAAATTCACAATAAAAAAGTGAGATTCAATTAAAAAAAATACATCACACCAACTTTGTAAATATAGGCAACCTATATTAATCAAACCACTCCTCTTATCTCTGCTCTGCAACCTATATTATATAAAATAAAATAAAATAGACAAAAATAAATTTCTTATAAGAAAAGAAAAAAATAGAGTAAAAACTGTATATTACGATTGTAATACAATGTGTAATAGTAGTTGGTGAAGAGTAGTTTTTGTTGTTAATTAATTAATAAATTATATTGTTGTGACTTTGGTATTGCATTTTTAAAACGCTTTTAAAAAATTTTAGTATTTGTTTGGGAGTGTAGTTGAGTTTGCTTTGAAGTGTTTTTCATTCAAAAATGCATCAAAATGATATTTTTTATTTTTAAAAAAATTATTTTTGACATAAGCACATAAAAATGATCTAAAACACCAAAATTTATTAATTTAAAATAAAAAATAAAAAATAATTTTTTTTCTTCAAATTTTGTTCTACTTACAAACTTAATATTGTTTGTTTTCACTATCCAATCAATATCCTTCACTACACATTTTATATAGTATAAAACATATCCCATGATCAAACATATTAAATTTGCAATACTTAATTATAATTTCTCATCTTTAATTATGATAAATGGGTTTATAAAGAAACTCACCAAAATATATAAAAGTATTGAAAGCACTTTTATTAATCAAACCACTCCTCTTATCTTTAAGTCGATAACAGGAAAAATGATCAAGTTGTGCCATATGTAAAATTATCAAGCTTTAATGATGTAATTAAAAGTGAAAAAATTATCCACTTCTATAAGCCGTGATTAGTACTTTTGTAATACCATATACAAATCAACATCTATAATCATACTTATTAACGACCAAACTGATATGAAGAGTCCATGCAATCATTTGGTGGATCTGATAACTTTGCATTATTAGCTCTATAATCATCTTCTTGCACCGGGTATGAGGTAAGAAAAGGCTTAGGAGGCATTTGCAGGGACTCAACATTTGATTCAAGCATCTCTACAACTTTATGCATTGAGGGACGATCAACAGGCTTCAACTGTATGCACCACAAAGCTACAATAATCATCTTTGTTGTTGTCTTCTTTTCATGTTCCGTGGCATCTTCTTGAACTTCTATGTCCTTTCCTTCACTGACTTGGTCATAAACCCATGAAGGGAAGTAAAGTTGGCTTGAATGATTTGCCATTGCATTCAAGTTCTTTCTTCTTCCTACCATTTCCATCAATAACATCCCGTAACTATAGACATCAGCTTTGTAAGAAACACCTCCAATATTTTTATAAAATATTTCAGGAGCCATGTATCCAATTGTCCCTCTAGCAGCAGTGAGGGGCACACTGTTATTATTTGTTGGGTATAATTTGGCAAGTCCAAAATCTGAGACTTTTGGAATAAATTTCTCATCAAGTAGAATGTTGTGGGGCTTGATATCAAAATGTAAAATTTGCATATCACAACCTTGATGTAAATATTCAATTCCTCGAGCCACCCCAAGAGAAATCTCATAAAGTTTCTCATTGCTTAGTGGGACGCTACCTTGCCTAGAAAAAATGTACTTTTCAAGAGACCCATTAGGCATGAACTCGTATATAAGAGCACGCTTCGATCCCTCGACGCTGAAGCCTAGAAGATGCACGACATTGACATGGTGAATTCTTCCAATAGTGGCAACTTCGTTGATAAAATCTTGCCCATTGGCTTTTGAATTGCCCAATAATTTAACAGCTGCGAAACGACCACTACGAAGCTTTCCCTTGTACACTGAGCCAAAACCTCCTTCACCCAACTTGTCTTTAAATCCGTTGGTTATCTTCTTAATCTCCGAGTAAGTGTATCTTATCGGGACGAGATCATTATCGTGACTTTGTAAGAATTTTTCAATATTGTCGTACATGGATAAATGTCTTCTTCGCCATTTATAGATGAGTAAAGTCAGAAGACATGGTAGCCCACATGGGAATAATAGCACATGACATATCACTGTATAGAGACATTACAAAAAAAAAGTCAATACAGAAAACATTCCAAAAATTTCATGTGACTTTTATCGTGGTGCTTCATTCTTTTTTAAGTTTAACCAGGCATCCATGGAAGTTTTTTTTTTTCAAATGTCAAATTCCTAGTATCAAAAATTAAAATAATTTACAAATATTTCATTGATTTTATGTGCGAGTATATATATGTGATTAATTTGTGCATTCTAAGTCTTCAATTTCAAAAAATGATCATCAGGCTCTCAACACTCTAATAAATACCTCATGAAATTGAAAAGAAAACAATATCCATGCAAGTCTATGAAACAAACAATAAAGGGAATGATAAGAACTTTGTAGAAAGAATATAAATCAATATTGTTCATAATTGAGAAAAAAGTAGAAAGAATATTAGATACATTAATTGATGCAAAAATGATACAAATAACATAAAGTCAAAACTTGAAATAGTTGGGGGGCTCCTAAGAAATATCTAAATTTATGCTAATTCTAGATCTATTGGATACAACCGCAATGAAAACAGGTCATGAACAATAATTATTTCTTAAGCTGTAATTTTAGTTTGTTGATATAAGTTGATAAAAACAAAGTAAAATACTCACCGATAAAGGCAAGTATCGCAGGGAGAAACAACATGAGAAAGCTCAGTAAAACTGGAGGGGTGGTGAACCGGTTATAACCACAATAATAGTCTGCCAAATAAAAACACAATGACAAAAGAAGAAGAAGAATATATTAGAAAAAACATATGTGATTGAAACTTTTTATTTATTTATTAGAAAAATATTACTACTCTTTTTGTAAAATGCTATAATTACACAAAATATATTAACTCACCCCCGGTAGCTTGACAAAATATCCAAAATATCCAGTTGATACCTACAATCACCAAAATGAAATATGAATCAGCGTGCAGAATCTTGATGATCAATTAAAAAAAGTTCATATAATAGCGAAGAAAATGCGTAAAGTAAATGTATAAGACTGTAATATTCCTCCTCACCTTCAAGAAACAAGCTGAACAAGTCTCCGGCTGCATATAAAGAGAGAAGGGTCAACAGTGTTGATATTTTACAAACTTATAATAATTAAGTTGTGTTATGCCAACAGGTCGATTTAATACACTACTTGAGGTAAGCTGAGAGAGAGGGGGGACGTACGGTATGGTGTACGGTATGGTGTACGGTATGTTTTTGTAGGTTCTGTAAAATTGGTAGAATAATTTTGCCATTCAAGCTCGAACCCATCTGCCAAAATATCATGGACATCTGTATACGACATATTTCTCACATTTTTTGGAACCATATACATCAAATTTACACGGCACAGGTCAGGTACATCCTTCAACTTAGGTACATCCTTCATGAGCCCATCAACCATGACATACGAATGGCCTTCCATGTTGACACAGCTGGGAGAAGAATTATGTGCAGTACCACTGCCATTTTTGCAAGAAGAAGTATCCATAATATAATCTGGAAGAGGATTCGGTATTTCATTTTCGCAACATATAAAAGCTAACACAGATCTCTCTTCCCAATATTTATAATCGATAATAATAATTACTATTATTATCATTGAAATACTGATAGGAGAGCTCTCTTTGTGAAAGAGAATGATGAGGGATGGAGAAGCAATCATCCTTCTGAACAGCAGGATCCACAAGTCGAATTGTGGAGTCACTGTAATTGATTGCCTCAACATAATATTTTACCAGGTCCAAGTGTAATGTTAGGTGCACGTTGTCTTCACAGGCAAGCTCAATAACTCGGTCGCCACAGCTGCCGGGGTCGGTATTTAGTCGAAAAGGGGAGCTAATATTAAGGAAATTGCCACAAGAAGAAGGAGCACAGTCATTGGTGATCTGTCTAGCACTGCAATGATGGTGGGTGGAAAGGATCTGAAGCAGAAGAAGGGCGGCATACGCACCAAAGGGGTGCCTTGATATTCTACAGATGAACATCGAGAGAGAGATTGAACTTTTTTAATTATGGGAAATCAAATGATGGCTTTGTTACACTATATATGCACAATTGATATAAAATGCGGGGTTGGGGAATGAGGAGGTTTCCTTGAAGTTTCCAGGTCAATAAGAGAAAAGAAACCATGGAAAGAATGTCGTGCCATTCAAGGTGTGGTTCTTTATCCTTCATAATTTTTTTTTATCAAGTTTATCATCACATAAAAATAATATAAAAATATCAAAAAACTTTAATTTAAAATAAAAAAATTCAAATACAATTCTGAAACACAATGCCAAATAGGGACTTTTTCTTTTCTATTTTACTTTGTTTTTTCTTCTTCTTTATTTTCACATTTGTCTTTTAAATTTTTAAGGCAATGTTTTAATTATTTTTTCCAGATTTGATCCTTGTTTTTTATTTATTTTATATGAAATAATTTATCGAATTGAAATTTATTTTCAATTTTATTCTGGTGTATTTTCTTACATGTTATATTTGATTTCTTTTTTTATTTGAGATTATTTTATTTTTATTTTTTTCGTATCATACTTAACACTCGTTATTTTTATTACTATTTTTTCCTTTGAATTGTTTTTTAAAATATATTATTAACCGAACTATTATCAAAATCTTTAGCAGCAAGATGAGAAGTATATATCATGTGATTCTGGGAACAATATGAAAGGAAAGAATATCATCTTGGATCAATATGAAAGGAAATCAATGGCCACAAATTAAAGTTTCTGAATTATTGCATGCTCGAAGACTGACTGATAATCAATGAAAGAAAGGGGAAGACCTCTTGATGGCCTCCACGTGCAAAGTCAAGCTCGTCTTCCTCTGGGTCCCATTCCAAATGTGAAGCAGACAAGAAACCAAGGAAAGAATGATGCAGTATGGTCCCATCTTGCAACTATCTTCTTTGTGTTCATACATCTTTTTCTTAAGAATTAGTCCAATACACAGCAGAGCATGGGAAATTGGGTGCTCTATAACTCCAAAACGTGGAGTAGGGTGCTTAAGAAAGTTTTTCCTTCTTTAAATTTTAGATTTCAATTATTTAAAAGAATATTCATCATAGTATATAAATAAATTCTGAAAAATAATTTTATTGGGAAATGAGTACGTGTTCTTAAAATTATCTCATTTCCCAAAATTAATTTTAAATGGTGACCGACTGACTGGTGTGTGTGGGTGTAAATATAAAACAATGCAATAAAATCAATAGGTACATGAATTTGATCGCAGTCCCTCACTGGGATAATCGAGGATTTTAGGGATCTGAATCCCTATATATATATATATATATATATATATATATATATATATATATAAAGGAAAATAAGAATACTTATTATTCCCATGGTGTGACATTAATATTAAATAAATATTAAAATATATAATTAGTGTTATATATATCTATAATTAGAATGAGCAATAATAATTAGAATATAAATTATTTATAATAATATTTATAATGACATCTACAATAATTGTAACAATTTAACAATCATGATAATAACAATGACAATAATAATCGAAATAATTCATGAGTTGATGCTATTTTTCTTAGAGGTTGACTTTTACGGTTTTTTTATGTATGATATTTCATATATAACATTACATAAATAAAAAATATATACGAAAGTCATACGTGAGACGAAACGAGGTTGAAAAATTGGGACAAATTATCAATAATAAAAAAAATATACAAGGCAATTGCCCTCCACTTCGCCGTAGCCATAAACAAATTTTGTAAAATGCATTAGTTGTCTTAGATATTTTTTATAATGCTATATATCTGAGCAGAATAATTAGCCTAAAAAACTTTTTGTTCTTACTATAGCAAAAATATTTACAATGATAATAATAATTATTATTGTATATTAGGTTTTTATATATTCATTTTATTATGGAAAATGCGTTTAAAATAATGATCACGATTATTTTTAAGGATTTTTCTGTTAAAAATAATTATATATTTTGATATTTTTTTAATATTAACACCTTACTATATATATATATATATAAAGGAAGTTATTTTTGTTAAAATTATCAAATTAATTGAATCTTAGTATTCTGATATACTTCAAATATAATAATATGTAGAACAAATTTTGGAAAAAAAAATGAATTTCTTTTTATAACGACAATATTGTCAATAATGATTAGAATATTACTTACTTACAATAATTGTTTTAATAAGAACTATAATAATTGTAAAAAATTAATAATCATGATAATAACAATAAGAATAATAATTAAGATAATTCATTAATCGATATTGTTTTAGTGAAAAATTGACTTACATAACTTTTTTATGTATGATATTTCATATCTAATATTACATGAATAAAAAATATATGAAGCTACATATAGACAAAACAGATGAAAAAATTTGGTCAACTTATCTACAAATAAAACATATATGAGTCAGTTGTCCTACGCTTTGCCACAAACAAAACCGAATTTTATAACATGTCAAAAAATATTAATGGTTTTTGATTTTTTTTATAATGTTGTACATTAGAGGGAAATAATGAATCTACAAGACTTTCAATTATTTAGTTTTTGAATATATTCATTTTATTATAGATAATGCATTTAAAATAATTAGAAAGATTATTTTAATAGTTTTTTCTCTTAAAAATAATTATATATTCTGATATTTGTTCAATATTAACGTCTTAATTTTTTTAACAAATAACTAACAACTGAAGATTAATTATACAAGCATAAGAGAAGGTTTTACTTTCATTTCACACCACCAAAGATGAACTTACTCTATTTTTTAACCACAACTATATTTAATACAAAGATAAATTCTACTAAAAAATAAAAGTCAAAACTAAGAGTATAGATACATAAATACAAAGAAATTATTTAGAGTTATACCAAAGTTAATAAAAAAATAAATGGATCGAAACTAAATCAAGAAATAAAAGAAGTAATTATTTTTTCATGCAAAACTTGTAATTGTTTTTATTTAATCTTTTGCTTAAAATTATTTACATATTTTGGTTTCATTTCGGCTCATATTCTTTTAATTCTTTATTTTAATTCCTTTATTTTTTATATATATTTTTTAAATAGTCCTTATTTTTGTCCATGTTTATATATATACGCTCTTAATTTTGATTTTGAATTATAATTATTTCCTCTTTTGTTTAGGTTTTATTTCTTAGAAAAACTTAATTCTTGGGTTTTACGTTGTTTTTGTTAAAAAAAAAAATACTTTTATAATATTTTTTATGTATACTATTTCAGATCTAATATTACTAGAAAAAAGAAAAAGCAACACATAAACAAAATGGGTAGATAAATTTGCCCAAGTTATCTACAATTAAAAAAATATACGAACTACTTCCCCACGTTCCGATTATAATGATCCTTTTAGGTGGGGAAAAAATCATTTCTAACAAATTTTATATATTATAATTTTACTAATTAAATAATAAAATAACCAATTACAACACACAAAAAATCAATCAGTTTTCTACATAAAAAAACTCAACATAGCGTGTGGGAAAATTACCAGGTAATAACTAAATAAGCACACTAACATCCCATATATATCTCCTGTAATCAAAATTTTAAAATTAAAATGACAAAACCATGAATCACAGTTAAGATGGAAACATTGTTCTTTCCTCAATTTATTTTATGATTTACAATTTAAATCTTATTTTGTTTTCAAATAAGAGTGTAATGGTCATTTTACAATATTAGTAATCTTTTTAAAGCCTGTCATTGTTTTTTTATCCCATTACTTTTATAATAGTATATATTTTTATTATTATATAATTAAGTAAAAATTAGAAAAACAATGTTATTAAATCTAAACACATATCATAAATTTAATAAATTAACTTGATTCGGGTTGAGTCAATCAACAATGTTGTTCTCTCTACTATTTTTTTTTTACTCATATGCATTAACTTTTCATAATAAAGAAATAAATTGAAAATAAAAAATGCATATATATATTTTTCAAATTTATTTTATTTTAATTTCAAGCAAAGCAGTAACTAATTCTAATTTCAAAAGAGATGTCAAAAAAAAATATTTGGAAGTTGACCAATCTAACGAGGTGTTTAACATTGCGTGTAAAAGTGTTTTTTTAAAAAATAATTTTTATTTTATTTTTTTATATAATTTAAATTTTTTGATGTTTGTAAATTATTTTTATATAGTAATTTTAAAAATATTTTTTTTAATTAAAAAATATCATTTTAATACAATTCTAGATAAAAAAATATTTTCAAAAATAATTTCAACCTAATCTCCAACAATAATTAAATTCTAAAGTCATAATTTGTAGTTTATTAAATAACTTTTAAAATAATTTGATATAAATACATCTTCAGATCTTCTTTAACATTTTCTTTCTTTTTACCCTCCTAGAAAATTAAGAACATTTTGCACATGGCAGAGCACCTTACTGAAGAAAAAGTATTAGATGCTGAGTTTAAAGTAGAAGAGAACGTGTCTTTTTTATTGTGTTTTGATGATACATATTACAACTAATTATATACTGATTTCTCTAGTATATTTAAGGGAATTACAACCGTATTATTTCACCTAATTAGTTGCCTAACCTATAGCACATACAATAAGCAACACTATATTTATAGAAGCTATACAAGGAAGGGAAATTAATCTGTACAATCTACATTTAGTATGCACAATCTCTAATACTCCCCCTCAAGCTGGATCTAGGGGGTTGATGGATCCAAGTTTGCATAGAAGACGATGAAACTGTGAAGAGGGCACAACTTTTGTAAACACCTCTGCAAGTTGATCACCAGTTCGCACATAATGGGTGATGATGTTGTTGGATTGAACTTGTTGATGAATATAGTGACAATCAACTTCAATGTTGGAAGAGGAACTATACTCCAAGTATTATTTTCGGCGAGTGCTGCCAATTCTTCATCCATGGCTTTTCTCCACACTAATTGGGATTGAGGATCATTGAAGCTTTTTGGCTCATGATCTTTTGAGATAGCTGACAAAAAAGTTGAATACGAGGGTGAGAGTTTTGAGTAATCCAAATAATTCGAAAAAGGATACATGACTGTGTATGCCACACAGTCTTGAAATTTTGCAGGGCAATGTCTTTTTTGAGGAGGATTGTGTTTTGGTGCTGGTAACTCAGGTGGTGAGTTTAGAGGTCTCTGTTCAGCTGGAATGATAGGAAGGGATGAGTCATGAACCGAGATGTTATTATTAGCACAAGAAGGATTGATAGTCGGGGTCGGGCCATAGGTGCTTGATGAGTAGTTATCACAAGGTTTTGTACTAGGTAATGGAATTAAGTCAATCAAGGGCTCCCCCTGGTTAGATGTAGAAAAATACGGATTAGTTTCAACAAAATAGACATCCCTACTGACATAGATCTTCTGACGGGCAACATCGTAGCATTTGTACCCTTTCTTGGTATGTGAATACCCCAAGAAAATGCATTTTACAGCTCTAGGATCAAGCTTATCACGTTGAGTTGGATGTATGTGTACATAGCAAATACAGCCAAATACCTTCAGATGAGAAATATTGGGAGGTTTATCCTTCAGTATTTCCATAGGGCACTTAAAAATCCAAGTACTTGACTCGGTAAGCGGTTCATAACATAAGTAGCAACAAGAACACCATAAGACTAAAAAAATTTTGGAACGCTCATTTGTAGCATTAGAGCTCTGGTTTTTTCTAGTAAATCCTGATTTTTGCATTCAGCAACCCCATTTTGTTGGGGGTGCTGACACAGCTCGTTTGATGCATTATACCGTTAGAACCTAAGTATTCTTCCATATTATGAGATGTAAATTCAGAACCATTATCAGAGCAGAAGGTTTTAATATTCATTGAGAATTGAGTAGAGACTAATTTGTGAAAAACCTTAAAACAATGAAAAACTTCAGTTTTTGATTTCAATAAGTATATCCAAGTAACTCTTGAGAAATCATGAATGAAAGTAACAAAATATTTGAAACCATCAATTGAAATAGCAAAGGGTCCCCATACATCTGAATGAATAAGTTCAAAAACTTTAGATGTTTTAGATAAAGAAGAAGAAAAAGGGAGTCTGCTTGATTTGAAATAATGACAGGTTTCACAGTAGTAATTTATTTTTGACAGATTCAGTTTAATTTTGCAAACAATGAAATCTGATGCATGAGCCAAACAATGATGCCACAAACGATGAGTATTGATAAGTGAGTAGATAGCTTGTAATCCTTTTGGGACTGCAGAATCACAAAAAAAGTAGAGACCATTCAAATGAAATCCTTCACCAATCTTCTGTTTGGTGGAATGGTCCTGAAAAAATACCTTGAAAGGAGTAAATATAACATCATAATTAAGAGTAGTAGTTAACTTATGAACTGACAATAATTTAAATGGAAATGAAGGAACGTATATAATATCTGAGTCAATGTTTTTAGAGACAATTTTAATTTTTCCTTTCCCTTTTACTGCTGTTGTGGTTCCATTAGCAACCGAGACAAAACTATCTATAGGACTAGGAGTGTATTCATGAATCTTGTTTAGTTTATTTGTCATGTGATCAATGGCACCAAAATCTACCATCCACATATAATCTAAGTTACTAATTTCTAGAGCAGTCATAAGGGCAAGAAATATACCTTGACAGTTCTCAGAATTTCCACCGGTTGATAATCCAGCAAATTTGCTAAGAAGAGCAGTGGATTCGTCATTAACATTCCCTTCAACTCTAAAATTGTGTTTTCCTTGCAGGAAGCTAGCAAATTCATTTAACAATGACATAGGACTAGAGAGAGAGATTAGCTAGCAATCTTATTGGTCATTCTGTAGCCTGAGCAGAGAGATTAGCTTTGTGTTTGAGAAATAGTTTTTGATTTCCTCCCATTTTATCCTTAAAACTCTTAGGCTTAAATTCTGGATGAAGACTCCAGCACCGATCTTGAGAATGACCAATAAGATTGCAATATTCACATTTCAGATCAGGGCGTTTACCTTTGAAGAATTTCTTTTCAGCAGGTTGGTGAGCAACATAGGCACGACCTTCAGGTATGTTGATTGAGGTTTCTCGAGTCATCACCTTTCGTCGAATTTCTTCTCATTGGATAGTTGCACAAACACATTTTAAGGAAGGGAGTTCGACATTCATCAAAATATGACTCCTTAGATCTTCAAAATCTGAACCAAGACTTGCCAGTAATTGAAATATATGATCTTCTTTTGTTCGATTGCGTAAGACAGTTGGATCAACTGAATGAGGTCTATAAACCTCTAATTCATTCTACAAGCTTTTGAATTTGCTCAACAAATCACGAACGACTGACCATTTTGATGAAGATTTGAAATCTCTTGTTGTATTTGAAAGATACGTGCAAAGTTATTTTGGTTGTCATACATGTCTTTAACGGTTTCCCAAAGTTCCAAAGAAGATTGATAATAACTGAAGATTTTAGCAAGGTTTCGTTCCATTGAATTTATAATCCAGGACATAACCATTTGATCTTTAGCTAGCCAATTCTCAAATCCAGAAGAATTGCTATCAGGAGCTTTTTCTTTGCCATTGATGAACCCAAGTCGGGATCTGCCTCCAAGAGCAATGGTTACTGCTCTTGACCATGGTAGATAATTAAATCCATTTAGCAACACTGTAATCACCTTTTAGGATGAGTTAGCATCACTGTCAATGCTAGTGGAGATAGCCACCACCCCTTTAGAGGACTTCGTAGTATCAACAATCTCTTGATCATTCATGTCTATCATTAGACAAAGAAGAGAAAACTAAAGAACAGGACAGTAGGTTCACTGCTCTGATACCATGAAGTAAAAGTATTAGATGCTGAGTTTACAGTAGAAGAGAACGTGTCTTTCTTATTGTGTTTTGATGATACATATTACAACTAATTATATACTGATTTCTCTAGTATATTTAAGGGAATTACAACCGTATTATTTCACCTAATTAGTTGCCTAACCTATAGCAGATACAATAGGAAACACTATATTTATAGCAGCTGTACAAGGAAGGGAAATTAATCTGTACAATCTACATTTAATATGCACAATCTCTAATATTTTCAAAAATAATTTCAACCTAATCTCCAACAATAATTAAATTCTAAAGTGATAATTTGTAGTTTATTAAATAAGTTATAAAATAATTTGATATAAATACATCTTCAGATCTTGCATTTAACATTTTCTTTCTTTTGACCCTCCTAGAAAATCAAGAACATTTTGCACATGGCAGAGCACCTTACCATGCTCGATGAACCAAGCAGCTAAAACCCAAAAGAAAATACTCACTTACACACATCTCATGGCATCTGGATCGCTCCTCCTCTCACTCTCAAGGTTATCTCCAAAACCCTCCACTTTTTTCTCACCATTCATTTTACCAATTCTCTGTTTGCTTTCCAAGAAAATCTATTGAAACAAAACAATTTTCTTAATTCAAAGCACCTAACTTTACTCATTGTCTCATTTCCTAAACACAAAACGATCCAAACTTGGATTTCTATGTGCATTAGAAAAATGGAAACCTGTTAGGTTTCTTTCTTCGGGGGGTGCTTTAAGAAGTGCCAGTGAATCCCTTGAAGAAGAGGAATTGAATTCAAAGGAAAATGATGGTGACTTGAAGGGTAGAATCTTCAGGCTTAGACTACCAAAGAGAAGTGTAACAAATGTTATAGACAAATGGGTCAGACAAATGTGATTGAGTACTTCTGTGCAAAAAGCTTGGTGCTTTATGGTGATGTATGTTGAAAAGATTATCTGCAGAAGAAGAAGAAAAGCTCACAAACTACTCACTGTATAGATTAGGAAATATAAAAGTCCTGTTTTATATTGGACTCTGTTTTCCTATTAAATAGCCGTTGAAACCAATTGTATAAATAGCCTTGTAATCTCTTCTCAATTCAATATAATCGAACTATTTTCTTCTGTCAAATTTCTCTCTTCACTGTCAATACAATTTCTCATGGTATCAAAGCATACCCATTAAACAAAAGCTTCCGCAAACTCCAATGGAGAACAATGCTGATTCAAACAGCAGTAATCAAAACACAAACCCCAGTTCCACTATACAAAATACACAGACTTTAACCATAGAACCATCCGATACCCTTTTCATCCACACATCCGATCACCCAAGTATGAATCTTGTACCAAAGGTTCTTGATGGAACAAACTATGTTATGTGGAGACGATCTATGTTGATCAGTCTTAGCGCAAAGAACAAACTGGGCTTCATCAACAGAATCATACCCACACCCGTTGAAACCGATCCCAAATTTATGCTGTGGCAACGATGCAATGATATGGTACTGTCTTGGATTCTCAATTCTTTAAATCAAGAAATCGCCAACAGCGTTCTTTATGTTGAAACCATTTCTGAAATTTGGTTGGATCTTCAAGAACGATTCTTGCAAGGTAATTTCTCTCATCACTATTAAGTTCAACGCTCAATTGTAGAACTCCAGCAAAATCAAGACTCAATCTTTACGTATTACACAAAGATAAAAACCTTGTGGGATGAATTGAAGATGAGCAGTCCATTAATTCAATGTACATGTGGAGGAATGAAACAATTGACGAACAATGAAGAAAAGATGAGATTAAGCCAAATTTTGATGGGTTTAGATGAAAGCTATTCTGCAATTAGAGGCCAAATTATGCTTATGCAACCTTTGCCCACTGTCAAGAAAGCTTATGCACTGCTGTGTGAGGAAGAAAAACAAAGAGGGCTTGTTGAACACAAAGGCAATGAACAAGTTCACGCAATGAATGTGAAAAGAACTGGTGCTGGTTCACAAAGACAGGATTTTTCCCGGAGTTGGATGCCTGCAAACTTAAACATTCAATCAAGGAAACGTCTCCACTGCACCTACTGTGATGGAACAACACATACGGTTGACAAATGCTTCTATTTGAATGGATTTCCAGTTGGTCATGCCCTTCACGGTAAGAATATTCAGCCACGAAATCGCCAGAAATTCTCAGCCAATATGGCTGAAACAGAGCCATTAAAATACAACCCTGTGCAGACCTCTAATCAGCCTCTACAACTCACGGCTGAAGAGTTAGCTCAAATCAAAGCCTTTCTAAATGAAAAATCTGCCATCTCTGCAAACTATACAGGTAACCTAAACTCAGCTGAATTTTTACAGTGGATTATCGACAGTGGCGCAACCAATCACATAGCCACCTCAATTTCTGATGAAGACACAACACCTATGTCTTCCCAAGTCACAATGCCGTATGGCTCTCATGCAAAAATAACAAAAACTGGTTCTGCATATATCACCAAAAATATACATGTTCACAGTGTACTTTGTGCACCCTCATTTCATGTGAATTTACTGTCAGTTAGTAAACTCACAACTGCACTTAATTGTTCCATCCATTTCTTTCCAACATTTTGTATATTGCAGGACCTAGCTTCGAAGAGGATGATTGGCCTGGGGAAGCAGATTGAAGGGCTATACTACCTTATGCCACAATCGGAATCACGATCCTATCAAATATCTGGACAATCAGCTGCTATGTGGCACAACCGACTAGGACACCCCTCAAAGCTACCATCCCAACTTTTATCAAAATTAATTCCATCATTTGTCTATGATTCACATCACTCATGCGAAGTATGCCCTTTGGCAAAACAAACAAGGTTAACCTTTCCCATAAGCTCCATTCAAAGTATTAAAATTTTTGAGCTTATCCATTGCGATATTTGGGGTCCACACAAAATTGAAACTCACTCGGGGGCACATTATTTCTTAACAATTGTGGAGGACTACTCTCATTTTACTTGGATTTTTCTCATGAAATTCAAGTCCGAAACACAAAGGTTATTAAAATCATTTATCGCGTTTGTTCATACTCAATTTAATTGTCAAGTTAAATGCATGCGAAGTGATAATGGGATGGAATTTATCTCCTTAAAACCATATCTTTCTACCCTTGGGATTTTATTACAAACTTCATGTCCATATACACCGCAACAAAACGGGGTAGTTGAGCGAAAACATAGACACCTATTAAATGTTGGTCGCGCATTAAGATTCCAATCAAACTTGCCTTTAAAATTTTGGGGGAGAAAGTTTACTCACCGCAACTTATCTCAATAATCGCATTCCAACCCCGATTTTAAAAACACAAATCACCACATGAGCTTTTGTATGGAAAACCACCTATCTACCATCATCTCCGTGCCTTTGGATGCCTTTGTTATGCAACCAACTTACAACCATTAAACAAATTTTCACCTCGAGCTCGTCGCTGTATTTTTGTTGGATATCCTTCCAACCAAAAAGCATATCGTGTTTACGACCTCACCACTCACCAATTCTTCACCAGCCGAGACATCATCTTCCATGAAAACACCTTTCCATTTTCCAACCCCACAACGGAAATACCACCAACCAACACACCACCGCCCATCATGCCACCTATAAATGATGTCAGCCCCAACATTATCAATTCCAAACCTCCCCACCAAATGAAACTCCTACCACACCGTCAACAATGGACCTTCTACCATCACCAACACCACCTTCCACATTACCATCCTTATCTCCCTTGTCCTTCGCCGCAGTGATAGACCAAGACAACCATCCGTTCTTCTTCGTGATTTCCATTGTGGCCAAGTTGGTATGTCCTCTCTC
Source organism: Salix koriyanagi (assembly GCA_029228605.1). Classification (NCBI taxonomy): domain Eukaryota; kingdom Viridiplantae; phylum Streptophyta; class Magnoliopsida; order Malpighiales; family Salicaceae; genus Salix; species Salix koriyanagi. The sequence goes on along the minus strand of CM055343.1, from coordinate 3,495,917 downwards.
TCGGCTCCCACAACTACATCTTCCTCTTCAAGGTCGGGTACTCGGTATCCTTTATCTCATTGTCTCTCTTATAAATCCTTATGTGCTAATCATAGACACTTTGTTAACAACATTACAAGTGTTGTTGAGCCCTAAAACATATGAGCAGGCACTTAATGATCCCAAGTGGTGTGAAGCAATGCGGGACCGAACTCAATGCACTTGAAAATCAGAAAGACATGGTCACTTGTTCCCTCTTCCTTCTCACCGTCGCCCCATTGGCAGCAAATGGGTCTTTCGCATCAAGCACAAATCCGATGGTTCCGCTTTGAAAGGTATAAAGCGCGCCTAGTAGCCAAGGGAATCAATTAGCAAGAAGGACTGGATTATCATGATACCTTTACACCGGTGGCCAAATTAAATCCACCGTCCGCTGCCTTCTTGCCTTGGCAGCCAGCATCTAAAATCGGCCGCTATTCCATATGGACGTCAATAATGCATTTCTTCACGGTGATTTAAATGAAGAAGTGTATATGGTTCCACCTCCAGGACTTTGCCGACAAGGGGAGAAGCTTGTATGTCGGCTCCATAAGTCCTTGTATGGACTCAAACAAGCACCCAGAAACTGGTTCGCAAAGTTTTCGTGACTCTATCAAAACAACTGGGATTTTTTCAATCACACTCGGATCACTCTCTCTTTCGTGCAAGAAAAGGGAGTCACTCTAACCATTGTTCTCATTTATGTAGATGACATAATTATCACAGTAACAATGACAAAGCTATTCAAGATGTTAAATTGTTTCTTCAACAAAGCAATTCCACATAAAAGATCTTGGCAAATTAAAGTTCTTCCTTGGACTAGAAGTGGCAAGATCAAAAGTTGGATTAATTATTTCTCAAATGAAAGTATACACCGGAAATACTTGACGATGTTGGATTCCTTGGAGCTAAACCAGTAGATTTCCCGATGGAACAAAATCGAAGCTCACGGCTGATCAAGGAGACATGGTGAAAGATGCCGCAATTACGTAAGATTGGTAGGGCGATTAATATACCCGACAATCACCGCACTGGATATCACATATTCGGTCAACATTTTAAGTCAATTTATGCACACTCCAAGAAAGCCTCACTGGATGCTCGCCTTCGTGTGTGCAAATACCCGAAGAGCAATCCGTAATGGCTTATTATTTTCAGCAAACAGCTCCTTACAATTGAAAGCATATTGCGACGCCAATTGGGCAAACTGTCCTATGACAAGACGATCTACAACGGGTTACTGTGTATTTCTTGAGATTCTCTCATCTCGTGGAAAACAAGAAAACAAAAGACCGCCTCTCGATCATCAGCTGAAGCAGAATACAGGTCTATGGCTGCTGCAACATGTGAACTTACTTGGCTTCGACATTTGTTTAAAGACCTACAAGTACAGTTAAAACCAGTGGAACTATTCAGCGACAATCAAGCTGCACTACATATTGCTGCTAATCCGGTATATCATGACCTACAAGTACAGTTAAAACCAGTGGAACTATTCAGCGACAATCAAGCTGCACTACATATTGCTTCTAATCCGGTATATCATGAACGCACAAAGCATATCGAAATTGATTGTCATGTTGTTCGAGAAAAAAATTCAAGAAGGCCAAATTATTACAAAGTTTGTCCCTTCACATCTTCAGTTGGCAGACATATTCACTAAAGCCTTAGGGGGAGACAATTTTAAGAAATTAACAAGCAAGTTGAACATTCTTGACATCCATGCTCCAACTTGAAGGGGAGTGTTGAAAAGATTATCTGCAGAAGAAGAAGAAAAGCTCACAAACTACTCACTGTATAGATTAGGAAATATAAAAGTCCCTGTTTTTATATTGGACTCTGTTTTCCTATTAAATAGCCGTTGAAACCAATTGTATAAATAGCCTTGTAATCTCTTCTCAATTCAATACACATCGAACTATTTT
>CM055343.1:3372421-3493474 GCA_029228605.1 Salix koriyanagi | reverse complement strand
TAGAATTGCATCAAAATGATATTTTTTTATTTTTTAAAAATTATTTTTGATATCAGCACATAAAAATTATCTAAAAACACCAAAACTTATTAATTTAAAATAAAAATAAAAAATAAAAATAAAAGTTTTCAAATTTTGTTATACTTACAAATTTAATATTGTTTGTTTTCATTTTCCAATCAATATCCTTCACTACACATTTTATATAGTATAAAACATATCTCATGATCAAACATATTAAAGTTGCAATACTTAATTATAATTTCTCATCTTTAATTACGATAAATGGGCTTATAAAAAACTCACCAAAATATATAAAAGTATTGAAAGCCCTTTTATTAATCAAACCAGTCCTCTTATCTTTGCTCTGCAGAGTCTTTTTGGTGGAAAAAAGCCATTTCAAGTCAATAACAGGAAAAATGATCAGGTTGTGTCATATGTAAAATTATCAGGCTTTATTGATGTAATTATAAATGAAAAATGATCCACTTCTATAAGTCCTGATTAGTACTTTTGTAATACCATATACAAATTAACATCTACATTCATACTTATTAACGACCAAAATGATATGAAGAGTCCATGCAATCATCTGGTGGATCTGATAACTTTTCATTATTAACTCTATAATCATCTTCTTGCACCTGGTATGGGGTAAGAAAAGGCTGAGGTGGCATTTGCAGGGACTCAACATCTGATTTAAGCATCTCTACAACTTTATGCATTGAGGGACGATCAACAGGCTTCAATTGTATGCACCACAAAGCTACAATAATCATCTTTGTTGTTGTCTTTTTTTCATGTTCTGTGGCATCTTCTTATACTTCTATGTCCTTTCCCTCACTGACTTGGTCATAAACCCATGAAGGGAAGTAAATTTGGCTTGAATGATTTGCCGATGCATTCAAGTTCTTTCTTCTTCCTACCATTTCCATTAATAACATCCCATAACTATAGACATCAGCTTTGTAAGATACACCTCCAATATTCTTATAAAATAGCTCAGGAGCCATGTATCCAATTGTCCCTCTAGCAGCAGTGAGGGGCACACTGTTATTATTGGTTGGGTATAATTTGGCAAGTCCAAAATCAGAGACTTTCGGAATAAATTTCTCATCAAGTAGAATGTTGTGGGGCTTGATATCAAAATGTAAAATTTGCATATCACAACCTTGATGTAGATATTCAATTCCTCGAGCCACCCCAAGACAAATGTCATAAAGTTTCTCATTGCTTAGTGGGACACTACCTTGCCTAGAAAAAATATACCTTTCAAGAGACCCATTGGGCATGAACTCGTATATAAGAGCACGCTTTGATCCCTCGACGCTGAAGCCTAGAAGGTGCACGACATTGACATGGTGAATTCTTCCAATAGTGGCAACTTCGTTGATAAAATCTTGTCCATTGGCTTTTGAATTGCCCAATAATTTAACTGCTGCGAAATGACCACTACGAAGCTTTCCCTTGTACACTAAGCCAAAGCCCCTTCACCCAACTTGTCTTTACATCCGTTGGTTATCTTCTTAATCTCCGAGTAAGTGTATCTTATCGGTACGAGATCATTATCGTGACTTTGCAAGAATTTTTCAATATTGTCGTACATGGATAAATGTCTTCTTCGCCATTTATAGATGAGTAAAGTCAGAAGACATGGTAGCCCACATGGGAATAATAGCACATGATATATCACTGTATAGAGACAATACAAAAAAAAAAAAAAAAACCGTCAATATAGAAAACATTCCAACAATTTCATGTGACTTTTATTGTGGTGCTTCATTCTTTTTTAAGTTTAACCAGACATCCATGAATTTTTTTTTTCAAATGTCAAATTCCTAGTATCAAAAATTAAAATAATTTACAAATATTTCATTGATTTTATGTATATGTGATTAATTTGTGCATTCTAAGTCTTCCATTTTCAAAAAATGATCATCATGGCTCTCAACACTCTAATAAATACCTCATGAAATTGAAAAGAAAACAATATCCATGCAAGTCAATGAAACAAACAATAAAGGGAATGATAAGAACTTTGTAATGCTTTAAATCAATATTGTTCATAATTGAGAACAAATGTAGAAAGAATATTAGATACAACCGCAATGAAAACAGGTCATGAACAATAATTATTTCTTAAGCTATAATTTTTGATCGTTGATATATTTATTGCTTCACTGCAAGATGATAAAAGCAAAGTAAAATACTCACCGATAAAGGCAAGTATCGCAGTTAGAAAGCTTGGTACAACTGGAGGGGTGGTGAACCAGTAATCACAATAATAGTCTGCCAAATAAAAACACAATGACAAAAGAAGAAGAAGAATGATTGAAACTGCGATATGTGATTGAAACTTTGTAGGGTCTTTTATTTATTTATTAGAAAAATATTAGTACTCTTTCTGTAAAATGTTATAATTACACAAAATATATTAACTCACCCCCGGTAGCTTGACAAAATATCCAATATATCCAGTTGATACCTACAATCACCAAAATGAAATATGAAGCAGCGTGCAAAATCTTGATGATTATTAAAAAAAAAAATCATATAATTGCGAAGAAAATGCGTAAATTGAGCCCAAACATATAAGACCGTAATATTCCTCCTCACCTTTAGAAGGCATGTATAACAGCAACCTTAAGACTGCATATAAAGAGAGAAGAGAAGGGTCAACAGTGTTGATATTTTACAAACTTATAATATTAAGCTGTGTTATGCCAACAGGTCGATTTAATACTTGAGGTAAGCTGTGATAGAGAGAGAGAGAGAGAGGACGTACGGTATGGTACTGTAGGTACAGGTACTGTAGGTACTGTAGGTACTGAGGCATAGTGAGTAATATGCCATTGAAGCTCGAACCCATCTGCCAAAATATCATGGACATCTGTATACGACATATTTGTCACATTTTTTGGAACAGTATACATCAAATTTACACGGCACAAGTCAGGTACATCCTTGATGTGCCCATCAACCATGACATACGAATGACCTTCCATGTTGACACAGCTGGGAGAAGAATTCTGTGCAGTACCACTTCCATTTTTGCAAGAAGAAGTATCCATAATATAATCTGGAAGAGGATTCTGTATTTCATTTTCGCAACATATAAAAGTTAACACAGAACTCTCTTCCCAATAATAATAATAATAATTATTATTATTATAATTACTATTCTTATAATAATAATTATTATTATCATCATAGAGATACGAAGAGGAGAGCACTTCATCTGTAAGAGAATGATGAGGGATGGAGAAGCAATCATCCTTCTGAACAGCAGCATCCACAAGTCGAATTGTGGAGTCACTGTAATTGATTGCCTCAACATAATATTTTACCATGTCCAAGTTTAATGTCAGGCGCACGTTGTCTTCACAGGCAAGCTCAACAAATCGGTCGCCACAGCTTTCAGGATCGTTGCTTAATCGGAAAGGGGAGCTAATATTACGGAAATTGCCACAAGAAGAAGGAGCGCAGTCATTGGTGATCTGTCTAGCACTGCAGCGATGGTGGGTGGAAAGGATCTCAAGCAGAAGAACGGCCTTCCATGTACATGGATGTGCCAACCAACCATGACATACGAATGGCCTTCCATGTTGACACAGCTGGGAGAAGAATTATGTCCAGTAGCACTGCCATTTTTGCAAGAAGAAGTATCCATAATATAATCTGGAAGAGGATTCGGTATTTGATTTTCGCAACATATAAAAGTTAACACAGAAATTTCTCCCAGAGATTTATAATAAAAGCCATAATTATCAATGAAATACGGATAGGTAAAAGAATGATGAGGGATGGAGAAGCAATCATTCTTCTGAACAGCAGCATCCACAAGTCGAATTGTGGAGTCACTGTAATTGATTGCCTCAACATAATATTTTACCATGTCCAAGTTTAATGTCAGGTGCACGTTGTCTTCACAGGCAAGCTCAATTACTCGGTCGCCACAGCTGCCGGAGTCGGTATTTAATCGGAAAGGGAAGCTAATATTAAGGAAATTGCCACAAGAAGAAGGAGCACAGTCATTGGTGATCTGTCTAGCACTGCAACGATGGTGGGTGGATAGGATCTGAAGCAGAAGAAGGGCGGCATACGCACCAAAGGGGTGCCTTGATATTCTACTGATGAACATCGAGAGAGAGATTTAACTTTTTTAATTATGGGAAATCAAATGATGGCTTTATATTCACAAAAGATATACCATCCTGGATCGATCAATACGCAAGAAAATCAATTAGTGGCATGGTCAGAGTCTCACTGATTAAGAATTAGGAAGTTGCTTGAAGATTGCTCCCCACTAATCAAAGAAGGGGAAGACCTCTTGATGGCCTCCACTTGCAAAGTCAAGTTCGTCTGTTTCATGGGATCTCCACATGGAGGATGATGCATGGCCTCCACTTTATCCTCTCCTTTTCGATATTTTTGAAATTTCTAAATGCGATGCAGAGGACCAATATTTAAGGAATCTTTGCTTCAGATATTATTTAAATAAAATATTATTAGATTTTTTTATTTATATTTGATATTTATCTTTTAATTGTTATTTAATTTATGCAATTAAAAGTTTTTTTCTCAAGTTTATCCTTTTATTTTTTTTTATCTTTAAAATCTGGTCTTATTTTCTTTTCAAATAATTTAGAAATTGAGGTTCTCTTTTCAATTTTATATTCTTTCAACTTTTTTATCTCTTTGTTCTGGTCTTTTTTTATTTACTGTATTTGAAATAATTTATAAAAAAAATCAATTTCTCACCCTCTTTCAATATTTTTATATCTTATATTTGATTCTTATTGTTTTCATTGCTATTTATTTTATTTAAAATAATTAATATAATATTTTTTTTTTAATTTCATTACCCTTTAACTTTTTCGTCTATCATATTGTGTTCATGCTCTTTTCATAAACCTGAAACAAAATTACAAAACCAATAAGTTATTTTGCAACTTATTTGTCATAGCATAGCTAAACATCAAAAAATATTCCTATGACTACATACTCTATGGTGGTGCTTGAATCAAACCTTAATTTTTTACGATGGTGCTTGAATCACCTTGAGGGTTCTTTAATGATGTGGCGGCACGTGCGACCATCAGGTCATAGGTTTAGTGTTGGGAGACCTTTTCTTTTTTTTCTTTGTTTTTTTTTCTTCTTGATTTTCGCATGTCTTTTAAATTTTTAAGGTAATCTTTTAATTATTTTTTTTCACATTTGATCCTTTTTTTATTATTTATTTGATGTGAAATAATTTATCAAATTGAAATTTATTTTCAATTTTATTCTCATGTAATTTTTACATGTCATATTTCATTGTTATTTATTTTATTTGAGATTAAAAAAAAAATTCCTATCATATTTAATACTCATAATTTTTATTGCTATGTTTTCCTTTGAATTGTTTTTTAAAATATATTATTAACCGAACTATTATCAGAATCTGTACCAGCAAGATGAGAAGTATCCATCTTTTATTGTAAGCACTTTTGCTGGCAAAAGGACATGAGAAATTAAACTTATGTTATTTCAGTAAAATAAGTTATAAAATACATAATCATTAGAGCAAATTAATCTGTTAATATTTTATCTATCTCATTTAGTTTAATTAATTTATAAATTCAAATCAATGATTGAGATTTGAAACATTAATTACTAGTTATGCTAACTGCTATTATAAGCATTATTGCAAATAATTAATATTCTAATTATCAGTGACAATATTATCCTGACAATATTATCGTTGCCACTGCCATTATTACTATAAAAAGAAATGAAAGTATTTGTTTTTATTTTTTAAGATTTATTCTATATATTGTTATATTTTATGTTATATTAGCTCATATATATATATATATATATATATATATATATATATATATATATATATATATATATATATATATTAAGATATTGATATTAAACAAATATCAAAATATATAATTATTCTCAATTTTTTCTGGAAAAATATCTTTAAAATAGATTTTTAGTCGGTACTTTTACTCGACAACTGTAGATCTCCACCATCTCTTAAATCCTACTTATTTTTGTGTTTTAAGAGTTTTTAAAAAAATTATTTTTTTATTAGCTATAAATTAATATTTTTGAGTGTTTTCAAATTATTTTGATATACTAATATCAAAATTAATATATTTTTAAAAAAATTAATATACTTTTAAGTAAAAGTCATTTTAAAAAATAAATATTGTCACAATTATAAATTATATTAAACAAATTTGCAAACTTCCTGGAAGACACTAGACAACCAAGTCTTTGTCCACACTTGATGAAAGAACAGAGAAATTTCCCTCAATTCGAAGTTGGAATCAAGCGTCTTAATAATATTAATAATAAATGAAATGAAATGAAATGAAAACACTCCATGTCGATATATTTTCAAGCCCATAAACTGTGGGTCTTCCCGGATGCTTGACATTGCATTTTAAAAATATTTTTTTTTTTAAATTGAAATTTTTTTATTTTTATTTTTTTAATTTAAATTAATTTTTTTTTTTCATATCATTTTTACATATTCATATCAAAAATAATTTTTAAAAAATAATAATAAAATATTATTTTAATTTATTTTTGAATAAAAAAACATCTTAAAAAATAACTTCAACAACAATCACATATTTTATACCAAAGATATAATGTGGTCTTGAGAGCAATACTCCTCTAAAGACTAGCTACGAATACCATCCTGGATCCATCAATACGAAAGGAAATCAATCAGTGGCTACAAATTAATTACATGGTCAGAGTCTCACTAATTAAGAATTAGGAATTTGCCTGAAGATTACTCCCCACCAATCAAAGAAGGGGAAGAACTCTTTATGGCCTCCACTTGCGGAGTCAAGCTCATCTACATCATGGGCCCTATCTTATTGAATATACATGGAGGATGATGCATGTGGTGTAAGAAAATGACGTATGACTTATCACTAAGGGTATGTTTGGTATTGTTTTTATTTTTGTGATTGAGATTTTAAAAATTGATATTAAACAAATATCAAAATATATAATTATTCTCAAATATTTGTGGAAAAATATATTTAAAATAACCATTATTGGAAGATAACTTTGGTGATATTAAATGAGAGTGAAACTCTCTTTTATGCATGTATACTGTATAGTGAATCTTCTATTGTTGAAGATTTGTTATCTTTGTATTTTTTATTTGTTTTGTTTATGAGTAGCTTGGTATATTTTTAGTTTAAAGTGATTTTTATTTAAAAAGAAATTAATTTTTATTTTTATTTTTTAAGATTTATTCTTCATATTATTATATTAAAAGTTTTTCAAATGTCTTATCAATAACAAATGAATATATTAAAAAACTAAATAATTGAAAAGTTTGTATGTTGATTATTTCGCTTAGATGTATAGCATCATAAAAAAAATCTAGGACCATTAATATTTTCTTACATGTTTAAAAACTTGGTTCTCGCTGTGACAATACGCACGACAAGTGAATTGTATATTTTTTCACTATAGAAAATTTGGCCTAATTTTTCCACCCATTTTGTCAATGTGTGGCTTCGTATATTTTATGTTTACATGATATTAGATCTGAAATATTATATATAAAAAAAAAGTAAAAGTCAATTTTGAACAAAAACAACATTGACACATGAATTATTTCGATTATTATTCTCATTATTATTATCATGATTGTTAAATTGTCATAATTATTATAGATTTCATTATAACCATTAATGTAAATAATTAATATTCTAATTATTATTGGCAATATTATTGCTGCTAGCATTATTATTCTTGTAAAAAGGAATACAATTATTTTTTTCATGTTTTAAGATTTATTCTTTATGTTATTATATGAAAAGTATTTCAAAACACTGAGATTAGATTAATTTGATTTTTTTTAAAAAAAACTTATTTTATTTTATATATATTCAGAACATTGAGATTAAATTATATATATTAATATTAAATTAATTTGAGATTTCAAAAAGAAACTTAGTTCATTTATAAATATTTCCAGATGTAAATATCAAATAAATATCAAAATATATAATTAGTCTCATGTATTTGTAAGAAAAAAACCTTAAAAATAATTGTTATTATTATTTTAAATTCCTTATCTATAATAAAATGAATATGTATATAAAAACTAAATAATTGAAAGTTTTGTAAGTTGATTATTTCGCTCAGATGTTTAGCATTAAAAAAAAATGTAGGACTATGAACTTTTTTCCACATGTTAAAAAAATTGGTTCTGTCTGCGGCGAAATGCATGGCAAGTGGCTCATTTAATTTTTGATTATATATAAATTTGCCCAACATTTTCATATATAAAAAAGCTCATAAAAGTCAATTTGTAATGAAAAGAATATTGATCAATGAATTATTCCGATTAATATCATATTATTATTATTATCATGATTGTTAAATTGTTATAATTATTATAACTATCATCATTGTAAATAATCATTATTATGATTATTATTGGTAGTACCATCGCTGCCACCATCATTATTGTTATAATCGTTGTTATTATTATAACAATAAGCATCACGATAATCAACACCATTATTTTTATTAATATAATTGCAATTATAATTAGTATTATGATCATTATTATATTTTTTGTCATTATTGATATTTTCTATATTATTTTATGAGTTATTGTTACTATTACCATCAAAGTCATAATTATTAACAACATAAGCACTATAATCATTCTAATAAATTACACTTGCTATATCATTATGATTAATAATGTCACTATTATTATTACGGTTATAACACATAAAATTATCATTAATATTACTACTAAAATAATAAAAATTATTAAATTAACCCGAGAAATATCAAAAACTCAAACTCAAATTATTATTGGTCATACTATCGCTGATACCATTATCATTGTTAGAAAAAAAAAATTAATTGTTTTTTTATTTTATAAGATTTATTCCTCATATTATTATATTAAAAGTTTTTAAGAACACTGACATTAAATTAATTTGAGTTTTTTTTTTTGAAAAACCTTAAGTCATATATATACACACATACATACACGTTAATATTAAACAAATATCAAAATATATAATTAGTCTTACATATTTATAAGGAAAAAACCTTACAAAAAATTATTATCATTATTTTGAATGCATTATCTATAATAATTAGAAATTTTAACACTTAAAAATATTAATAAAAAAACAATTAAAAAATAAAATAAATGACAAAACAAAAATAAATATTATTAGATTAAAAAAAATATTTGACTTGAAGAATAAATACAAATAATTAAAAAAAAAACAACATAGGGAAAAAATAATAAATATCAAGTTTCAAATTATCACCAACACAAATTAAAATTTAAGAACTAAATTATAAAAAAAAAAAAACTACAGCCTTAACAAAAGAGGAAATAAAAAAATTAAAAACAAAAATTAAGAGCATATACATATAAACATGGACAAAAATAGGAACCATTTCAAAAATATATATAAAAAATAAAAGAACTAAAATAAAATCAAAGATTAAAAGTATAAGGTTTGAAATAAAAAACAAATGTATAATAAATTTAATCCCAAGGACAAATTTGAAAAAAAATCTAAACTTTGATACTGAAAATATTATAGGATTTAATACCAATCCGGAAATTAAAATACTGGGGACCGAAATGAAACCAAAATATATAATCAATTTCAATTAAAGGACACAATTGAAATAAATTAAAACTTCTATAATAGAAATAAGAACCATACAAAATAATCAAAAGATCATGGTCTATAATGAAAATCCAATAAACAACGGAGACTGACGTGTAATGTTGCATGTAGTTGAGAGAAAAGGGGGAAAACAAATTCAACCGACCCCATCACGTTTACGGACACTGTGGAACACCACACGCCGCACAAGGAAGAAGAGAAAATGGCGGTGAATCATTCTAAATGCCGGATAGACATTTTTCCTCGTCAAAAAATGCCGCATGCGCCATTCGAAAGGGACGTGAGCTCGGAAATTGAAGGCGCGTCCGACAATGCGCACACAGTAACTCAGCAAAATATATAATTAAAAAATAGTAAATTACCACAACACCCCTACATATCAACTCTTGAATTTTGTCTTATATGGAGGTATATCCGTATTTGTATATTTTACAAAAAACTGTGCAATTTCCTTAATACCCCTAGAGGCAATTGTTCTGTTTTGTCTTATATGGGGGTATATTTATATTTAGACACGAAAAAAAGTGCAATGTCATTAATAGCCCTAGCAGAAACTGTTGATTTTTATCTTATTAATAGGGTATTATTGTTATTTTACTGTACATAAAATAGAAAAAATCAAAAATACCCCTGATTCCAAGGCTAAAGCTAAGGCGAACTAAGGGGTAAAATAATAATTTTACTATTATAATTCACAGTAATCTGTGCTAGAGCTATAGTGATTCCACGAGTTGATTTAGCTATATAAAAAAATATTATTTTAATATTTTTATGATTAAAAAACACTTTAAATAGATCATGAATTAAGTTAATTTATCAAGTTATGGCAGGGCAGAGGAGGGAGTGTTATTGTCTATTTAGAAAACATTTTTAGTTTATAAGTATATTAAAATAATATATATTTTATTTTTTGAAATTATTTTTATATTAAAATATCAAAATAATATTTTATTTTGATATTAAAAATATTCTATCAAACACGTCATTTATAACAGTAGGCGTTTGTCCACATGGCTTGCACCTTTCCTTTTATGATTTAAAACAAAGCGACACTTGACCCAATAAAGAATTAGCGTTAAACAATTAGCGTAAACAGTAAAAATAACTATGTTAATCCACATTTAAATTAGTCTGGTTGAACAATGATTTTATGATATGGTTTAACTTTATGTATAATAAATAATAATTAAATAAGCACGCTAACATCCCATATATATCTCCTGTAATCAAACTTTTAAAATTAAAATGACAAAACCATGAATCACAATTAAGATGGAAACATTGTTCTTTCCTCAATTTTACTTTTCAATTGCATTTATTATTTTTATTTTGATCCAGCATTTTATTTTATTTATTTTTCAGATCATAGGTTATTGTTTGCCCCCATCCCAACCATTGAAAATGATTATTTTTGTAAATAGTTTTTTTTTTTTCAAGAGGAGTTGATTGGAAATAGTTCTTATAAAAATAGGCAAAAAGTTTGGATTTTTTAGATTCAATTGATTTTTTTTTTTTTTTTGGTTTTTTGGTGGTGTTTATGGATTTTTATGATGATTTGATTTTTAAAAAATGAGTTAAAAAATAAAATTGTAGAAAAAAAACCACTTAATTATTTTGCCATCACTGTGGTGCCTAAATTTTGGATAACAACACTTGTTATTTATTTTAAGAGGAAAAAAAAGAAGCAAAAAAAAAGAAACCATAGGCTATTAAAAAGAAAAAATAGATGAAAGCATGAACTTTTTAAATTATCTCAGGCTTGCGTATATGGTTTGATTACTCTTTGTTTATATATTATTTATTTATTTATTTAAAAATAATAATGGATGAAATTTTATAAATTAGTTAATTTCTGAAATTTAAAAATAAATTAGGAATATATTTTATATTTTATTTTATTATATACCATTTAAATCTTATTTTGTTTTCAAATAAGAGTGTAATGGTTATTTTACAATATTAGTAAAAAAAAAATTTAAGACTGACATTGTTTTTTTTTCCTATTACTTTTATAATAGTATATATTTTTATTATTATATAATTAAATAAAAATTATTTTAGAAAAACAATGTTATTTAATCTAAACGCACATCATAAATTTAATAAATTTACTTGATTCGGGTTGAGTCAATCAACAATATTGTTATCTCTACTATGTTTTATTTTTCTAATATACATTAAATTTTCACAATAAAAAATTAAGTTGAAAATTTAAAATGCACAGATACTTTTGAAAATTCAATTTTTTTATTTCAATCTGTAGCGTTGCAAAGTAACTAGCTATGATTCAAAAGAGATGTGAGAAACAATTTTATTTGAAAGTGACCACTATAATAAGAGGGGTGTTTGGTATGGTATTTTAAAAGTATTTAAAAATAAAAACATAATTTTTTTTATAAATTATTTTTTTTAATGTTTTTAAATCATTTTGATATGTTGATGTTATAAATAATTTTTTTAATACATTTCAAAATAATAAATATATTCAAAAACAACCTCTGAATCTCAAACAATAACTAAATGCTAAACTTAGTTTATATATATAAAAAATTAGAAATAAATTTGTAGTTTTTAAATACCTTATAAAATAATTTGATATAAATACATCTTCAGATCTTATATTTACCATTTTCTTTCTCTTACCCTCCTAGAATATCAGAAACATTTTGCACATGGCAGAGCACCCTCCCATGTTAGGGCAAGTCCAACGGAGGAGCCATCAGAGAAGGTAAAGCCAAAATTTGGCTTTTTTTTGTTAAAATTGTCACTTCAACGGGGAGAGGCAAATGAAGAGGCAAAATGCCTCTTCCAATTTCGGGATCCATTCCCACAGGTCTGAAATGAAGAGGCAAAATTGAAATCTAGCCGTTGTAAATATTACCGTTGCCATTATCAACAATAAACACACATCAACACAGCAAGAATGGTCTCAAGAATTGAAAAAACACAATATATTTTTCAGCCAATTTTCTAGCCAATCCGAACAAGATTTAACAGAATATACCTTCATCAAAATCCCAAGAAGAAGGTTGCTCTCTTTTCCAAGAAGAAGGCTGCTTCTAGATGACAGAGTTCCAAAAATATTTTGTTTTGGAGAGGAAGAAGGGGAGAAAGGGAGAGGGAGCAGAGAGGGAATCGCCATGGGAGAAGAGGCGAGATTGCAGAGTGAGAGGGACGGAGACGAGATGGGAGAGTGAGAGGGATGGAGGCCAGATCAGAGAGTGAGAGGGACGGCCATGGGAGGAGAGGGAGCTCAGTGAGAGTGAGAGAGGGAGCGGCCATAGTGATAAAAGGGGTAGGGTTTCGGGTGAGTGTGTGTGGGTGGGAGGGTAATTAATGATAATATTAAGGGAAAAAAATAAGGGGGTAATTAATGATAATATTTAGGGGGAAAAATAAAGGGTAATTAATGATAATATTTAAGAAAAAAATAAAGGGGTAATTAATAATAATATTTAGCATAAAAAAATAATTATACGAAATTGGTAAATTAGAAATTTCTTGATCAGTTAGCTTAATTACATATTTTAAATTTACCATTAGATTTATAAACTGTTTAAATTTTGTGTTTAGAACTGTTGTGCATTTATTCGTAAATAAATGTTTTTATAAGTTTATTAATACTGTAATTTTGATAGAATTTGAGTTAGATAGAATGTCACATCGGGCAATCACACAATTTTTTTTATGCAGATGGACTCAAATTTGCCAAACTCATTCACCAACAGATTTCATGCAATTTATTTCTTATAAGTGAGTCTGAACAAATTGTTTAATTATAATTAAATTCATTTTTTATTTAAATATAAATAAAAAAATTAATTTTTTTGTTGGAGAGTTTTTCAAAAGCAATTATTTAATTATATAACTTACTCCTATTAATTACCCCTTTATTTTTTAAAATATTATTTCCTTGTTCTTATTGTATAATTATACTATATACAAAATAATTGAATTTTATTTAAAATAAGTTTTTAAAAAAATGGCTCTTAAAAATAGCTCTTACCATTGGAGACCATATCAGCTCAAAAGCCATTTATACACTATTAAAAGAGTCATTTTTATCATTTACCTCTTAAAAATACCTCCTACCATTGAACTTGCTCTTGGAAGAACCAAGCAGCCCTTAAAACCCAAAAGAAAACACTCACTTACACACAGCTCATGGCATCTGGATCGCTCCTCCTCTCACTCTCAAGGTAATCTCCAAAACCCCCCACTTTTTTCTCACTATTCATTTTACCAATTCTCTGTTTGGTTTCCAAGAAAATCCATTGAAACAAAACAATTTTCTTAATTCAAAGCACCCAACTTTACACATTTTCTCATTTCCTAAACACAAAAAGATCCAAACTTGGATCTCTATGTGCATTGGAGAAATGGAAACCTGTTAGGTTTCTTTCTTCGGGGGGTGCTTTAAGAAGTGCCAGTGAATTCCTTGAAGAAGAGGAATTGAATTCAAAGGAAAATGAAGATGACTTGAAGGGTAGAATCTTCAGGCTTAGATTACCGAAGAGAAGTGTAACAAATGTTATAGACAAATGGGTCAGAGAAGGAAACGCTGTTTCTGCTTCTGAGTTAAGGCATATCTCTAAAGAGCTAAGGAAGTCTCAGCGTTTCAAGCATGCTCTTGAGGTTCGACTTTTGTTAATTTTTTGCTCTTTTTGGAAGTTTTTTAGATACCCTTTTCTTTTGGATGCTTATAAAGTAATAGAGTTGGCGTAATTGAGTACTTCTGTGCAAAAAGCTTGTTGCTTTATGGTGATGTATAAGAAGAGAATCACGATTCATGGATCCTACAAACTGCACCTGATTATGAACGTTATTGGATGTAACAATTAAAATAGAGCAAAGTCTGATCACAGAAGAGAGAATTATTAGAGAAGTAGAAGGAATGCTAGATTTTTCTGTTGGATTTTAGTTTTGCTCAGATGACAAATGGTTGATGTTCTTGGTCCTGGGACAAATTTTTTGCATATTATTGGCGATTGTGTTTTTCGGCATGGCTCTACCTATCTTTTCTTCCAGTTGTTACTGTTCTTCTACTTTAAGTAATGCTGTTTATAAGATTTAGTGTGATATGTCTGGAGGAAACTTTTAATAGTTACCTGACTTTATTTGAGGAAATTAAAATTGTTGTTAGTCTTTGTAATATTCATTTTACAGAGGCAGCATAATTGTTGGGTAGAAATTGCTCTCAAGTTGAAGAATTTATGTTTGACTGTGTCATGTGAAATTCAGGTTTTTTATTGTTGAACTAGAAATTTATAAAATATATTTTGTAAGGATAGCCAGTCACTCATGCTCACATCCACTGTCCGAGGAAATAATGTAGGAGGCAACTTTCTAAAATTTGTGTGCATTGACACAAAATGTTGTGAGGGGATTCTCTATCTTTTGAATAATGGCTGAGATGACTAAAAAGAACATCGTAAAACAAGTTTTGGTGGTTAGGGTGAGGAAGTGGGGGGTGGGGTGTGCTGCTAGCTCACAGGAGACGCAAAACTTGAGGTTGATTGAATGAAGAAGGGACATAATGACTGATGATATGGATTGATTATGGGAGAAGGTCGAGTTCTTGGGCTGCTATGGTGGAGTTGCAGGGCTAATGGAGATGATTTATTGGTGAATCCTGACTCTTATTGGAAGAAAGTGATGGACCAGTTTCATGTCCCATGTTCACAATTCTTGGAGATCATTTGTGTTGAAATAACTATATGATAAAATGATCACTGTTCTAGAAAGAACTCATTGGTGTAACTCATAAGTCATAGCTGTAGTTTGGTTTGTAGAAAAGTTGATACTCTGCATGGTCAATGTCTTGTTGATAGGCATAAGAAATTAAACTTCAAATTTCCACAATGGTTGGCTTTCAGGACACATGCTTTTCTCCCTGTCCTTTAGTTATTACTGAAGTCGAAAGCATTGGTTAGGAAGTTTTAATCAAAATTTCCTGTTATGAAAAGATTTCACTTTTCACAGTATCTGTTGATTCAAAAACACACAAGTTCTTCTGTCATATAATCATTATGTTATTGCAGATATCAGAATGGATGGTTACTCATGAAGAGTTTGAGTTATCAGACACTGACCATGCAAGCCGTATTGACTTGATGACAAAAGTTTTTGGTGTAGATGCTGCTGAGCGCTACTTTGATAGTCTACCTCTTGCAGCAAAAACTACTGAAACCTACACTGCTCTCCTCCACTCTTATGCTGCAGCAAAATTGATTGAAGGGGCTGAGGAATTTTACAAGAGAATAAAGGGATCAAACTTGTCCTTCACTGCTCTCATGTACAATGAGATGATGACTTTGTACATGTCAGTTGGACAGCTGGAGAAAGTCTCTCAAGTTGTTGAAGAACTGAAACATCAGAAGGTTGCTCCCGATATCTTCACTTACAATCTCTGGATAAGTTCATGCGCAGCAGCTCTAAATATTGATCAAGTTAGAAGGATTTTGGATGAGATGAGCCAAGACTCGGGTGTTAATGATGATTGGAAGAGATACATTAAGATAGCAAACATATATGTCACAGCAGGTCTTCTTGTGAATGCAGAGTCCAGCACTGTAGCTGTAGTTGAAGCTGAGAAAAAAATAACACAAAGAGAATGGATAACCTATGATTTCCTTGTTATCTTATATGCAGGTTTAGGAAAGAAAGATAAACTCGACCAAATCTGGAAATCCCTGAGAATGACTAACCAGAAAATGACGTGCAGAAACTATGTATGCATTCTTTCTTCGTATTTGATTCTTGGACATTTGAAAGAAGTGGGAGAAATTGTTGATCAATGGAAACAATCTACCACAACAGACTTTGATATCTCTGCATGCAATAGGCTTTTGGACGCTATCTCTTGTTCAGGATTAACTGAAATTGCCAGCAACTTCCATATGCTACTGATTGAAAGGAATTGTGACCCCAAACGTATATCAGATTAAGTGGTTGGCTCAGATTATCTTGGCTAGGAAACTGACATTAGCAATGCCTTCATGGACGTTCCATAAAGAGCATATCCAGGAGCAAGAATTGATTATACTGCAAACTAGTTTGATTTCGACCTGTGCTGTATTTCATAAATCTTAATTCAGCTTCTAAATGGAGCAATTATCATGTCGTTAATTTGCTAACATCCAACAATCTGATGCTCCTTCAGCTTTTATTTCTTTCAAGACTGAATGAAATCCAAGTGCTCTATCTCCATGTATAATTTTATTGCAGTATTAGTGTGTATGATCGAATCCATGATTATGCAGGACATCCATGGATCGTGCTCTATATACAGATCAACACAAAAGGAACTTACCCCAAAACCAAAGTTTCAAGCCCATGTAACACTGACTTCTCAACAACTAACTCTCGCAACTGGATTGGAGTTGGATAGATTCAAGATAACAGCCAGTGGCTTTCTCAATGACGACTGTAGCCTAGTTTTATCATCTAATGGTTCAAGGTCAAGGGTGGAACAGCACGACTGTGGATTGATTGATGCTCTCACAGTAGCAATATCACGTGTGAGGATATTTGAGCCAGAGAGAAGCAGGTTGTGTTGGCCCACAAGCCCTATCCAGCAAGAGTTTTCCTCTAACAGTAAGATTAACAACCTCTGTACAGCATTTTGACCCTGCATTGTAAAAATGTTGACTCAGCTGCAGAAAGCTGAGTTTTCCTCTAACATTAAGATTAACAAACAATGTTATTTTTTTTCAACATATGAGGCCTAACATGAAAGCTGTGTGCGATTTTGAGTTGCAGAAGCACTTTGTCTCTGTCAATCTTTGTCTGTTTTGATTTTGGTTCCTTAACTAAATGTACTCTATTGGGTGGAATTCTTGGGATCTAGTAGTTGATTTTTAGTAGACTCCAGAAAGTGGTGGGGGGAACACCAAACCAATATTGTATTAACTTGAAACAAAACATTAAACATGGAAATCATTAGAAGTAACTTCAGGTTTCAGTTTTTATTAGTACCTTTGGATCTTCTCATTCTGTACATCTTGCTCTCACTCTGTCAACTTTTATTTTTCTTCCATGACTTCGGCTGAAACTTGTTAATTACATGCAACTGAATTGCATTAAAAAAAAATATATGAAATAACCAATGGATAAAGTAGTAGTAGGAATCATAATTGAGTGGACTTTGTACTGGAGAAATCTGCTTTTAGAAGTCAAGAAAACAATAAAACACTGCATGGCTGGTACTCATCCATGGAATTCTAGTTTGAAGTCGAATACCATGGCCATAAGTTTCAACGCCAACAGATAAACAATTGAACGAAAATGTTAAATGTAATATGTACAGTCCATTGATCTTTACCCTTCTTAATTCTTATAAATTGGGGCTAGGTTAGGATTTTTGCAGAAACTGCATATGCAAGTTATTTCACTTTTCTAAATCCATGCAGCAAGTTAAAGACTTGCAGTCACATGATTCAGCTTTTGAGATTAGTAAAAGAGCGAAGAAATTATGCAGAGAAGAAGAGAGATAGAGTGTTCAGAGAGAGAAGGAAATTTTGAATTTTTTCTGTTGTAATATTTCTACACACACATATTGTGTGTTTAACATCTTTATATACACATTTCAAATATCATATACTACCATCATGTATATTCTAAAATACACTTTCATTATTCTAAAATATACATTCATTTACACTCTAACATCCCCCCTCAATCTCTTGCTTTGACAATCCAAGCATGAAATTGCAGCAGTGAAAACAAAACACATGAGTACTTAACCCTGTTTAATAGAAATCAGTTTGGAAAATAGAAAGAAAAGAATAGAAAGATGAGTTTGAATTTGATTGAGAAGATTTTGAGATTTTGAGAGATTGAGAAGAAGAAACAAGAGGTAAGAGAAATGATAGAATTTGTTTGAATTTCATTTGTCTACTTAAGTTTTTCATTTGTTGATGAATTTGAAAAGAGAGGGATGAGAGGAAAGAAATGGGAGGTGAGAGAGATAATAGAATTTTATTTGAATTTCATTTGTTTACTTAAGTTTTTCATTTGTTGATAAATTTGAAAAGAGAGGGATGAGAGGAAAGAAATGGGAGGTGAGAGAGATAATAGAATTTTATTTGAATTTCATTTGTCTACTTAAGTTTTTCATTTGTTGATGAATTTGAAAAGAGAGGGATGAGAGGAAAGAAATGGGAGGTGAGAGAGATAATAGAATTTTATTTGAATTTCATTTGTCTACTTAAGTTTTCCTGAAGTTTTTTCTTTGTTGATGAATTTCTTAATCTGTGTAAGAATTCATTTTCTACTTCTCGATGATTTTTTTTGTTTGTTTCTTTCTTTTTTTTCTTTCTCATTTTTATTATTATTATTATTATAACAACTAATCAAAACGGCAGCACAAACAAAACAAACGACACCAGCACACAAAACACAAAATCTAGGTTTCACAGCTTATTCCACTCAGCAGCCGCCTCAGCCTCTTCTCTCTTCTCTGCCAAATCGTTTTTATTCTTCCCCTGTTCCAGCTCCGCCTTGCACGACTTCAGCTGTTACCACGAAGAATCCAACAGCCTGACCACGAACAGCACCGAATGACAACCCAGCTTTCTCTCACAGAGCGACACATACAATTTTTGAAAGAGTTGAAAGAGGCAAAGTTGAAGACGTTATCTCGCAGCCAAGGAGCGTGCGATGCTTTGCAATCTAATCACTGCTGAAGGTCTGAGTGGAGAAATCACGGAAGAAGCCCCAAGAGTAGATGAGATCTAACAACCTCTGTACAGCATTTTGACCCTGCATTGTAAAAATGTTGACTCAGCTGCAGAAAGCTGAGTTTTTCTCTAACATTAACAAACAATGTTATTTTTTTCAACATATGAAGCCTAACATGAAAGCAGTGTTCGATTTTGAGTTGCAGAACCACTTTGTCTCTGTCAATCTTTGTCTGTTTTGATTTTGGTTCTTTAACTAAATGTACTCTATTGGGTGGAATTATTGGGATCTAGTAGTTGATTTTTTGAGTAGACTCCAGAAAGTGGTTCTCATCCATCAAATTCTATTTTGAAGTCGAATACCATGGCCATAATTTTCAACGCCAACAGATAAACAATTGGAATGAAAATGTTAAATGTAATATGTACAGTCCATTGATTTCTACCCTTCTTAACTCTTATAAATTGGGGCAAGGTTAGGATTTTTGCAGAAACTGCATATGCAAGTTATTTCACTTTTCTAAATCCTTTCAGTCACATGACTGAGCCAATCCTGACCCTTTTTTAATCTTTTGTTTTGTTTTCTTCTTTTGATTTTCTTGTTTCCGTCCAACGTCGTTTTAACTTGCAATTGGGAGGTATCTTTTCGACTGAACTCTATAGTTTTTATGCTAGAGAATTTATGAATGATATGGGGATCTGATGATCTAATTTCCTTGTCACGATTTCTCATTTTTGAGAGGGAGAAGTCCCATTACTTTCATGGCTATATCAACTCTAGAACTAAACAGACCGGCAAATCCCACTCTCCAAAAACTTTCAAATCCTAAAAAACGCACGACCATGTCGGTCTTTTGTTTATTTTCTATCTTCCTTCTAGCCCTTTGTATTTCTCTCTTCACTCTCTACCACATCCAGTCCCTCCATGCCCGGACGATATCTTCACCCCCATGGTCTTTCATGCACGAATGGGAAAGAGTCACCAACTGCACTCAAGAACACATGGCTGAAAAACTGCGGCAGTCTGTTATCTTTCTCCCACTTACGGACCTGCGTTATGCGGGTAAAGCTCTTCAGGGTCACACGTGGTTCATGAGCTCCATGTATGATACTCATGAGGAGGGTGAGGTGCAATATCAGCAATTTCCCTCAGAATCATCAAAACACAGGGTACTTTGCTTGAAAGGAAAGGAGACACATGATGGTTCTTGGAATTCCTACGCACTGGCATGGCCAGAAGCCTTGCCTTTCAATGCCACACTCATGAAAGGTCTTACTTTTGTATCATATAACCATTATAACTACGACAACATTTGGCATGGGTTATCAGCTACGGTACCGTTTGTTGCTTGGCATATAAGAAATGGGTGTGAATCGCCTAGTAGATGGATTTTGTACCACTGGGGTGAGCTGAGGTTCAAAATGGCTCCATGGCTAAGAACCCTAACAGAGGCCACATTTGGTGGAGCCCCATTTATAGAAAGCTTTGAAGGGGTTAGCGATAACCAACCAGTTTGTTTTGAAAAAGCTGTGGTGATGAGGCACAATGAAGGAGGCATGTCCAGGGACAGGAGGATCGAGACTTTTGACCTGATGAGATGCAAAGCCAGGATGTATTGTAATGTAAGCTTAGAAGGTAGAATTCCTGAAGCTAGCAAGCAAGGTTTGCCAGTGATTGGCATGACCTTATTGATGAGAACTGGTCCAAGATCATTCACGAATGAGTCCGCAGTGATTGGAATCTTTGAAAAGGAGTGCGCTAAGATAGATGGATGCAGATTGATGGTGGCTTACTCCAACAATCTAACATTTTGTGATCAGGTTAGTAAAATTCTATGTTTATTTTCTCTATTTCATTCACTAGAGCCTAAAACTCATCAACTAGATTATTTAGTTAGAGGGATTTGTGCTGATCCCACTTGAGTGAATGTTCTTGACAACCTTGAAGGGAAAAGGGTTTTCGCAGAGCATACGATCAGGACTATTGTTTTATTTGAGAGATGGTGGAGGTCATGCTGGCACTTATTCTACATATATAGAACATGATAAAAAATAAAAAAAAGTTTCATGGCTAGGTTTCTATCTTACCTTCTCTTAAAGTATATTAGCAATACTTTATTTGGAGGCATGCTAATCATCTCGATCAAATTCAGTCCAAAACGTATAACAATTACTTCTTCGAGTGGCGTGGCGTGAAGGTAAATGGTTTGCAATCTACACAGTAGATCTCAAGTTAAACTCTGGGCGTGCACTCCTTTAACAACCTGAGACAACTAGAGTTTTATTCGTTAATCGAAACCCATAAAATGCACTTTCCAGGAATACTTTATTTATCGAACATTTCAGAGGGTTAATACTTTATGTGGTTCGGTTTCCTTGATAACCACATATACTTTAATTAAATTACTGGCCTGCAATGAATCCAATGCAGTCGTTAAATTATTCTCAGGTGAAGTTGATGAGCTTGACAGACATTCTAGTATCTCCTCATGGTGCTCAATTAACCAACATGTTTCTCATGGACAAAAACAGCAGTGTCATGGAGTTCTTCCCAAAGGGATGGTTAAAACTTGCTGGTGTAGGCCAATATGTTTTTCATTGGATGGCTAGCTGGTCTGGGATGCGACACCGAGGCGCCTGGCGGGACCCTAACGGCGATGAATGCCCCTACGCCGTAGATGACCGCCGGTGCATGTCAATTTACAAGAGTGGCAAGATTGGATTCGATGAAACTTACTTTTCTGAGTGGGCTAGAAATGTTCTCAATGAAGTCAAAGCAACGAAGTTGGAGGAGGCAGCAAATAAAACCATCGCTTCAACTGCTAGTTGTGCTTGCGGCTAGCCAATAACTTAGACAATATCAAGCCAGGTAGTGAAGCAATTTTTTTGTCGTAAAATTATCTCATCTAAAAATTTAAGATATTAAGTGAGATTTCATAATATAATTTATATTTTTTTTAACATACTTTCTCAAGTGAAAACTTTTTGAGCTTGAAACTTGCACACAAGTCCACACTACCTTGTGCTTTATTTTTATCAAATAAAATAAGTGTTGTAAAATTCAAACTTATAATTTGCTGGGTCAACAAGATTCTGATATCATATTATGAAATCATCTCACTTAAAAAATTAAACTGTTAGGTGAGATATCTATCAGTTTTACCGTAGAATTAATCTGTTCTAAGCTTTGAATTTTTTTAATTTCTCCACTCTACTCCCATACATTCCCTTGAATTCAATAATGATGTGACCTTTTCTGTGGTTGAAACTTCAAAACAAATAGAATAATGGAGAGACACACAGCGTTACCAGCAGAATTTCATATCTACTACTTCCTCGACAACACTGCAATACCTATCCTTAATGCAAAATCTCTCTTTTTTTTTCCCATCTCAAAACTCAGTAGCCATGTCTGTCATTGCAGCCCCTGCTTTTTCACTGCATGCAAAACCACCACAAATCTATGAAACTGAATCAACTTTGTCTTTTCTTTATACTTTATATATATATATATATATATATATATATATATATATATATATATATATATATATATATATAGGAGGAAACTCATTTCGAGAAAGCGCGTTTTATAGGTCTAGATTAACAAATAAAATCCCTTAGAAAGAATACATGCTCTAATTTAAACTCGAAACATACTGTGTAGTACACAATCCTTTTGATCTTTTCCATAGAACTAAATTATTGAATTACTGTTGAATAATTAATATATGTTATTATAAAATAAACTAAAAGAGATCAGGAAAACACTGTAGCTTGTTGTGGATTGTAATAATATGTTTTTGCGTTGGTTCGGTTTTTGGGTCGGTTGGTTCACCAATTTATTCATATTTTAAATAAAAAATTGCACAGTTAAATAGCGTTTCTGTCCCTCGAAAAAGACAAAAACAGATGTAACCGAGAGGGGCTCCACGAGCATTTAATATTTTTTAAAATAGCTAAATACTAATCTGCCCCCTAATAAGACAAAACAATTCTGGTCGGGAGGGGTGCCACGAGAATTTTTTATTTTTTGAAAATGGCTAAATATTAATCTACCCTCAATAAGACAAAATTGAAGATTTGTCTGTAATGGTTTTCCAGTAATTGACCACCTTTTTTATTATTATCTTCTGAATATTGTACGTGTGTGTTCCACACTCGTCCGACTGCAATCAGGTGGAGCGTGCGGCGGATTACAGTGTCTTAAAATGCCCAACCAACATCTCACTTGATGCGTCGCCGGGTACTTTTTCTTATGGTGTGGCGCGTCGTGTCCCACGATGGTCGGTTCAAGGTTGTTTTCCCTTTTATCTCTCTTGCATGCTAAAGTACAATCCAGGCCCCCGGTTTAATAGTTATTTCATTTCATTCTTTGAACTTTTAATTTTTTTGCATGGTTCTGATTTCCGTTATAAAATTTTTTATTTGTTTCAATTGGGTCCTTCGATTGAAATTGATTATATATTTATGTTTCAATTCAGTTCTCATTCTTTTAATTTCTGGATTGGTTTTAAATCCCTTAATATAGTCAGTAAAGAGGTTTTGATTGCTTCAATTTTGTCATTTGATTGAAATTGATAATATATTTGGCTTTCATTTTGGCTCTTATACTTTTAATTTTTTTATTTTAATTCCTTTATGTTTTGCTATTTCTAAAATAGTCTCTATTTTTGTCCATGTTTATATATGTATGCTCTTAGCTTAAGTTTTTAATTTTATTATTTTCTTATTTATTGAGCTGATATAATTTTAAAAGATTTAGTTCTTAAATTTTAGTATGTTTTGTGATAATTTGAAAATTGATATTTCTGTTTTTTTCTCTTTGTTCTTTCTTTTAGTTTGTTTATTAGTTTTTATTATTATTTTCAAGTCTATTAATTTTTTCTCAGCTAATATTTTTTTTGTTTTATCATTTAATTTATTTTTTGTTTGTTTTTTTGTTAAAGTTTTTAGGTTTTTTTTAGTCTTTGGTTTAATTTTGTTTTTTCATTATTAATGCAATAACAATAATAATATTAAAAATTCTAGTTTTTCTTCTTACTTAATCTTTTGTTAATTTTTTTGAGTCTTTTTTCTTGGGATAATTTAATATTTTTTTATTTTTTTGACAGTAATAATAGTGATAATTTTAGATGGTAAGACTTCGATATTGTTGTTGTTATAATATAGTGTGTTTATCTGTTTCATTATATCAATTTGTTTTTGAAAAATTTTGTTCTTAAATTTTAGTTTGTGTTTATGATTATTTGAAAATTTATATTTCTTATTTTTTTTCTAGTGTTATTTTGTTTAGTTTTTTATTGGTTTTTATTTTATTTTCACATCAAATGATATTTCTTTCAGCTAATAATTTTTTTGTTTGTTTTGCTCTGTTGTTAAATTTTTAGGCTTTTATTATTCTTTGATTTAATTTTTTTTCATTATTAACGCAATAATAATAATAAATGTATGTTTTTTTTCTTGCTTCCTCTTTTATTATTGTTTTGAGTTTTTTTTCTTGGGGTTGTTTAATAAATTTTATTGATTTAGCAATAATATTAATAATATTTTTAGATATTAAAGCTTCGATATTGTTGTTGCTATAAGTTGATGTGTTTTATTATATCTAATTTTGCATGTATAGATATTATATTTTATTTTTGAACTAACAAAACCTATTAATTATTTTAATCTCAACAGTCATAAAAATTATTTGCTTCACCCGCAAACGTAGTGCGGGCAATAGTTATATCTATTTGTTAAATAATTAATTTGGGGACCAGAACATTCTCATGATCAGATCATCAATGAAACCAATCAACCCACGAATGGACCCAGTTCTAAATACAGCGGATCAAACTCAAGCAAAGTAATATATATTTGGCTGTGCTTTGGCCATATTTGAACCCTTGCACATGAGGTGTTTGGGAAGGACTGAACAAATGCTTTTAAAAAAAATTGATTTTTTTTCTCTAAATGAAAAAAAAAATCATTTTAGTGTACTATATCAAAAATAGTTTTTTAAAAAATTATTTTGATATATTTTTAAATAAAAAACACTTTAAAAAATAATCACAAAGTATGAACATTGCTTTGCTTTGAATGTAGGGGAGTAATTAAAAATTATTTTTTTCCAGTTCAATCTATTATATTTTTTATAGATTATTATTTTATTTTAATATTTATATATAAATATTTGTTGGAAAAAAATTAATATAGAGTTGAGAATTTTATATATATATATATATATAAAAAAAAATTAATATAGAGTTGAGAAATTTATATATATATATATATATATATATATATATATATATATATTGTACACAAACGGCGAGTAAGTAATTTTCAATATAGAATATGAAATTTTGGTCTTTAAGAAATATAACATGATAATAAAGGATTAAAAACATATATAACAAGTTTTGAATTCAAATAAAGACATTGCGGCGTCGTATTTCAATCTTATCTCCTCGTCGCACACGACTGCAAAACGTTCCCCAAAAGTATTGGGCAAGTGGGAGCTACACAGCACAGTGTGAAGATGAAATTATTGCAGTTCTTGTTTCCATTATCCGATGAGAAAAGGAAAGATACAGAGGAGACCACATCGCTTTGTAGCCTTTGCTGGCTTAAGGGTTTTATATATATATATATATATATAAAGTAATGTGATCTGATAATAAATAATTTGAGATCTATTTTACTGATTTTAAGTTCGAGTCAATATAAAAATCTAAAATAATCAAGATTTTACTTATTTAATTTGGACTGATAAAAAATATTTAAAAAAAAGTCTAGTTTTGTCAAATCCAATGTCTATGTCTATATATATAGATATAGATATAATATAATGTAAAGATATATAGATAAGTATGTCTTGCCAAACCCCAACCAACTAATGGGGACATGCATGTGAAGGGAGTTCGATGGTAACGTGGCTCATTTCCCACCACCACACTTCAAACCCTAGCTGCCCCTGTATTTCAACCATAATTGTTAAATTCAATCCGGCCATAAAACTGGCTTGGAAAATATAAGATTCCAATGTTGATTTAGACCGGGTTTTTTTAGTTAAATTGAATAAAATATTGTTTTAGTGAAATTCAATTATCTAAATGGGTTTTAGTGACTTTGCTCAACTCTATTCAAACCTCATAGGATATATAAAAAAAATAAAACAATATCGGTTTTGTTTATTAGTGTGTTTAAGTTTGCTTTTCAAAAATATTTTTTGGTTTAAAAATGTATCAAAATAATATTTTTTTTAATTTTTAAAAAAAATTATTTTGATATCAGCATATTAAAATAATTTAAAAACATCATAAAATTAATTAAATAAATAAATAAAAACAGTTCAATTTTTTTCTTAAAAACACTTCTAAAATACAATGTCAAACATGTGTGTCATCTAGATAAAAACTATCACTCTAGATTGTGACCAATGAATTAACCAAATAACTCGGTACAAATGTTTTTCTAGGTCAATATTTAAACCAAGATTGTTAATTTTGTTCCAGGTTGGTGCTTTGTTTTTTTCAATTGGAATGGAATATTTAAGTTTCAGAGCGTTTTGGGGTTGTACTGTTTATGTGTGTGTGTGTGTATGTGTGTGTGTGTGTATATATATATATATATATATATATAATTAAATGTATTGATTAATAAAAAATTGTTCAAATCTAAAAATAAAATTATTTAGAATTGTGAAATTTAATCTAAAAAAAAACACAATAAAATTATTTTTCTGAACAAAATTATGAGCATATATAATATTACGAGAATATCATCAATCAATCTCGCAAGTTTATTATATTATCTAGATTGATCTAAAATTTTAATATAATATACATATATATGTCAAGAGACTACTCGTAAAATTTCATCTCAATCTAACGGTCGAATTAAAAGATATGATTCATATTATAAAATTATTTCATTATTTAAAAAAATGCTATTTGGCCAAAATGGAATGGCTGAAACGATTCCAAGATGTTTCTGGCTTTTTGGCCGAAAAAATATAGAATGAATCAGAATTTAAACCCGAGATAAACATGTCACTTTTATATCATTTTTTAAGTAATACGAAACATTTATATCGTTTCAATCGAAACAAAACAAAATTTACATCCATGATTTAAACCAAGTTCCACGATGATCATGCCAATAACATATATGCATAAAAATATAAGAAAATAAAATACTCATTTTACGTCCAAATCATTTTTCTCTTGATTATGAAGTAAATATTGTAACTCGAAAATTTGGTGAGAGTGAGTAATATAATTACATGAGCTAAAACACATGAGTTTTTCCATGTAGATTAAAATAATAAGTCCATTGATGAGATGGAAGTCAAACATAAGCTTGGCTTTGGCTCTCCCTCATCATCTTATATTATAACAATTTATCAAAATTATTTTAGAGTTGAATCGATGGTTAGAAAACTCTTGAGCTTATAGCTTCCTGAATGACAAGTTGAATGACAAGTTGAGGTGGGCCTTAACTTATCACTTCTTCTTGATTGAGGGATCATCAATCCCTAGGGTTTGACATATTGTGTGTGTGTGAGGGATCATTAATCCCTAGGGTTTGACTTATTGTTTGTGTACTTTTTTTAGAATCATTCATCTTAAATGTTATTAAATGATTGGTTAAACATTAAAAAAGCAAATTGCCACATGATTTTATATGAAAATTACTTTCTTAATACTACTATATATTTCGTATAGTGGATGTGAAAAGCCTATACATTTAAGTTAAAGTGTAAGTTTTCAAAGATTTTTTTATTTTAATTTTTGTATTTTGAAAAAATATTAGATTAAATATTTACAAGTTTTTTTTATAATTTTAATACAATAATATTATAAAAAAAAAGCATTGTTTTAATACAGGTTAAATGATCCATATTACAATATAAAACACAAAACGTAACATAGTAATAGAAAAATATTTCTTTTTCAACCTCAAATTTAAACTTATTATTTTCTTTTTAAATTCAAAATCTAGAATCTTCAAATAAGAAAATTATTTGTTTAATATTGCATTTTAAAACACAAAACATAACATAGTAATAAAAAAAACGTTATTTTTTCAACCTCTTATTTAACTCTTTATTTTCTTTTTAGATTTAAAATCTACAATCTTCAAATAAGAAAATTATTTGTTTAACATTGCATTTCAAAAATATTTATGAAAAAAAATAAAAAAATATATATATATATATATATTTTCAAGTCATTTTAATATATTGATATAAAAAATAATTAAAAAATAATTATTATTTTAAAATACAACATTAAGTGCCCGTTTAGGACGACGTTTGAAACGCCCTTTCCAAAAAATTAAAAAAAAATCATTTTAAATGAATATGTTTTGGTATTTTTAGATCATTTTGATGTGCTGATGTCAAAAATAATTTTAAAAAAATAAAAAAGCATGATTTTAATATATTTCAGCATGAAAAATACTTTGAAAAGCTACCACAACAGCTCTCCCAAACAGACCTTAAATAAACAAAATCAAAATATAAAAATATCAAGTGTCTCCGACACAATCATCATTCTCTTAAACATAAAAAAAAACATTCTGCAAAGTCCCTCGTGGATATAATTAATTAAGCAATAATTTAACCATATATGTATATAATATTATCTTTTGAACTCATTTCGTTTACATCCTAGCTTGTTGTGACAGCTTGTCGGAAGATGGGAGAATCCCAATGGCCATCTCCCAATTATTATGTTGGTGTCATTTGATTATTTTTTATAAGATTTAAAAATTTACATTTATTTAAAATGTAAATTATAATTTCTCACAAATAAAAAATAAACCATACTACCTATAAATTTTCCCAAATAAAAATTTACAATTGTATATATAATTAGCTGCATATATATAACAAAGATAGTTATTTAGAATATTTTTTACTTGAAAATATATATAAATAATATTTTTTTCAAATTTATTTTTAATATCAGCATATCAAAATAGTTAAAAAAAACACCGAAAAAATCAATTTAAAAATAAAAATTAGAACAAGGTACTATAAATCTATTTTCTCTCTCTAAAAATCTTTTATTTTCTTTTCCCTCTCTTTACCACAGTCACCCTTTTTCTTTTCATCCCTTTCCTTTTTTTTCTGAACAATCACCCTTTTTATTTTTGGAGATGTCTCAAAATTTTCCTCCCTTTTTGTGATAATCGTTTGGTTTGAAGTAATCGATAGACCCCATGCTTTCATGAATCGAATATTTTGAATTTAACGCAAGGAAGGCACTCATTTCTATTTGGAAGTTTTGGGACATGTATTTTTTAATATTTATTTTGATAAAAACTTTTTTTTATTGGAAGAATTATTTTTTGAAATAAAAATATATCATAATTTTAAGAGCAAGTTTTAATAAAAAAATACGAAAATTGAGTGAATATTTGATAAAAATTGATAAAATAATGTTGTATTATCATTGAATATTTATGCGCAATTCTTTTTTTTTAAATCATTATCTATATTAGATTCATATATAATTATTGTTATTATTATTATCATGAGTTATTATTTTATTTTAAAGACTATGAAATAATTGGATAATATTTCTATAAATTATTTTTAAAAAAAATATTCTAACATAAATAAAAAGGCAATGTAAAAATGTTAGGCGTGCATAGCCTAGAAGGAAAGTCCTACGTGCCTATATTTATAGATGAGCTGGCACTCGTCTATTCAAGTTTAATTTTTAAAACTGGCCAGACAATATATTGTCTATCGAAAAGATTTTGGTCATGAATTCAAATTTTAATATATATTTATTTAATATAATTATCGAGATAATTTTATTCTTGCAAATCTAAAATACTCGTTGATCAGTCTAGAATATAAAATGAAACTAAATAAAAAATATTAATTTTCATGGTTAAATTTATAAAATTATCTACATTTAACTTCTCCTTTAAAAACAAACTTATTGATGCCAAAAAGATAATTTTATTATAGCCAAAGTATGATCAAAATTAAATCTTTCTTTTTCTCAGTGACTTTCTCGCTCTATCGTCAACTCAAGAAAACTAAAATATAAAAATAAAATAAAATTTAGTATCAAAACATAAATACCTAAGACTATAGGTGTCAAATAAAGAAAAATCTTTAACAAATTAAAGGACCAAAGCATTTGTTTCTTTCTCTTTTTTTTCAAAAAATACACACTATTTAATGAACATTAATTTTACTACTCAAGACACTAAATAGTATGGTTTAATCTGAAATTGTGTCTTGTCTTTTTTTTTCTTTAATTTAATATTTTTAGTTTGTGTTTTAATAATTGCGCATTTTTTATGTTAGGTTTTATATCGATCTTATGAATTTAGTTTTTATCCTTTAAATTTCAACACTTAGCATTAAATCTGTTAGAAGTGAGACTTCATAATTTTATTCAAAAAAATTTCTGTGAATTTATCTTAGTTTCATGATCCATATTGAAGAATTAACAAGTTAACTCGGGTTGATTTAGATTGTTTTTCGAGGTCACTTTTTGTATTTATATTTGTTTTACCCTTCAACATTGCTTTGGTTGAAAATTAGCATTTATAATTGTTTTATTGTTATTTATTTATTATTCATAAATCATATTTTATCTCTATCTTATAATTTAAGTTGCGGGTTTGATAGGTTGACCTAAGTTAACTATGTTTATTTTTAAGTAGTTTTTAATTGAATATTTTTTTTAAATGGACTTCATAATTTGTTTGATATTTTTCTATAGGGTTATCATGATCTCATAACTAAAGTCACAGGTTTCACAGTTCGGTCCAATTTGTTTTTTTTAATTGATTTGTTTTTTTTCAATTTTACCCTTTCAACAACTCAATTTTCTTTATCTATTTATTTTCAATTTTGTTATTTAATATTAAGTTATTTGAAGAATAAAAAATCAACTCAATTGAATATTTTTTTATACTCTCTACACTTCACCCTTAAATCTTATTTTCTTTATCATTTTTTTTCCAACATCATGAAATTTTTAAATAAAAATTACACAGCTAATATTTTTTAAAAAATATGAGGTAATAATTTATAAAAGAGTGATTAATGTAGATTAGATATTAATAATTGTATGGGTGCAAAACAATAATGCATATGTATGTTCATAAAATGCTAGCCCCACCTTATTCAATACTTCCACTAATTCCTTCCATGTCTTTCATTGCAGCTTCAACATTTATGTGGCATCCACAAATGTTGGCCTCTAAAATGAAAGAAAATGAAAGAAAATGTTGAATGTGTCAACCTACCCCATAGAATTTCTTATGATCAACCACATATATATATATATATATATATAACTAAAAAATAAAAATGCAAGTGATACAAGTATTTTTAAGGAAATAAGGAAAAATTAAAACCTATATCACTCACTCGACTAGTTTATTAATCTCAATTAACTTAACAATATAATTAAAAAACAATATATACAATAAAAAAATATTGTTTTTTAAAATTGAAAAAAATATTATTGTGTTTTAAAAATATTTTTGAAAAAAAATTGAATTTTTTTATTTTTATATTTTATATTAAATTAAAAAATTTAATGTTTTTAGATTAACAAGAATAAAAAATAAAATTATTTTAATTACGTTGATGCGATGGCCCATCCCTCCATAAATACAAGTCCTCTGACATGAAAATCATCCTCTCATCGTCCCTTGTCCACACAGGAATGAATGTCTGCTTTGGGATTGTGTAATAAATAGAAGCAAGAAATTATGATTGAAAAAGAAAACACAAAGAGAAAATAAATCATAAAAAGCATGATATGAAAGATTAGAAGCTGAATCTCTCTGTCTTTTATGCACACAGCTAGGTAAAAAGTGTCCAAAAAATAATAAAATCCAAGACACTCATACAAAATCATCCAAAAACAGTGCTCAATCCCATGCCCATTACTTCACAGCCTGTAATATAAAATATAAATCCCAAGCACCCCATGTGGGATTCTTCTCCTTTTCTTGTTCATCAACTCTCTGTGCTTCACTTGTAGATTTAGCAAGCGCAGTTTCACTTGTTGTTCATCTTTTCTTGGATTTTCTTGGTCCAGCATCATCATGTGGGACTCCGAGAGTGAATCTGTTGCTGGTGGAGATTATGGAAATGGAATCCTTTCCTCGAGCAAGCATGGTGTCAAGAATGATGGGTTTGAGCTAAGAGATCACTCATGGTATGTGTGTGAAAAATGAAACCTTACTAAGGTTTCATGCTCTATAAACTGTGAAATTCTTCAACTTTTGGTTTGTTGCTTTTCTTTTCTTATTATCATGACAAAGTTTGAGCATGACTAAGAGTTTGAGATGGTTCTTCTTCAGTTGTTCTGCACTTGAACTTCTGAAAATTTATATGGGATGTGGTTAATATGCAGGTATGTTGCAACTGATATTCCAAGTGATTTTCTAGTTCAGGTTGGAGATGTAAATTTCCACTTGCATATGGTACTTATTTTCCTCCTGTGATGCTTGAATTTCACTCCTTTTAAGCTTTTACATCTCAGAATTCAACATCCAACAGATAGTTCTTAAGAATTGTGATTCCTAACCCTCCTTTGTTGTTTCTTTTGTCGTGAAAGTATCCGTTGCTTTCAAGAAGTGGAAAGATGAATAGACTAATATATGAATCGCGTGAGCTGGGCCTCAACAAGGTGGCATTGGATGATCTTCCGGGTGGACCAGAGGCCTTTGAGCTTGCAGCGAAATTCTGCTATGGCATAGCCGTTGATCTAATAGCAGCCAATATATCTGGCCTAAGATGTGCTGCAGAGTACCTTGAGATGACAGAGGACTTGGAAGAAGGCAATCTTATTTTCAAAACCGAAGCTTTTCTCAGTTATGTGGTGCTATCCTCGTGGAGAGATTCTATAGTGGTATTGAAAAGCTGTGAGAAGCTCTCGCCATGGGCAGAGAATCTTCAGATTGTTCGAAGATGTAGTGAGTCCATCGCTTGGAAGGCTTGCGCAAATCCCAAAGGAATAAGGTGGGCATACACTGGGAAACCCTCTAAAGTTTCTAGCCCGAACTGGACTGAGATGAAGGATTCAAGTCCTAGTATAAAATCCCAAGTTCCTCCTGATTGGTGGTTTGAGGATGTTTCAATCCTCAGGATTGATCACTTTGTTAGAGTCATTACTGCAATCAAGGTGAAGGGGATGAGGTTTGAATTGATCGGAGCTGCTATAATGCATTATGCAGGAAAGTGGCTTCCAGGTTTGATTAAAGATGGGGGAGGTTCTACAGATGAAGCAAGCAATAGCAGCAGCAGTAGTGGCGGCAGCAGCTGGAAAGGTGAACTCCATATGACTGTGGAAGAAAATAAAGATGACACCCCAACAGTTGAGGCCAAAGATCAACGGATGATTGTCGAGAGTCTGATCAGCATAATTCCACCACAGAAAGATAGTGTCTCTTGCAGGTTCCTTCTTCGCCTGCTGAGAATGGCAAACATGTTGAAAGTGGCACCTGCTCTGGTAACTGAGTTGGAGAAGCGCGTAGGAATGCAGCTCGAACAGGCTACTTTGGCGGATCTTCTAATTCCCTCTTACAATAAAAATGAAACTTTGTATGATGTGGATCTGGTCCAGAGACTTCTCGAGCATTTTCTGGTTCAAGAACAGACAGAAAGTTCAAGTCCCAGAAGGCAATCATTTCCTGAACAACATATGTACAACGGAGCTCAAAGGGGTGCCAATCCAAGTGCCAAGATCAGAGTGGCAAGGCTTGTTGACAGTTATCTTACAGAGGTTTCCAGAGATAGAAACCTCTCGCTAACAAAATTCCAGGTTCTGGCAGAAGCTTTGCCTGATTCTGCAAGGACTTGCGACGATGGACTATATAGAGCAGTTGATTCCTATCTTAAGGTAATTCCATCCTCTCCCTTTTTATTATTCGCAGCATTTATTTTTATCAATCTGCAAGCATGAAGCTGCGTACAAATTTGAAGTATAATAACTTGAAATAGAGAGTGCCTACCAGAGGTCTAGACACAACCAAGTTGTGAACCTGTTGATATGTAGGCATTGTCAAGGAACTATCTCGCCTAAAAGCTTAAGTTTTTAGGTAAAATTTCAGAATATGATTTATATTATTCTTTAACACACCCCCTTCAAGTGAAAGCTTTTTGGGCTTGAAACTTACACGGATCCACACTACCTTGTGCTTGATTTTTATCAAATAAAATAAGGTGGTAAGATTCGAACTCGTGACTGCTGGATCAACAAGGCTCTAATGTCACATCAAGAAACCATCTCACTTAAAAACTTAAGTTTATAGGTGAAGTCCAGAATATAATTTATATTATTTTTTAGAAGGGATATCAATGCATAAATGCAGACATAGAGGATATGATAATTGGAAAGAACTTGTAAATTTGAAAAAGTCATACCTGCGGGTCAAAAAGGAAGAAAACATATCATCATGTATCATGGTAGATAGTCAGGAATGAGTAGAACTGTAAGCCTAGCTGTTCAAAGAAAGCTTCGAAGGAAAGAAACTAAATTGTAGATAGTCAGGGAATCATTCTGAGGATATTCTGAAATTTGAAGGTGCAATTTTCTTCTTCTTAAATACTTTCTGTATTATTATAATTATTCAACAGGCTCATCCAACAATGTCTGAGCATGAAAGGAAGCGACTCTGTCGTGTGATGGACAGTCAAAAACTCTCAATTGATGCCCGCATGCACGCTGCTCAGAATGAAAGATTACCACTTAGAGTTGTAGTCCAGGTAATCTTTTCTGAACAGGTAAAAATAAGCAATGCATTGGCAAACAATTCCCTGAAAGAAACTGGTGAAACCCAGTACCAACCTGTGATATCAAACAGAAAAACTCTACTTGAAGGGACACCACAATCGTTCCAGGAAGGATGGGCAGCAGCCAAGAAGGATATTAACTCGCTCAAGTTTGAACTCGATACTTTCAAGGCTAAGTATCTTGAGCTCCAAAATGACATGGACATTTTGCAGAGACAGTTTGATAAATTGACAAATAAGAAACAGACGTCAGCATGGACCGCAGGGTGGAAGAAACTAAGCAAATTCACCAAGATGACAACTTTGGAAAACCATGATATTGATCCTCAGGTTGCTACTGCTCCTGGAGAAGATACTAGGAGGACAACAAGAAGGTGGAGAAATTCCATTTCCTGAAAGGTGATATAGTTCATTTTGATCCTGTATTCTCACTCTCATTTTCCTTTTACATCCCTGTTTCTTTGGAAGTGCAGGGTTTTCGTTCTTTCTATTTTTATTCAATTTTCAGAAATTACCTTGGAAAAAAAAATAGTACAAGTACAATTTGTTCCCAAAATCTGCTTTTGTGTCATCTATGAGTTTGTTAATTCTCCATTAAAGTTCACTTAGTTTTCAAAGGAAGACTCCTAATTACGAAAGTCTGGGTGAACTACATTATAGAATTGGTCCATGGAAGGAAATACGTAATATGATTTTTGGATGGAAACTGAAAGAAAATGATGAGAAATTTCCTTAGATCACCATAAAAAAAAAAGTGGGCATCATAGTTTTTTGATGCATCATAGTTGTGCCTGTAGAAATCAAGCATTTTCACCAGCAAGATAGGAAAGAACATGATTTTAATGCTTTTAATTACAAGATGAATGATATCATCTGCTAAAATTGGTGTTACATGATTAGAAATATCCTGAAAAGATGATTTTCCATGCCAAGTGCTAACCACCAAACATGGCCCTCTGATGTACTGGACTGGCATCTGCCAGAGATCATGCTATGAATGTACTTGCAGGGAAAAATTACAGCGTCCATAAGAAGGGAATCTTGTCAGGATCCTCAATTGGAAGGTGGTGCTCCAAGGTTCCTAGAATAGCCATGACAGAAGGACATGAACGTAACCCACACTGGTCTGGTTTCCAACATCTTGCGGTTCAACTGCAAAGGATTTGAACTGCTGATTATGAAGTACGTTCTTAGTTAGTGTCTTTGATTGAAAGTTCCTGTGCTTTCCACATGAAATCCTGAAGCATGAAAGAGGCAATGAGTGGTGATAATAGAATTCATAATTTTGATTCTATGGGTCCACTGCTTCAAGCTGATATAGATTAGAACAGTAAGAAACAAACACAAAAAGACAATCCATGCCTTCAATCATATTTCAATTTCATTGAAAAAAGGTGTTTCTGATGTAATATGTCGAGGCAAGAAACTCAAAATGACAGGATTCAAATATCAGACAAACCTAAATACGGAAGATTTTTAGCTCTCAGCACTCACCCAGCAGGTATGAACAGTAGTACTGACATTGATATCCATAGGGCCTCACCGCATCTAGAGGGAAATAATGGCAGGCATCTCTGAGATATGGTCCTGAAGTGTTTATGGCCGGAAAGCAGTAGGTCCCATGGTGCCTTAATCATGTAGGAAGATTGACAGTGATTAATGATGGTGTTACATTATTTTCAATCCAAGATCAAATATGTTGCTGATCTTGAACATTATAGGCACTAATTACCATTATTTCATCAATTATGACAAATCCTCAAATGAACCTGGCTGATATATAGCCTACTAAAACTTACAATCATTGTTGAAACTATGTAGATGCAGAGTGACAATTTCAGAAATGAATAGTTCATAATCGAGTAGCAAATTGACAGGAAGACTATAAAACCTCTAGTAGAACAAGTGGTCAGTAGTCCGGGTGTTGAAGTCAAAATGACTCGAAACTCGCACAATTAATGTGTTTCGGCGTGACAGTTAATAGTCAAAGCTTTTGCTTTTGATGCATACATTTTTTTAGCCGAATTTCCATCGTTTAGGCCCCGAAATCCTCGTCTTTGCCATTTAAGAAAAAGTTTCGTTTTAGCCATAACTTTTGATTTCCAAGTCCGAATCGACTTCCATCAATTGTGACTTGCTCAAGATTTCCTAACAGTTTTAATTTCCGCAATTATCTCAGTTTTGTTATTTTTGGTAATTAGTCTCGTTTCTTGTCCAACAAGAATTAGGGCTAGGTTATCACTTTAAATATGCTTGTAAGTCCTTTGGCCGAAATCAATCAATTATTCAATACAATTTCTAATTTTCTTGAGAGTTTCTCTAGTTTCTAGTAGACTCCATAGTGATTTACAGAATATTGACGTGAGTCATTTTCTTTTATGTGTTTTCCACTGAGTCAGAGACGCATCTCAAATAATCAGTTCAATAAGAAAATCGGATCGAGCATACAAAAACTCTTTTCAGGAATACAGGTTGCACTATGTCTATCATTGATTCAGATGCCATCGTTTACTTTCAGAAGAAGCTGCAGGCAGTAATACTTTGAAAGTGCCTTTGACAGCATAGATGGGCGACAAAATAATGTGCCCTAGTGTGACCATTTACCGAAGCAATTGCTTATCAAGTGGCACCAATAACTTGCTATGCGACAACCAAAATCACCAGCATGGAATTGTTACCACAGAATATTTTTGTCACCATCTATTGAGCAAATGGGTCTGAACAGAAGGATAGATGATATGAACTGCCAGAGAATTCAATATCGTACAAAAGCACCAGGCCAATCATAGCTAAACAGTAGAATAGATGTAATAGTTAAGATACCAGAAGCTGTAAGGATTCTAAGAAAGGATGAAAACTTCAAGCATGCCCCAGATAGTGGAGATGGTTGTTCTTCTTTTGGCTATCTCTGTATCTGGGCCTGCTGGTCAGAAAGAACAGTTCAACGTTTTGACAGAAGACTATCTCAAACACAATCAAGGCAATTAATCATCTGAAACGCAAGCAAATCAATAAACCTACCAAATTGTTTGAAATATTCGCTCATTTGCAATATGGAAATATTCATGCAGATCCCTAAGAGGCGTGTCGTGATGGCAAAGAGCTTGAGATATATATAGCAGATCTCGAATTCGAGTTAGAGCGTGCAACTCTTGTAAAGAGTCCGGAAAGGGGTTTTACTCGCTCACCTGGACTCATAAAATGGACTTTCTAGAGGGTGAGATTTCCTCGAATAAAAAAAACAAAGAAATATCCATGCAAGTCCATAGAAAGTGGTGTAGTTTGTGGCTCCTAGGCAGGCAAAGGGGTACTTGGAAAATTTATAAATACTCTTTGAGCGATTTGAACCTACTATAAATACATACTATTTTAACATAGTAAAAATAAAATATTCTCGCTCCTGAAAACGAAATCATTGTCAAACCACATTAAATTTTGTGTTCTTTTTAGTTTTCCTCCTGTTGCAAGATTCATCAATAATTGCTATATGTTTTTCACAACAGAAAGGAATCATCAATGAAAACCATGTGGCTACAATCTTTCAGGATCAAAAACACAATAACTACTATCTTTCGGTCCCCTTCATGGAAATCCTGACAATGAAATCTGTAAGCTGACATTCTTCTCAGGATATCACTCCACAGGCAAGGTAGTCAATAGAAATTGCAATTCTTGACAAATAGGAATTTAGCCTGATGTACTTTCTCATGCTTTGCAGAAGGATGGGGTTGGATAAGGGTCTCAGTCCATCTCAAAAATCCTAAATAAGAAAATGAAAATCATTTTGATGTATTTTTGAACGAAAAACACTTTCAAAAATAACCTCACTCCCAAAAAAATTAATGCATCTATTTTTAAACTAATCAATAACACAAGTAAAAAAGCCATCAGTTTGTGCTTAAAAGAACAATTATTCACCTCTTTCAACACATAAAACTTGTCTGAATCTGTTCAATGAATGTAGATAGTTTCAGACTGCACTATATTGTCACCAAAGTGGAGCCCAGTAGCAGACTTGACAGAATTTCTCGACCCTCCTCATGCAAGCAAAATGTCAACAGGAGGAGGAGACTGAAAACTCGAAGTGGGGCAGCTTGAATTGCTGATCAAGGAGACAAAACTGGGTGCTCTTACTGTATCCATACATGAAGCACTTGCATGAACTGTCTTCTAATTCTTATCCACTCGAAAGGGCAAGAGCACCATTGTCTCGCAATTGGGGCAACTCCAGCATAGAATCTTTGCCACACAACTTTTTCTTATCATACATGGAAAAAATAAAAGACAAATTATTGCAGAAAGTGGATTTATTATACCAAAATAATCTTAATTTGACTATACAAGGTTGAAGTTATTAATAAATTAATAACTTATTAGCTTGGTTAAAATCATGTAACACCTTCTTCTATAAAAGAAAAGGTTAAAAAGGTTTTATATATATTAAAAAATAAAACAATATTGTGTTGAAAAAACAATTCTCACCTAAATTTTGATTGGATGGGCTTGTAACTTGGTGTTACATGCAGACCTACTGATATGAGTTTAATAGCCCTATCTTGTACCCGTATCATGGAGTTCCGGTCAGAATTACTTGTAAAAATAATAATTGATAAATTGTTTAAATTGGAAAATTAAAAGTATATAAAGATCTTTGACAATGCATGAATAAATATACAATTAAAAGATGAGAATTATAAAAAAAAAAAATAGCAAAAACATTGTAAAATAAGAGATGGGTAACACTAGTATAACAAGTTGATTGTTCCTAAAGTATATGATGTGATGACAAAAATCTTACGATCTGAACAACAGGTTTTGAATTTGAATCAGAACGTATATCTCTTTGTAAGAATCTGGAATTATCTGAGTTTTACTCGCTCACTTATATTTACAAAATATGTTTTTCAAAATGTGTTTTCTCGTATAAAAAAAAAAAAAAGTTGACTCAAAATTCGCCTAACTCGAGACCTAAACCAAGAACAGCTTGATTTGGAATTCGACTACCTTGAGAGCTAAACCAACTCAAGTTAAAAAAATATTTTGATTGTGAAATTGCGAGTTTAATTTTTAACAAATGTTAAAAATAAAATTAATTATGGAAACGAAATGTATCATGTTTATAGAGGAATTAACAATGTTACGGGCTAGGGCTGAACCCACGAAGTGAGCTCAGTCTAAGACACATCAGGTTTCTTTCTTGTACAACTCAACAAAGCTCTATAATATCATCTCACAGACCAAATATTGATCTGCAATTCACCATCTGTAAAAATGGATAAAAAAAAATGGATAAATGCTACTATTACGGGTCTGGATTAAATTAGTAAAACTCTGGCTATATCAGGTTCTTACAAAGTAAGCACGTTCTGACTCGAAACTTA
The DNA here is from genome assembly GCA_029228605.1 of Salix koriyanagi. Lineage (NCBI taxonomy): Eukaryota > Viridiplantae > Streptophyta > Magnoliopsida > Malpighiales > Salicaceae > Salix > Salix koriyanagi. Next base: position 3,452,940 of record CM055343.1, on the reverse strand, counting down.
AAATCTGCAAGACAGATTTCAAATACTTTGACACCACGACACGCCTATTGGAGACCTTTGAATCCAAAATGCTAAATCATATTTGCTAGAAGTCATGAGACTAAAAAAAAGTTAAGAAACATTATTTCCTTAGACCATAGAACCTCTATGGGACAATCATCAAACTTGAGGCTGAGGACCCATTGCCTGCGATTTTGCAGATAAAAGTTCTCTAAATTCTTTCAATTGTTCTGGTGGGGAAGCACGGTCAATTTCAGCTCCCAGAAAAGCATTTGAACTGGCTAATTTCACTCCCACATTGCTTGAAACAAACCTGAGCAATCAAATATTAGAAGCCAAACTAGTTTCTGTCTTAGATTTGAGCTTGTTCCAACTTGAGCAAGTTCGTAGCTAGGGGGGAATGACTCAACTCCCCCAGCAAAACCCTGCAGCACCAATGGAATTCATGCCTTTAGTTTTTAGAGCACCAATTACCATTTTGCATCTTCATGTGCTTTTTCCTACAAAGGTTTAATTCATTAAAACACATGCAAGAAGACTGTCATTTAGTGATAGTTGAGGTTGTCTTTTAAAGTGATTTTTCGTTCATAAATATATTAAAATGATGTTTTTTTGTGTTTTTTAAAATCATTTTTTATTTTAGCACATGAAAATAATCTAAAAACACTAAAAAGATAAATTAAAAGATTTTTATATTTAAAAAAAATGATTTTGATATGCAGTATCAAATAGTAGTTAGTCTTTTTATCCAACTCATGTATTTCACCGCTCTGACATCCCCACAAATGGTGATGTATTTTTCTTCATGCCTCTATCAAAATCAGGTTTGCTTAGATCAACTGGATCACCATATAAAAAATCAGGAACCACTACAAAGAATCCAGCAGCTGCGACTAAATATTTTGATGAGATGGGTGATAATTGTTAATATTTTTTTTATAACCGGGTGGTCCGGTCTAACTTATGTGCATCACAACTAATCCCTGGACCCACTAAACATCCTGCAAGCCCAGTGAGCAGGTAAAACATTGCGGGGATGACAGGCATATATAGTGGGGTCTGAACCCTAGTGCAGAGGAATGGAAGAACTCTTCCTCCGCGGGGATAATTGTTAATGTTGATTAAGCTAAAAGCTGTCTATATCGGGGCAAGTATTCTTGAAGGATTCCAAAGCCTAGATTTCTTTTTCTGGCATTGATCAAAGGGCAAAACAATACTGAGTTTAAACTTTTAAACAGTCATATTCAAATTCACCCTCCACAAATTCACTTGTTGAAGGATACAGAAGCAGATTCACACTCCCCAATAGATTTCACAATTGAGAAATAGTTCAAAAACAAAGGTTACTGCTTATTGGATTTTCTTAGGTCATCGTTTTTCTTTTCCCCATTTTGAGTTGAATCTTAAAAATGTTCAAGGATTTCCTCTTTTTCCTTTTTCAACATCATTATTTTGTTTGATGATGAAGCTCTGTTAAACAACAAATCAAGAGCAAAGGAGATTATCTAGCTTCACTCTAGCACAAGAGAGAATTCTATTAGCTTTTCAGACCCTAATACCATCATCTAAGTTCATCAAACAATGAAACTGCAAAAATCAATGGAACATACCTCAAATTCGGAGCTTTAAAACCTGGAAAAGATGTTTGAAGATAACAGGCCGATCAAATACTAACTTAGTAAATAAACACACCCGTTTTACAGAAAACAGAAAACCCATGTCAAAATCAAACCTTGCATAAGCTAACAAAATGGAAATCAATAAATTGAAGAGCCAAAAAATACCAAAGGATCGCTTGATGGGCTCTTTTACCAAGAACATCAGAAATGAGAAGGATGGCAAGGTTGGAATCTGATGGGCCAGTATCATAGGTTTCAAGGCCACCTAATTCTTGTACTGTCCCTCCTCCATAACCTGGAGTCATGTTTGGTGGATTCTCCAAACACTGAGAACTTGACAAGGTTTGACAATGACCGACTGCTATACTAACAGACTTCAGACTAGGAAATCAGTGAGGCACTGTACTTGCAATGAAAAAGGAGGGAGAATCCATCTTTAATTCCTTTATAAATTTATTTTTGAATGATAAAATTATAAAATATATGAATAAAAAAAATCAAAATTAACAAAAACCAATGTGCATAAAATTTGACAGAAAACAAATCAAGTAGGATGAAATCTGTAGAAAAATGATTTCAAATAAAATAGATAGTAAAATTAAAAGAATAGAGACATTTTGAAAGATTAAAAAAACATAAGGGTAAAATTAAAAATTATTTGTAATTTGATAGACTATTTGTAGATTAAAAAATGGTAGGGAATGAAATTACAAAAACATTTATAATTTAATATATTATCTGTATATTTAAAAATGATATGAGTGAAATTAAAAATATATATTATTTAATAGATTATTTGTGTGATTAGAAAATGAGAGGGGTTAAATTAGAAAGCATTTGTGATTTCTAAAATAAGATAAAAATAGTAATCAAAAGGATATAGATCATATGAAGAAAAAAAAATTGAAATGGTTTCTCTTAAATTTTGTATGGATGACACAAAATTTGAGGTGGAGAGAGAAAAAATATTGTATGTGACACTAAATTAGTGGTGTCTCTTATACATGCTCCACACCTTATTGTTTTTTTTTATGATTTTAGATTTGAATTCTATAATTCCTAATATTATGATTATAAAAGATTTATATATAGGTTGACTCAAAACTATTTTCAATTTTCATTCTTAGAAAAAATTGCATAATGTTCTCTTATTTTATTTTTCAAATTTAATTCTTATTTTTACTTTTCTGTTCCTTTTATAAAGATTGAGTTGTCTTTTCAAATGCATCCATCAATCCAAAAGTGTCAAAAGTCCTCTCTCATTTTTATTTATAATATAGATATTATTATTTTGATTGTTTTTAGATCCTTTTAATAGAAAAAAATTAATTTCATCATTCGTCATATAGTTGGTTATGAGTTAGTTTTCATGCTTTTACTTGATGAATGATCTCAATTTCATGATCCGAGTCATAGATCTACAAACTTAAGTCAATTTATATTCTTTATTTTTTATCAGGATTTTTTTACATTTGATTTTTTTTTTCATTTTAATCCTTCCAAGTTTTTTTAAAAAAAACATTGCCTTCATAATTTTATTTCATTTCTTTTGTATTCAATCATTTCAATCTCATCACTAAGAACACAAATTTGATAGATTAACCTAGGTTGACTCAATGTTTTTTGAATCATTACTTTTTTATTTTAATATTTTTTTCAGTTTTTTCCTTCAACATTGAGCTGTTTTAGAATTGAGTTTAGTAATTTTTCATAGTTTTTTGCACCGGGTTAACTTGAAACTAACCTATGTTACTTTTTTTCTTTTTTCATATTCTCAATAAAAAGAAAAAAAAATTGTTTGATTTATTTGAATTTATTGTTGTTGTCTATTATTTTATCATCTAAATAAATAATACTAGTTTATCTAATTCAATTGGATCAACAACCCGAATTATAGTTTTTGTTTTAAACTTCTATGGCCCAAACATTTATTTATACTAATTTATTTCTCTCGGCTAGAACACAGGCCCCAGTTGCCACCAAATCTCAAGGATATTACTCTATCATAACGTTAAGTAAATCTGAAATTAATTACAATGTTTTATGTAAAAGTGAAATCAAATCACCCCCATGAGTGAAAATTATTTTAGTAGATGGACAACGATTATAAGAGTTTGTGATTAATAAGTTTATGATTTACGAGTTTAATTTTTTGTGGTATTAAATATGAATTCGTAGTTATTAATATGATAATTATTAGAAACTTATATGGTTATTAAATTTATAACTCATAAAAGTTAATTGAGAAGTTGTTTGGGAGCGCGGTACAAACGTCGTTTTCTCTTTTTTTTCTTCTTCATTTTAAATGATTTTTTTCTTATGTTTTTAAATCATTTTGATGTGTTGATATTAAAAATAATTTTTAAAAAAATTAAAAAATATATATATTATTTTAATATATTTTTAAATAAAAAATACTTTTTAAAAAATAATCACAACCATTCACCTAAACAGGTTCTGAATTAGACACAACTTGAACATCTGTGGTGATAAAAAGAAATTATATTAATAAAAAAAGTGATGGAAACAAGGTATCCTAAGCCCTAACGTCTACCTTCTTGGAATGCTGACAGAACTCACTGTAAATACAACTGACAGAACTCACTGTAAATACAACTGAAAACGAAGTAAAAATATTTTTGAAAAAAAATTGATTTTTTTAATTTTAAATTAAATTATTTCAGTGTTTTTAGATATTTTTATATAATTATATCAAAAATAATTTTTTAAAAATAAAAAATATATATTATATTAATATATTTTAAACTAAAAATCTATAAACTTTGCCTAGATTAATTCCACCACCACCACAAGGACTTTATCGCTAGACACTGACCCGTCTTTCACAATCTGAACCACATAATGCAGACAAGATAGAGAGCATGCGCTACGTATAGCTAGCAGCCATAGGCAGAGGACCGAGCCTTACGTGAAGGGCTATCTGATGAACCCTATCTGTTTGTCGTAGGAAGTACCTTCAAGCTCCATGGATTGGAGGGGTTATTGACTACTATTGTTTTCTCTCATCACAGAGTGGACTTTCTCTCACATACCTTCTAGCCTTGCTGTGCCAGACCAGACCAGACCAGAGTGCGTTTCTCTTCCTACTCTCTCTCTCTCTTGTCTCTCTTAAGAGAGAGAGCGATGGAGAGAGAGAGAGAGTGCTGTTCTTCTTCCTAGATTAAAAGTAATGCAGCACTCAACATGAACCAATTACGTACGGGAGTTAAACTTATATATATAAAAATTGTGTTTATTTTACTGTATATTTTTCTACTATTCACCTAGCACGGTTCATTATAGATTGCTACAATGAAATGGGGGTATTCTTGAATTTTTCAAATGATATGGATGGTAAAACTACACAAATAGCTCTTGAAAATGACACAAGAAGCTAAACCCGACCGGGGTTATTTAGAATTTTTTAAGGGACATAGATGGTATTTTTGATTTCTTTACACAATGAAACTACAATATTAGCCCCAAAAACGACAAAAAATAGGTGTTAGACCGGGGGGGTTTTCTGTATTTCCCACAGTAGTATTTTCATAGTTATCAATGAATCCATGTGTGTATAGTTAATTATACCTTACATTATTGTTATTTTTCTAAGACACCACAGACATATTATACGAACATGCCTGCAATGTTTTACATGCACATGTTATTCAGGCAGCGCGTGCACTCATTCGTTTCACATGGTGGTTCGATATGTCCTGTTTTGAGGAGAGAGAGAGGGAGAGGGAGAGAGAGAGAGAGATGTTCTTCTTCCTAGCTTAAAAGTAATGCAGCACTCAATATATATTTGGTGAAAGGGACAAGTTCCTGTGAGAGATTTTGATCTTAGTGAGAACCTGGACCTTGCTAGCATCATTAGAGGTGGGCTAGGCAAGATGTGTATGCTTCAAAACTTTCACATGTTTTATATTTATAGTACCTACTTTACTCTCTTTTTTCAAAAAAAAAAAATAATAATAATCAGGATATATTTTTTTAAAATATTAATACAAGCACTCAATTGAATAAATTGATAATCATCTGTATAAAGAAATAATAAAAAATTATTATTAATAATAATAATAATAACAACTAAAAACAAAACTAGATAAATTGAGAGATAAATTTAGATAAAAAGTTAGAAAACAAAAATACCGATCAGGAAATAAAAGAAGAGAGGGTGGGGGTGGAAATCATACATCTGAGCACACTCCTCTATCATTAAAGAGGAATAACCACTTGAGATCTCGGTCTAGTGTGTGAGAGATTTTTTTTTTTTCCGAGTTAGAGTTTCTTTGTGCATGCTTATCTTTCTTGTGGTGTCTTATTTATTTATTAGATTTGCAGTGTGTTCAATGAATCCTGAAATTAGTTGTGATATACGCAAATTGATATGGATATTCTTAAAGTTGTCAATACCGTTCCGATCATCGTTCCGGTTTTTCTATTGAAACATAACGTTTCGGTTTCGGAGCGTTTCGGCGTGCCGTTTCGGGGTTATACTATTCATATATAATTTTATATATATATAAAAAAAATATTAATTTAACAAGTATAATTTAAATTCAAGATAAATTAACTTTAAATTATATAAAACAAACACAAAGTCAAACAAATATATTCTCAAAATTAGAAATATCTCTAAAATTCCAAAATATTATGATAGTAAAATGTTCTAAAATAAAAGAAATATTATTATTTTGAGCCAGAACAGCACGCCGGAACGGTACCAAGGTGTTCCGACCGGAATTTCCGGAACGGCCGGAATTAAAACCAAGACAAAAACGATGTCGTTTCTTCTCGTCTTGATTTTTTTAATAGCACGGAATATTTCGGCTATTCCAGCCAGAACGAAACGGAATTAACAAGCCTGGATATTCTTGTTATAAAAAAAAGAGAATAAAAACAAAATTAGCAGCAGAAAGTCCCGACATGGGGATCAAATAGAGCATATGATGTGATGACAATTGCCCCTTGGGATTTATCACAATTGCCCCTTGGGATTTATCATTCTGCCACTTCACCATCATCCATGCCATTGCCAGGGTAGATTTTCCTTTTCATTCAAGAATCTTTCATGCACAGAGGAGGCTATCATCATGCAAAGCAACAGCGAGCGACAGAATTAGATGGCAATAAAAATTCCCATTTCTTCTTTCATTCTTTGCGAGTGCTGAACCAGCTTTTATGTTTTAACATGCTGTCAAATCACACTTTCTTACTGCTATCATAATTCATAACTGCATGTTATTACAGTGGCACTACAAAACCAAAGACATTTGAAGTGCGATCCTATCAGTTTTTAGCCGAAATTTGAAGAAGAAAAAAATTATTTTAGAGTGATATATTTTTATATGTTTTAGATTATTTTGATGTGCTGATTTCAAAAATGATTTTTAAAAAATAAAAAAAATATTATTTTAATGTATTTCGGCACGATAAGCATTTTGAAAAGCTATCACAACCACACTCCTAAACAGGCCCTAACCAACCAACTGTTAATCTTGTTTCATTTCCGCTAAAAAAATGAGATAAAATGATATTATTTTTATTTTGGGTTAAATTAGGAATTACTTTAGATTTTTCAGTAAAATTTTAGCCGAAACATGCTAAAATTATTTTGACTGTCATTTCAGCTAAAATATGTATTTTTTAAATAATAAATAATTTTATAATATCAATCATATCTCTTAATCCAATTATTAGATTGAAATAAAATTTTACAAGAAATCTCAACATATTTATATATATTATATTTAACTTTCATAGCAATTAGAGAATATAATTACCTTTCAAGATTGATAATGACATTCTCATAATATTATACATGATCATAATTTTGTGTAGAAAAATCATTTCATTGTCTTTTTTTAGATTAAATTGCACAATTTTAAATAATTTAATTTTTAGATTTGAACTAGAATTTATTTTGAAATAATATATATAATTATATACTTACATAAACAATATAACTCCAAAACAGCATATCAAAACACTCGAAAACCAAAACATTTTATTCCAATTAAAAAAAATAAAACACCAACCAAAATGAAATTTGACAACTTTCGTCTACACCACAGCTATCACAAGAAGGCATCTTCACAACAACAGAATCTTATTAACTTCATCCATTACAGACACATACAAACCTTTGATACATAGGACAAGAAGAAAAACAACAAAGCAACAGGAAAGATAAACACACACTCGACTCAAGCACTCCAACTACTAACACACTTCCACGCTCCAACTATTAATGCACTTAAACCTGACAAACCCATCCGAGGCTCTGTTGAAGGGCTTCACAGCATAGCAGCTATGGTGGTCACATGTCCCAATACTGTGCGAGTACCGGAGCAAGCCAGGGTAGAAACAAACAAGCCTTTATTGAGATCATTTGATCAAGGAGTGGACCCCAACAAGAAGGGTTTTCTCCACAACAGTATCTCACACCAGAAGTTCTCTTTCCACTACTTTTCAATAGGAGTTTATTGCCGGCATGATTTGTGTTAAGGTAAAGAAGAGACCGAGACAAAAGCAATGAAATCAAAGAAAAAGAGAAGGGTGGGAGGTGGGACCCGAGTTACCTAACGCGCATGCACTAAATCCATGGGGGCTCTCAACACTGAAGAAAAGGGAAGTAGTCTTCAATGACAGCACAGCCCACCTCTACTACAATCAACCCATGCGTTCAAGTCCTTTGTGACTTTTGTTAACCTTTAATCCACAATAAGGCTAAAAGATAATCATTCATGGTCAACAAACAGACGCGATTTTTCTTCAACTTTGCGAGCAAAACAGCCATATCCATCCCACCACCACTCTACTTTTATTGGCCCATTATATACAAGCTGTTGGGGAACAAAAGCAGGAAAAAGAGCCCCCACATGAGAAAAAAGCTAATATAGTGATTTCAAACCCATCAATCATTCAAACCAAGAATTCTTGAGTTTCTACCTCTCTTTCGTTCTTCCTACCTTCCACTTTTTAAGCATACATGCTAACATGGAAGGAGGAAAAACACTTAAGGGTAGTTCACTTCAAGAGTTTTGGCTTTGAGCTTCAAAGACTTCAAGTAATCTATAGCTTCATCAAGAACCAACAGCGGTTCTTTACCCTTTGCACCAGGGATTATGCTCTCCAGAATTTTCAACGTTGCACGAATCTTGTCCTTTCTAAATTGCATGCTGCTCAAAATGGAAATCATTTCCCCTTCTTGGCTTTGCCGTTTAGCGTAGTTTGATTCCATATCATCGTCGTGTCCATGAAATCTTTCCACTTTTACTGAACTAGCAGTGTCTACTAGTGATGATTTTTTGTACTCACCGTCGATCAATTTCTGCCGTTTGTTTGGGCCATCAGAACTAGTAACTTCCTCTACTATTTTCTCTGCCCGTTCTTGTGTCCCGTGACTTTTAATCAGAATGCGGCCATCAGAACTAGTAACTTCCTCTACTATTTTCTCTGCCTGTTCTTGTGTCCCATGACTTTTAATCAGAATGGGAGAGTGACCAGTACTCCTTATATCATCATCGTCACTATCATAATCATCATCGTCATCACTACCACCACCATTTTCATCATAATAGTCATCATCTGAGTATAGCAGGGCATTAATTTCATCAGTGTCCTCATGCATCTCACTTTCTTCACTGTGAAAGTGATTCTCCTCTGATACTTCGGGCAACTTCAGCTTTGTCTGGTCCATTTTTGCAGCATATTTGTTGTAGTCAAAATAACCCGGAATTGGCTTTGCAACAGCTACAACTGGTTTTGGGACAGGAGGGCCAAAGGAACTATAGATCAACCTTTGTTCATTACCAGACTGATCAAAAACAAGGAACGTTCTCTGACATCCAGGGATTGGATTTCGCACACCCTCCCTATCAAACCCATAAGAAAACACGGACAAATTTTCTCTTTCATATGGATCTGTAGCAAGAAAATTCTGGAAGTTCGAGGGTGAAGACCGAGGCAACCCGTAGGCTTCATTGCCTTGTTGTGTCTTGAGATTTGGAATGCTTGAAACTGCCAACCCTGGCATTGTCATATTTGCAGAAGTCATGCATGTGCCAGGGTTCATACATTCTGGCGAACATTGTAGTTGCGCAGGATCCAATGATGTGGTCATGCAATGGAAATTTGGCAATTTCCAAGTAGAATGTGGTGGAAAAGGCCAAGAACCTTCAGCCTTAACCATCCAAGCAAATGAATTACCTGCCGATGAAAATAGAAAAGACGAATAAATTAGTCTCTGGAGAAGAATATGTTTGCCATTTTAGCTCCAGACCCAGTTGTATGAAATCGCAAACATACCAAGGAGTTTAGCTTTGATCTGCAAAGTGCAATTAATTTCTGCTTCTTTCAGGAATAAGAGAGAAAAGGAAAAACTACAAAATCCAGCTTGATACTATAACGAAAACGTGGAGTCAAACTACGTGACAGGTTTGAGCAAATGACGGAAGTATTCAGCCTGGAAAAAGTACAGAAACAAAGAATGAATTGTTATCGTTACCAAACACTGAGTAAAAATAAATCCAAGGACTCTTAATGACAATATATAAGAAGTTAACTCTTTAACAAACATCCTTTCCTAGAACTGCCAATTAATTGCACCACGCAAACAGTTAACTATTAAAAGTACCATCAAATGTTTTGTACTAACCTGGCAATCCAGTAATGGTCGATAGCATGCAATAAATCTAACTATAATTGATGGTTTTCCAGCAATTCCATTCTCGTATTTCAGTGCCCGAAATCTTGTTTGACTAGCTGCTTGCCACACCATAACTTCTTTCGACCACTTAAAACTCAAACTATCCAAGATGTAGGTTACAACACAAAACAATTACCTAATAATACAAAGCAGGACAAAGGAAAGCTTGTTACAAAGATCTAAGATTTGCTGGACTTGGAATGACAGGAAAAGGAGTAGGAGACGTTTTAGAGACAGAAAACTTGAATTGGAAAAACAGAATGAGAATCAGACAGGAAGAGAAACTAAGGAAAGTTCAAAAGATTTTCTAGTTATCTTTTCAGATAATCCTATAAATGTCACAATAAAATATGAGAAAGTGATTCAATCCCATTAACAATTTTTTGTGAAGAATGACAAGGCAAGAGTCAAAAAAATTCAAGTTCACTAGAAAAGTGATTTACAGAATAACCCTGCAATACAAGTTCAGGCGCATGACTTTGCGGAACACGTCAACTGGTGGACTCAACCAAGGCATGTTGTTTCCTTTAGTTCAATAGTGAATTATTCCCAGATATCAACTCTATATATATGGCAAGATTTCCTGCAAAGGGTAAAATTAAAAGAAAAAATGAGCTAAACGGTAGATGATACAATCAGGACAGAAATGAAATAAGATGATAAAACCATATAAAGTAAAAACATGTGGAACTGACTCATAAAAATTCTATAAAATTTTAAACCGTCGAAATCAATTTGACAGCAGAAATTTTTGTCACCATAAAACTACAGCTAAATAACTGTGCTTCATAACCTCGACAACACCAAGAAATACAAGATTTAATCATCATATTCTGCTTTCTTGTTCTACCATTTTCTTCCAACTTAAGATCTGATAAAGATAACAACGATGACAAAAATACGCCGGCAAAACTGCTAGCTTTTCCTTGCAAAACAAAAGGGTATGCACATGAACATGATTGAACCGTTCAATGTTCAACATATCAAAAGAACAAAATCCTAAAATCAGCATCTATCTCAACATCCCATCTTCCCACCAAGCAAGAGTATCCAAGAAAATCATAACTCAGATTAATATTGGTGCTAGTTAAATTCATCCCCTCTCTCTTTACTCCTCGCTGTCAATTAATTTCAAATAGCAAGCAGGCTGATCCAAATTCTCTCCTGAATCAACCAAGCCCCATGTGGTAAAATTTGGAAACTTTCATTTATAATAAACCAAAAAGCACCAAGCTTTACCAATCACCAAACGGGAGGGAAAAAACCCATCAAGCAGAATGAAGATAAAACCAAAAAAACAGCTGAAAAAATGACAAATTGAACAACAAACCTATCAAGAAAAAAAAAAACACAGCAAGAAAAAGAACCCACAAAGAGAAAAATAAAGAAATCTATAGCTGAACAACTTACAGTGGAAAATATAGTACTGGTATTCTTTGTTTGCTCAGATCCAAAGGCACAAAGAGTTGAGTTGACTCAAAAGGAAATCTTTAAAACACTGAAAGATTACAGAGAGAGAGGGGGGACAGTAAAAAGTGGAAGCACAGGAAGAAGGCTATGTGTAAAGAATTGAGGGTGCTAAGAGATGGTAAGATTTTATAAAGCTTCTTATGACCATTTTGCCCCTTTACTCTTATAGAATAGTAGTTGACCTTAGTCCTTAGTTAAGCTAACCTAACATTAGTTATTTACTTACCGTTGATGGAGGAACACTGGCACACCACTTCTGTAGCTTTGCTTGTTTTACGGTTTAGCTCTATTTTTTTAGAATTACTTTTTATATATTTTTAGATTATTATAGTATGTTAATTTTGAAATTAGATTTTTTAAAAAATATATATATATGATATTTTGATATATTTTAAAACAAGAATTAATTTAAAAACCAATTTTTATTACAATTCTAAACATGTTGTCTTTTTTATTAGATTTTTTAAAAATATTTTTTATTATATGAAATAGATTGAGTTATAGGGGGAAAATAAGTTCCTATGAAAAATGGATATTCTTGATCAGTGTTCATTTTTTGTATTTATAGAAATATTTTATTATTATTAATCTTAAGTTTACAAAATAAACCATTTATTTTAATTATAAAATCTATTTTTGAAATTGTGAAACAAAAAGAATGTCATGTAATAAATGTGATAACAATTTAGAAGGCAATTGCTTTTTTAATTTTAAAGAGATTAGTTAAGTGAAGAATAGTTTACCAAATTATAAATTATTTTATTTTATTTTTTATGAGAACAAGTATTTCCAATGAATGAACTTGATAGTGCATACTAAATATGAAATGACGTGGAAAAACAATTTGTAAATTGTGTTCATACCATGAAATGACAAATATCTATAAAGTTATTTTATTAGGAGGTTCAAATTAAGACAATCTATTCCATAGAAAAAAGAGGTCAACATACAACTATATACATAATACTCTAACTCTCTAAAAGACCTAACACTCTTAAACATATTGTAGACACATGGTTATCTCTATCAATATTTTTTTAAATTCCAATTTGGTACACATGCTCCCTGTAATAAAAAAATTTAAATATTACAGACACGAGACTAGGGGTTGGCCTGGCGGTGGAGGCCTGGGGCTCGTGGGTGTGCTCCCCATGAGGTTTCAGGTTCAAATCCACTCAGGTGCAAACAATTCCTTGGGGCCATCGGACTTAGGTGAAGCCTTTAACTTAACCGTGGTGCACTTGTGAGAAACATGCTTGCTGAGGCCTTGTGCCCCCCCGGGATTAGTCAGGCCCAGCAGCCTGGATACCCGTGGTTAGCTTCGGCTTATCAAAAAAAAAAAAGACTGCATCTACTCCTAAACATCATTATTACCATGTGAGAGTATCGGGGTATATATTCAAATATTCAACGAGAAAATGCTAGATATAAAGAATTGACACTAATCCATATTTATTAAAGCCTTGATCAATAAATTATATAACTATTGTTTATGAGAATGTATGTATAATCTCTATGGAAAAATTATTATCAATATGAAACAAAAGAAAACCATATTCAAGTAAAGGAAACCAATACGATTAAGTAGGGTCACCATCGTTTTTAAATGGAAAAATCTTCACAATGTTATTAGTCTCCCACTAAAGCATCAGAAAGAGACATCAAAGGGCATATTCATGGTTTCCTCACATTTCTTAAACTCCTTACCACACCTCTCACCACTACATGTGATGAAATGTTGACCACCATAAAAAGAAAAGACTTTTTGCAATACTCACCTCTCATGAAAAATGGTTCAAATAAAAAAAAAAAAACTTAATTTTTTTTAATCTATTTCACTATGATCATGGACACATTATAGAAGAGTGTCTTTCATTAAAACAAATTATAGAAAGATTAATCTTTGGTAAATACCTTCAATAATTTATAAAGAAGGAGATGTTACCTAAAAAATAGAAAAAACATCATCATGATGTACTATATGAAATTAAATAATTTCTCTAGAAAATTATCATTTGAAATCTTTCAAATAAAAGAAGTAGTAGTGATTCTCCATGTATCTAAAAACATCTTTATATCTCCAATGAAATGTCTTCATGGTCTCTTTGTCTCTATTTTATATTGAAATGTCTTCAATGATTAATAGTAATTAACAACAATATTTTATATTGAATTAATGAAGTTTCGACATTGGAAGAAAGATAACCATTTTTATTTGTGAATAATTACACGAGTTTGTAAAATTTTTGGTATGTTATAAATAAATTAAGAAGTGGAGAATGAGACTTAAAAAAGAGGTAGAAATCTAAGGTGTACATTTTTATTTAATGAGATTAATTGACTTCATCTCTTTTCTTAATCAAATACAAAATATTCACAACAATATACTTTTTACTTGCTCAAACCAAATAAAATCTTACACATTGTGGGTCCCAATATTGTCATACAAAATGATTTTTAAAAAATACCTTTAAATTAAAGTTTATCAAAATAATATTTTTTATTTTTATATTAATACTTTAAAATAATTGAAAAATATATGATGTTTAGAGGATAAAAGATTTTCGGAACAAGTAAATCATAATTATTTTTGTCTTTATTTCTAATTAAACTTTGATTTATTACAATAAATTCGGTAAAAATCAATTATCAATAGAGTTTTTCCTCTCTTTATCTTTGATTAATTTGTTGTTTTCTCTTAATAATAATAATAATTTTCTCGTGGATTTGTCCGTCTAAGCAAGAGACAATATATTTTGATATTATTGATTATTTTTTTATTTAAAGAATCATCCCTATCTTAATTGAAAGTCATAAATACTTTTTCTAATATATTTTCTAAAATAACAATACATTTTATATTTTTTTTTCCAATAAAAAAAAGACTTTTGTATCACAACAAATCCTATAAACCTATCATTTCATTTGAATGAAAAACCAAACCGTTGGAATAAATATAAATCAATCTACGTATAAGATCTAATTACCCAGATCGGATTATATTTATTTAATACACTATTTTCAATATGGTGTTAATAAAAAAAATATACAATGAAAAAAAACAAAATAATATTTTTTTTATGATTGACTAATTCTTTAAAAATTAGAAATAGATAAGAGTCAATGAATCATAAACAAGAAAGAATTTATTTTTTAAAATTAAAAACAATAAGATTTTTTTTTATGGAACATACATATCAATATTTATGGATTATATCTTTCATTACACTTCCAGCCCCTATGTTAATAGGAATGGGGCTGCTGCTACTTTTTCAGGTGTCAACAAAAAAACTTTATTGAATATTATTAT
Source organism: Salix koriyanagi (assembly GCA_029228605.1). NCBI lineage: Eukaryota > Viridiplantae > Streptophyta > Magnoliopsida > Malpighiales > Salicaceae > Salix > Salix koriyanagi. The sequence continues at coordinate 3,437,828 of CM055343.1, read as the reverse complement.
TATTATTATTATTATTATTATTATTATAGTTCTAGCTAGTGGAAATATCTCTTTATATTTTATTTATTTATTATATTTGTTTCTTAGATTTTTTTTATAATTTTTTCATAAGAATCATGGAATCCTAGTCAGAGTATGGAATGGACTTATAGCCTCCCTCACACATTGTAACATCCATTTCAATAAAAGGTAGGCAAATTTTGACACCAGGCTGAAATGATTGCAATTATACCACTAATGATAATAATAATAAAAAAAAAAACCTTGAATCATATAGACATTAACATGTGCCATTGCTCATGAGTATCCACTCCATTAAATTTTTCATCCCACAAACATACATACATACATACATATATATATATATATATATAAATATATATATATATATATAAAAGAGACATGAATTAATAATAATAATTAAAAGGGTATCAAGTGTAGGCTCCAAAATATGCACACTTCAAAATAAAAAATAATTTGTGAATAGTAGATAGCACCCATGTGAAAAAGAAAGTCCATATAGTAACAAAAAACAATAATATATGAATTATTTTATAAATTATGGATTAGAAAACCCATGGCTTGGTACAATGTTGCTTAGAGTGGAGGGAACAAGAATCATAGGGATAATTTATATTTAATCAAATCATCATAAGACCTTCGCTTTTTGAGGCAATCAAATATGCTCCAAATTTTCCCTTCAGATGGGTTGCAGGATATAAGGGGATTCCACTCATTTTTATTTTCCCTATAAATTAAATAATAATAATAAAATCAATTTCACTGGCTTGGACCCTCACTGCTAGAGAGAATTCTTTAATCATATTAATAATCTATAATAGTTACATTTAAAAACCTACTTTATATTAAAATATGGTCCCACGCACCCCTGTGTTTTGGGCAATTTGCTTTTGATTGCTTTAGCAGTTGGTGGAATTTGCTTTCTAAAAGTATTATTTCTTAGGGATTCAAGTAAACGTGACAATAAAATAATGCAATTTGATTCATATATTTACCTAAAATTAAAGCAAAACTAACCATCTAATAGGTGATTAAGTGGTACGAGTTCAGAATTAAAAAAAATTATTTTTTATAATCTCAGATTCGAGTCATGTAATTGCTGATATGATAACAACTAGAAATTTACATTGTCATTAACTTTAAAATTTGTGGGATTAATCGAGATACACGCAAACAATTCCAAATATCCAAGTTGATAAAAAAAATTAAAGCAAAACCGACCATCTAATAGGTGATTAAGTGGTACGAGTTTAGAACTAAAACAATTATTTTTTACGTAATCTCATATTCGAGTCATGTGATTGCTGATACGATGACCACTGAAAAATTTATATGGTCATTAACTTTTAAGATTCGTGGGATTAATCGAGGTACACGCAAATAATTCCGGATATACAAGTTAATAAAAAAAAATTTAAAAGCAAAACCTCAGTAATTTTGGTGATGTAATTAGAGGCAAATGGGGCTATGATAGTGATGATGAGTGGAGATAAAGCGGGCACGAGGTCTGTACGATGCTGATTTTTTGTAGTGGACGGTAAAGATTTAGGCAAGAAAACCCTGATAAAATAAAATAAAATAAAATAGAAAAGGGTTAATCTTTAAAGAAAATAAAGACTATATTATATAAAAATCTAGTGCCTAGAAATCCACCCTGCCTCCTTTCACCTTGAATTTTAATTGTGAAGTGTCCGACAAACGGAATAATTTAGCATTCAACGGTGAGGTTACCTTTTTTTCTTCTTCTACCGTAGCCGGATAGTGATTGAAATTATTAGTTTTTATTTAAAAATATATTAAAATAATATTTAGATTTGATATTAATATATTAAAATGACATAAAAATATTATAAAAATATAATTTAAAATAAAAAACTTTTTTTTTCTTTTTCAAAAGAACCTTTTAAATTGTTTGCAAAGCACTTTTAAAATAGGTAAGATTTTTTTTTATGTTATTTTTTCTGTTTTCATATCGCTTTAATATGCTGATATAAAAGGATATTTTTCTAAGAGGTTAATGGCTATGAGTAATCAAGGAGATCATGATGTGATGATAGAGAATTTATGATATATGTAATAGATTTCAAATTTGATTTAGAATATATATTTTTTTATAAAAATCTGGAATAATCAAGATCATGACGTGATGATAGAGAATACAGTTCATAACTTGCAAGAGTTTGATGGGCATATTTCATTTGAAATTATTGTTGTACTTTTCCTACAATAATCATCGACTGCTCGGTTTCCAGGCCAATTTTTTATAACATAAATAGTGTGCTCAATCGTTTTAAATATATATTTAGTAATAAAAAAATATAATTTTTTATATATTTCTAAAAACACCATATTCTAAAATAAGAATTGTGATCTCGTACTTGGTGGATGATTTAATAGTCTCAAGATCATAGATAAAGCTGGTAGGAAATATAATAAATCAAGAACTTACTTAGATAGGGATTTAGGTTATCAATAATTTAACTTAAATGTGATTTATTTTTATTAAAACAACCTTTTTTATTTTATTTTTATTTTTTATGTTAACTCGAACAAGTTTGACTTGATCAAATTCATTTCTATTTTAATTTAAAATTTAATTTGAGTTATATTTGAAATTTTGAATTTCTTGATTAACTTATTAAATTGATGTTACATCTAATTTGTATGTGATAACTTATAGAAAACTTGCTATAGAAGGGAGTGTGGTCCAACAAAATGGCCTAATAAAACCATGAAGACCACGTGACATCTTGACGTACGAATAGCTGAGTGTTTGCTAATATGATAACCACTGAAGATTTATATAATTATTAATTTTAAAATCTATAAAATTATTTAAGCACGCACAAACTAGTTCAGACACTTGCATTAATAATAATAAAATGATCGAGCTTGGTGGGGACATCATATTTGGCAAGCTGTATGATGGGCCTAAATTATGATTCCATTTTTGGCAAGCTCTTTACATATTTTTTCTGCTGATCAATGATCATGATGATGATATAAGACTTCTAATCAAGCCCTAAACAGCCCAAGCTTATGGCCCAACCTCGAGCTTAGCCCTCAAGCCCGAATGATAATGCTGTTGAGGCTCAATTTTGCTCCAATGGATGCTAGGGCTCGTGCCTGCCAAGGTCCAGCAAAACACAGGATTAAGAAGAGGAGAGTGGTGCCTGGACAGCTGAATACAAAATTTGCATACTCAAGCAAGAATCTTTCTTAGATCTGTTTCATATTCTATTTCAAAAGTGTTTTTTATTTATTTTAAATTATTTTTTTTAGTATTTTTAGATTATTTTCATGTGCTAAAGTCAAAAATAAATTTTAAAAAATAAAAAAAATATCATTTTGATGATTTTCTAAACAAAATAACAGCTTTCTAAAATAATCTCAACCACATTTCTCAAACAGTCACTTAATTAGACTAGCTTGTTGCAAGTACATTTTACTAGTGAACATCATCATTGTTGTGGCTTTCACGGCATCAAATAGTGGACATGTTTCACGGATTAAAATATTTTTGGAATTAATAATAAAATTATAATTTTAAAAGAGTTGTTATCTAAATATATGATCACTTGAAAATTTAATGATTCGTAGAAATGTGGTAAGAGGATTAGTTGTGCATGAAAAATATGTATCACTCCCAATACATCCTACATATAATAAGTTAAACGGTATTGTTGATTGATTTTCATATTTCTATTGGTTGTTTTATTTAAAGCTCAAGACATATATCTTTCCATGAGAAATTTCTTATATTGTCATGCTAAATACTAACCATACTAAGATCTAAATTTCAATGTAGCACTTATTCTTGCTTTATATCTTTAATATCTAAGTATGTACTTTATAGTGTAGTTTTATAACCAAAATAATTAAAGTCTTTAACTAAATTCCTAAAACATATTGTTATTAATTCATTTAATTTAATAATGAAAAGTATATATTACATTATAAAAAAGTTTATGGTATTTTTGAAATCTTGGTCAAATCTTAATGAATGATTATAAATTGGATACGATGCCTGCTTTTATTTTTTTATTTTTTAAAGATATGATAATATACATTTTTTTTTATAAAAAATATACATGAAATACTTTTAAAATTTAGTCTTATGTATACAAACAAAAATAGGTTGAATTGATACGCATGCCATTTAAAATTTAAAATTTTAAAACTGATGATGAGTTACACATGCTGGTACATGTACCACGTGACAAATACAAAATTTAAATATGTTGGCGTGTGTTCAACAAAAAAAAAAAGATCAATCGATATGTGTATCAGACGCGTGAGACACACACATAAAAAAAATAATTGTTGGCAGGTCGCACATGTGAGACCTGATAGTCTCAAGTCACGCACGTGCTATTGTTTTTAAACTTAAGTTTTATATTTCAAATACTTTCGCTTACCACCAAGGGAATCAAAATCGAGATTTTGACACGGATCGGAAAGGACTTCGAAAAATCGGATCGTAAGATCGGATCGTAAAATCGTAGAAAGATCGTAAAATTCCGTACAAAAATTATTATTTTTAATTATATTTAAATTTAAAAAATGAATTTAAATAATAATAAAATGCTAATTATTATTATTTTATTATTATTATTATTATTATTCTACGATTTTTCTATGATTTTGAACGATTTTTTTTCGAGTTTGACCGGGTTTCGGTTTTTCTACCGGTTCAACCAGGTTTTCGGAGGTACGATTTTGCGAGTTGGCTCGTGATTTTGACTACCTTGCTTACCACTTCATTACTTCTGAATTTTGTGAGGAAAAAAATATGTGCACCTCGCGTACAACAACATCAACCATGAAAGCTGCTCGACAATTCACATTATCAATCAATATATATATATATATATATATATATATATATAAAAGAAAGGAGGATTATAACTCATATAATGATGTAGAATTATGTTCATTTCTTCATAGTTTATGATATCATAGGCTAAACTTTGAAAGTCTAGGTTGTGACGATGACATGGTTTTTAAAGAATGTAACGTGACGATAAAAAGTTTGTAATCTGCTGTAAAAAATAAAAGTAAAGAATAAAAATAAAAAACTTGAGGCATGTTTAAACACTGTTATTGAGGATATTTCTCTAACATTATGATACCTTCCAGAATTTAACAAGTTATTATTAAAAAAAACAACAACACAGAAAAACTTGAAAAGAAAAAAGATAAGCAATGAACAAAAATATTTCGGGTTATAACTATATGGTATTTATAAGAAATTAAATAAAGATGACAATTATAGTTGCTGGAAAAAAAAGAGAATTTTTTTTTAAATTTAATAATTATTAAAAATAAATTTCTACTGCACTGTCATCGAGTGCATGTTCTACTACCTCCAGTCTTTAGCTATCTTTTTTTATCGTCATGATAATTGATCAGAAATCTTTAAGTAATTTCCGAACTTGCTCTAGTGTGACAAATAGCACAACCGTGAAAGGTCCCTGCCTTGAAATTGTAGGGATAAAGCCCTTGTAGAGGGCCATCGGACCCTCTGCCTTCACGGTCTTCACTGCACAGTCTAACGCACCCTTGTACGGTGGCTCAACCCCTGGCTCCACCTTCATATTCATAACTCTAGTCTTGATCACGTCAATAGGGTTTGAAGCAACAGACGCCACAAAACCAGCCACAAAACTTGCTGCAACGTGGGTGCCGATCCCATCGCTCAGCAGGCCTTTCTCCAATATCATCTCCTTGGCCTGGTCGTATGATGCAAGCTGCGACGCCGTCACAATCATCGCACGGTTGACCGTTAGACTCGAGCCCCGCCACAGGCTGGCGACACCCTCCTGCTTTGACATTTGACTTAAGGCATCGACGACGCTCTTGTAGTTTCTACGATTTTCAATTGGGAGACGTCCATCGGCCTGCATACGGACCATCGCTACATCAGCAGGGTTCCCAACAGCAGCCCCGACAGCGCCGGAGATCAGCCCGGCCCCGATCTTACTTACAAGCGGCATGCTATTAGTATCCGGATCCGTCCATTTATGTTTGAGGACATCGTAAAGGCCCATACGGGTTGTGGAGTATAGGGTTTGGCGGAGGAGGGTAGCGGAGATACCAGAGAAAAGGGCGGCAGCACCCCTCGGATTTGGATGATACGGACACCAATGGAAAGGGGTCCAACACGCGGTGGAGGTGGGGCTTCTAAGGTGGTCGGTAAGAAAATGTTGGCAGTGGAGCTTAACGAAAAAGGAGGGCGGCAGGATTGCACGGAAGATAGATTTGGGATGTGGGATTCACCTTGAAGCTGCATACGAACCTTGATTAAATCCAAAGGATGAGTGGAAGCACCAGCAATGACGGAGGCGACACCACCTTCAACGAAACCTTTCAAACCCATGTTATAAATATTTCTAATACAATTCCCCAAACTTTAATTAGCTGATGATCAAATAGAAGGGCTGAATTATTAATTGAGATTGATGAGAGAGTCGAAGAAAGTGATCCAACATATAAAAGAGAGAAGAAAGAAGCTGTGTAGATGAGTGTTAAGAACATAAACCATCCATATTTATAGAGATTAAGCGCTGGGAAAGAACAGAGAGACCTTCTTGAAAGCTGGACGCGGCAATCTGAGCTCACATGGCGGTTAATGCTGTCAGAAGAACCGTGTGGGTGTTTCCCTGATCATAGGTACTGTTGCTGCTGGTGGGTGACAGCAGCAGACTTGCATTTCCATGAGGTAGCTTCCTGTGTCATCATACCACTTGTTGAATTATAAAGGGGTATAATAGTAATTTCAGCTTAAATCTCTCGTGAGTTTATGCATCAACCAAAACATTCTCTTGATGTTTTTTATTTTTATTTTCAACCATATTTATAATAATGACATCTTTCTAAACAGTGAAAGAGGTGTCTGTTTGACGTAATGTTTCAAGTTTTTTTTAAAGAAAAAATTGAATTTTTTTATTTGTATTTTTAAAGTTATTTTGATGTACTGATATTAAAAAATAATTTTTAAAAAATAAAAATTATTATTTGAATGTATTTCTGAACAAAAAATATTTTTAAAAACAAATTTAACCATATTCCCAAACAAGCATAAAAGAAATGAAAATAATCATGTAATAGTAGTTGATTCAGTTGTAATAGTGTGATGATTAAAAGGATTTATTCTTCTTATAATCTCAGATTCGAGACTTGTTGTTGCTAATATGATGATCACTTATAACTTTTATTTTATGTTAGCTTCATGACCAGTGGGATAAGTCGATGCACACAAGCTAATCTAGAAACCCACAATAAAAAAACAAAGAACATTAATTAGGGAAAAAGCTTATGGGTAGATTTTTTTCTGGATAATTATCTTATAAGATATCTATTTAATATATGCATACACACACACATTAAATAACAAATAGTACTAAGATAATGGATTTTAATCAAATAGATGGTGATATAGAATATGCATATCTAATTTTTTTTATATAATGAATAATAAATAGAATATAAATATATACTTCATTCATAGTTATTTTAATACATAATTTACATATAGATGAAGAATTGAATATAAACTTTAAAATCAATAGATTCAATACATTGCTTGATCTTTTATATGCAGAACATGTCAAAATAACCTCAAAAGGTACCAACATAGTCTATGTGGTTTCATCCACAAATAATATAGTAATAAATTTATGATAAATTAAGCTGCGCAATGTGATGATAAAGAACTTGTAATTTGCATAACAAGTCTTAAGTTTAAGTTAGGATATGCATCCTTTGTAAGAAACTAAAACAACCAGAATTTTACTCGCTCACCTAGATCTACAAAATATACTTTTCAAGAAGTGAGTCTTTTTCACATAATAAATAAATAAATCTAGAGAGCATTATACTACATGGAACCTCCACTGTTCATGGAATAAAATGAATCCTTTTTTTAAAAATAAATAAATTATAATCTCCTATAAAATCTGAATAAATGGCACAACAAATATCCATTTATGAATATGGTCAACAAACCAATCCAGTAAAATTAACCCAAAGAATAATTATACCAAAAAACTGGACCCCATCCATTTATTTTTGTATTTTGATTTTTTTAAAAATATTTTATTGTTTTTAAATTAATATTTTTATTATTTTCGGATTATTTTGATATTTAAAAAATAATTGTTTTAATAAAAAAAATAATAACCGCTACATTAAATTCAAATTTAACATCACATCTTACCTATCGCATATGATGTATACTTGTAGACCCAACAAGCAATAATTTTCAACGAATGCACGCACAACATCATAGAAAGGTTCTCTTGTTTTATCACTTTATTTGTGTGTGGGGAGATATTTTCTTATGTTTCCTAATAAAATCTGAGGTGCTGGTGATTCTTTTTAGGGATTTAATGAAAAGAGAGAATATTTTTATTTTTTTTATAAAGAAATTTGATAAAATGAAATGATTATATATATTTATATAATTAAAAAACTATGTTGTAACTAATAAAATATGACTAATTATAATAGTCATAAATTTTATTTATTATTTGCATTATTGAGGCTAAAACAATTACAAAAGAAATTTGCCCCCCCCGTCTATGTAGCTATTATGTTTTAAAACTTATTAAACAAAAGTTGGGACTTGGGAGATAATAATCACTTCCATTTTTAATATTAACACATGAAAATGATCTAAACAATAATATTTTTAAAATTTTAATTTAAAATAAAAATAATAAATAAATAAAATTCATTTTTTTTAAAATATTTTTAGAAAAAAAAAACATAATCTTACGTTTAATAACTGATCCCTGACCATTTTTGAATGAGAAAGGCTTCTGCCCAGGATCATTTGTGCTAGAACAATCAATGAAAATACACAATGATTCAATTTTCCTATTACTTTTTTATTTATTCGAGAAAACCTATCCTAAAAAGTATTTTTTATGAATCCAGATGAGCAAGTAAAATAATTTTTAAAAAATAAAATAAAAAATCATTTTAATGCATTTCTAAATGAAAAATACTTTAAAAACTAACTTCAACCACACTCTCAAACAATCACTAACTCTACGAGATTTGTCTCCCTCAATACACAACAAAGATAAAATCTTTTCACCTCCTTCAACATAAATAACACAACCCAGACATGCAAGTGGGGTCTTGGCCTAGCGGTGAAAGGGACTTGTTCCTTTTTGCTGTATCATAGTTCAAGTCCCACCATGCACACCTGTCATCCCCGCGTCTTACATATTCATTGGATTTACAGAATATTCAATAAATTCAAAAATTAGTTATGATGCGCATAAGCTTACCAGACATTCTAGTTATAAAAAAAAGGCCCTTGTAGTGTAGCAACACCTATCCCAATCCTATCACCAAATAAAAAACACACCCCTATACTATTAAGCCTTTTCACTCTGCAAACTTCTCTACTCCCCCTCGCAACAAAAAGAATTAAAAAAATTATGTCTCTCAAGTGAAACCCGCCTAAAAAACCCTAAATTACAAAACAATTCCTAATAATTTAATGAATTAAAAGACACCCGATAACAACCTCATAAAACCATATTGAAATAAACAAAACTTTCACAAATTTAGAATTTCAAATATCTATATTTTTATGCAGTTTCTCACTAACCAAACAGAAAGCAATGAAATTCTGACCGAACTTGCAAATCAGAGAAAGTAATGATAACAAAAAAAGTTTTGTTAGAGATGGAAGAGGGTTAGGTAGCTAACCAAAACCAATACAGTGATGTTTTGACCAGCAGTTGGTTTGGGACCGGTTCCAGGTATGATCACCTGCTTCTCCACTCCCATGTTTGCATAGTTGTCTATTTTGTTATGTTTCGGTTGAAATAACCGCAATGTTTTGTATTAGTTAAAAAATAAGATAAAATAACATCGTTTTTACCTAGATTTGAATTCTGGTCCGTTCTGGACTTTTCGGCTAAATACCGGCCGAAATGTTCTGGTTTCATTCTGCCCGATCCGTTGTGACCAAATAGTATTTTTTTAAATAATAAATAATTTTATAATATCAATCGTATCTCTTAATCCGACTGTTAGATTGAGATGAAATTTTACGAGGAGTCTCTTAATATATTTATATATATTATGTTAAAATTTCAGAGCAATCAGAAAAGTATAACGACTTTAAGAGATTGATGATGACATTCTCGTAATATTATACATGTTCATAATTTTGTTCAGAAAAATCATTTTATTGTGTCCTTTTTAGATTCAATTGCACAATTCTAAATAATTTTATTTTTGGATTTGAACTAATTTTTTTTTGAATTAATATATTTAATTATATATACATAAACAGTACAACCCAAAACGGTGTTTCGAAATCAAAACATTCCGTTCTAATTGAAAAAATAAAACACCAACCAAATTGGTATTAACAAATTCCATACAATGATGGACAGGAGGCTGACTTGGCCGAAAGCTTGGGCTAGTCATTTCAAAATTTAAAAAGATTTCTTAGTTTTTAGCTCATCGATTATGGATCAAGTTCTAGGGAAGTTCACATATCAGTAAATCTTATGAATCAGCTTGGAGAAACAATAAATTAATAGCAAACAATGAGGTGTGCAAACTATAAAATGAAGAGTCCAAAACCCATGCAAACACACAGATATAGCAATGGATGATTGATCACTCATAATGTGTTAAAATGATCAAAGCACACACGAGCTAGCAAGATTCAAATCCTAATTCTAAAACTCCTCAAATTAAGACACTTATCCCACACGGCATTTTGAAAGAAAACTAATGGAAGTAAGGAAATTCAAAACCTACGACTCATCAATCACACATTCAGCCTTTCAACTCAAAGACAAAAGCTTGTGAACACCTTTTAAACCTCTCTCTTTCCGTCTCCATGTAATCTCACATTTCCTGTCTCTCTCAAGCAGAGGTCCCTTTGTGTTTCAGATTTCTGAACGACATTTGGGTGAGTCTTAGAAATCTGGAATGTGAATGGTTGGTTCTGATCTGATCCGGGTTTGGTGAGACAAAAAAGAAAAAGAAAGAGAAAAGAAGAGAGAGAGAGAGAGATAAAGCATGGAAATTGAGAGAATTAGGGAGTTGTTGCTCCTTTGGTGTAGAATTATAAGTAATCGTGTGGCCCTCGTGGGTGGAAACGATACAGCTTCCAGGTTTTGTACTCGCTAATGACCATTCTTTTCTTGTTGGATTGGTTTCATTTCCTTCAAAGAATCAATCTTTGTGTTTATACCGAAGTTGTTGGCTTTTGCTACTGAGGAAGAAAGCTTGAGTCTTTACGCGATTGTGGATTTAAATTCTTTGTTTTGAGTGAGAAATTAAGGTGGAAAGGTGAAAAAAGATGGAATCAGCTAGTGGGTTTTCTACCAAGGATCTAAACGAGACCAAGCATTTCCAGAATGGAGGGATTGGCTTAAATTCAGATACCATTTTGGTGCTTAAGCTTCCTGATTCCCGAGTAATGCGTGTTGTGTCTCGCTCGTTGTTTTTCGTTATGATTATTCTTACATTGCCATTTATTGGGGCCATTTTTAGGGAACTGAACTCAAGTTATTATCTTGATGCCTCTGGCTCTGCTTCAATTGATCTTGAATTCTTCGGTTTGTTGTTGCAAGATCTGGCCAAGGAGGGCCTCATCAAGAAGGGCGATAAAGCTCTCATTGTTTTCTCTGACGTCGGGGCTGTAGTTGACAGTTCGAGATTCTTGAAAGTCAATGATATTGATTTCGTATCAGAATCTGATTTGGAGGAGGAAAGCTTGTTCCCGGATGCAGCATTTGATTTTGCGTTGATATTGTGTGTCAGAGAATAATATAAATCATATTATGGAGCATCACATACAAGTTTTAACTTTTAGGTGAGGTGGTTTCTTAACATGGTATCAGAACCTTGTTGACCCAACGGTCACGAGTTCGAATCTCATCATCCCTATTCTATTTGATAAAAACCAAGTACAAGGTGATGTGAGCCTGTGCAAGTTTCAAACCCAAAGAGCTTTCACTTGAGGGTGTGTGTGTTAGAGAATAATATAAATTATATTATGGGGCTTCACATACAAGCTTAAGCTCTTAGATAAGATGGTTTCTTAACCCATTGCAAGTTGAAGATGCAAAATCTTTAGATCGCATCGTGAAAGTTGGAGGCATTCTGGTTTCTCATTTGAGCAATGACCCTCCAAATGCTTTCCAAAAGATGTCAAATTATAGAGTCGTGTATCTCCGGCGATACGACTCAACCATCGTGGCAATGAGGAAAACGAGTTCGGTGAATCGGTTTCTGAACTCTTCAGCAAAGAGGCGGCCTTTGCAGCTAGCATTAGATGCCAAGAGAGAGGCATTGCAAGGCTTGGAAGATACTCTGCTCGAGCCACCACGAAAGAGACTGGAAAAACCTAGAATTTACTCGAGGAGATTCAAATATGTTCCTGACTTGTTGGGAGATAAGGGCCTATTTAGGAGTGTGGTTGTGGTAGTTTTTGAAAATGCTTTTCGTGCTGAAATGTATTAAAATGATGTTTTTTATTTTTAAAAAATTATTTTTGACATCAGCACATGATCTAAAAACACCAAAACATATTCATTTAAAATGAAAAAAAAAAAAAAAATAATAATCAAATTTCAGCCAAAAACAGGTTGGATCACACAGCCAAACAGGCCCTGAAGACTTCTCGCGTTGAATTTTCATTGATGTGGGCTCACAGGGGGTGGACAGTGGTGCAATGCAGTGGTTTAATGAAAACTATCCAATTAGAAATCAAGATTCCGAGATTCACAGCATGAACATGGTGTCTGCGGGGGTTCCTCGAAGGTTGGCATCGCCTGCTGATGTTTCGAATTGGTTGATGAAGAATGTGAGGGAAGGTGAGTTCGTTGTGATGAAAGCAGAAGCAGAAGTCGCAGAGGAGATGATGATGAGGAAGACAATTGGTTTGGTGGATGAATTGTTTATTGAGTGCAATAACCAAGGGCAGAAAGGGAAGAGAGAGAAAAGCTGGAGGGCTTATTGGGAATGTGTAGCCCTGTATGGAAGACTGAGAGATGAGGGAGATGCTGTGCATCCATGGTGGGACTGAAATGACCCTCATAGTTCTCTCTGTGTAAACCTCTCATATGAATATTAGTCTTTTTTTTGTTTGTAAATATTACCGTGTAAAAAAAACAATAATCTGAAAAGACCAAGAAAAATTAATTAATTAGAAGCTAGGAAAAAAATAAAAAAGTTTTCAAGCGACAAACGAAAATGAGAGATTCTGTTTCACAATAAGGTAATTTTATTTTTTGAAATTATTTTTCATCTAGAAATATATTACAATAACATATCTTTTTTATTTTTAAACTTAACATATAAAAATAATTTAATATCATTCAAAAATTTTAATTTTAAATCAAAAATAAAAATATATATTTTTTTAAAAAACACTATTAAAATATCACTTAAGTTACTTTTAAAAATTATTTTCATTCTAAAATATACCAAAATAATATTTTTTTTTTATTTTAAAAAAAATATTTTTGACATCAACAAATAAAAATAAAAATAATCTAAAAATATCAAAAATATTAATTTAATATATAAAAAAAAATATATTTTTTAAATTTTTTCAAAAGCAATTTTGAATAGTAGTAACTAACAGGGAAAGTCTCTGATTCCTGCACTTCAAAATATTTCTATAATTTACAAGATACATGACTCGTTTTACAAGGGCACAATTGCCATGCAGGCTTCTGCCCAACGCTCAACTTATTTTGTTACTAACCCTTCCAACCCCAGTAAAGAAGAAAATTTTACAAATTGATTTTGCCACCTGGGGATTGGGATAATAATTAGAGTAAGAAAACAATGGGGGCATTGTGTACACGAACCTGATTCAAATACCAGCTTCAGCTTCAGATAAGCTGTCCTGTTTCTCCATCAACAGGTAATCACAGAGTTCCAAGAGCTGGTCTGCAAGAGGAGGAATACCAGGGTTTCGCCTGTCGTTGTACACGTGGGCATTGTAGGCAATCTGCCACATGTCGTGTCTGAACTCATTTCGATCCTTGTATTCCATCTTCCTCACCTTGTCCCTGATGGTTGAAAGATCCATGGGGCGTTTTATGATGTCCAAGTAATCAGGAGCCTCCTTCTTGGGGACAGGTTTCATGAAAAGATAGGACACTTCAACCCTATCTTTAAGGGCATCCACAATACCTTCCAAGATGTTTGCCAAGCCAACCTGTGTGTGAGTTGAGAAAAAAAATGAAGAACTTAGTTCAAGTTTCATACAAAAGCTGTGAAACTAAAATTTGCACTCTTTAATAACTAATTAATGGTACAAATGCATCGATGCTGCAATTTGCTGTTTCAGTTAAGGGATATGATACTAAAGCTGGATTTCCAAATTCATTTAGGCAAGAAATATGATACTAAAGCTGGATTTCCAAGTCCATTTAGGCAAGAAGATTGTATATTAGGTGTTAATAATTAATAAAAAATATTGCTGAAACGTATGTAAATAATTAATAAGAAACGCATGTAAATTTAAGTCATTCTCAGTTACCACTAAATTGAGCAACCCCCAAAGTCATTACACTGAGAGAGACTAGTCAAAACCTAACCAGTAGTGAGCAGGAGAATAATACATGGTTGCTTACAAGCTTTTCAGAAATAATAGCAATGACGAGCTCCGAAATGACTTTTAAATTATGGGGTTTTGCACCAAAAATATTTCTTCTTTCCTTCCTTTCTCTTAAGAATAATGGAGGGCGGGAATAAAAGCAAAGCTAGCACAATTTCACAAAAGACAATTTGACCAATAAAGTTCTTCCAACCCATTGCAGAAAAGGAACTATGGAAGACTGTAACAGACAAATATTCAGAGCACAAACTATATGGAAGTAATAAGGTTGGAGCTAATTAGTACCTCTCCAACTCTACGACGCTTTGTTGCTGGGGTATACTCAGCACCATATGTCCCCACATCAACAACAGGTCGCCTTTTTGCACCCCGATCTCTTTCTGGCATCCTTCTGCCATTTCGAGCTGCCCTGTAGTCATCCGAGAAATCATCACTGGTTTTGGGCTTTTTCATCTTCTTCTTCTTCTTGGCTTTTTGGCGTTCTTCTTCATCCCAATCCCATTTGATGGTTTCAGTGTATCTTTTAATGTCAGCTAATTTTTCCTGTTCTTCAAGTGACCTCATCCTCCTTTCTTTCTCTTCTCTCAGTCTCTCAGCAGTTCTCTCCTCCTCCTCTTCCCACCATCTTCTATCCTCCTTAGCTTTCCTCTTAGCTGACTCTCTGGAAAAATGCATGGCTTTACCATGCTTCTCAAAACTGGACAGTTCAACAATTTTTTTAGTCTTTCGATGCTCACGCCCAGTTCCTCCATCCTGACTAACCCTGTCCAGATCAATAGTCTCTTTGGACTGTTTGATAACAATTTTCTTTTGAATCTTTTCTCTATCTTTTTCAGCTGGTGGACGTATCACAATGGAGGGTTTATGAGGATCAACATGATCTCTGTCTGTGTATGTTGGCGGTCGTATAACAATAGAGGGCTTATGTGATTCAATTTGGTTTCTCTCTATATCCATTGGAGGTCGTCGTATCACAATAGATGGCTTATGTGATTCAACCTGAATGTTTTCAGGTTTTGCCTTGTTAAAAATTTTGATTTTATTAACCTTAGCAGTAGACCTACTCCCAGTATCAATATCAGAACTGACTGTTCGGACATCAGAAGTTGTAGGTTGATCGGAAGGATCTGCAGCAGCTCCATCAGAAGGCTTATCAGAGAATTTCTCCGTGGAACCACACTTGAACTTCACTGGAAGAGATTTTGCTAAACTAGATTTCTCACTCTCGGAAACTTCAACTTTGGTTGCACTTTTGGTGATCATCCTTTTCTTCTGCAACTTATGCTGGGACACATTCAAGAGATCCTGAGAAGTGGATTTTCGGGAAGCCTTTTCCAAATCTGTAGTTTCTACTGGTGTTTCAGGTTCTTTTCCATACTTGGGGCAGTTTTTATTGGTCTTCATGTGTCCTAGCTGAAAAATAAAAGTTAAAGCAACTACAACTGATAAATTCTTCTGAAGCATAAAATAAAAAAAATAAAAAAAAAGCTTGGTAAGTTACACACCTGTCCACATGCTCCACATACAAATTTCTCTCTTGCTGATTTCTTCTCCTTGAACATCTGGGTTAAAAAAAATCTAAGAATGGACAGGGCAAAAAGTGGAAAAGCTAGATTTCCAAAGTTAAAATGGGTGGTAATGTTTCACATGTTAAAGATCTGAAGTAAATGCAGCTATAAAATATAGCATGGCCCTATTGAAACACCAGTCATTGCTTGAACAACTAACATTGCAAGACAAGATTACAAAGCATGATGGCTGTCCAGAATAGAAATATAAAATCTCAAATAACCTTAGGTTGCATCTATACACAACACTTGGTATGAATGTTCTGTGCAACCTTTTCAGGGCATGTAAAAATAATATTCATTGGAAGGAGATATAAATGAGCCTGGTAAAGTTTAGGTAAACTGTTTAGAACACTAGTTCTCTTTATATTCTTTCTACACTATAGTCAGGGAAGACGAGGGAAGACGAAGGCGATGAGACTTGATGCTTTAAAGAAGTTCAGAGAAGAATGAAATACTGCACTTATTTTATTATTAAATTATCCTGGAAACAGCTTTCCTAGAGATGGAGAGCCCCTTGCCTTGCCATTTCTAGTTTTTTTTCTCATTTTTTCCGTGTTAAAATAGGTTGATTTTTCATTTACCAATGAATTGGATCCACCTCAATTCAATCAATAACAATAATGGAACATTGCCAAACTACTAATTAGTCAAAACACGAAAAATGATTATCCTATGCTTCTCATTCATATCTTCTATTTTTTCCATGCTCCCACAATCACATATCCAGTTATGCATTAAGACACGACAAATTTAGTAGAAGTTTATGATACATGTATAAGGCATACTCGGTGTGAAAGGAACTTTTGCGCAATTACACATAAAAATAAAATTGAAGAACAAATTAAACCTTGAAAACAAATGTGAATATACCCATGCATTACTATCCATTAGAATCTGTATCTTCAGTTAAATGTTCATAAAAGAGAATTCCAATAACTGAAGATAGATGAAGAGGCTCACGTGATTAAGTCCATCTGCCATTATTACTTTTGTTTTCAATGGAGGCGTGTTAAAGGTGCCGTTCTTTTTCACTGTATTCACCTTCTCGGATGCTTTCCCTTTCATAGTTAGTGTTTCGACCTGCCAGCACAGTCACCAGTGTATACTTTCACAAGTAGGAAGAAATTATCTACTAGCAAGTATGACAACAAACTGGAAGTGAACTGGCCAAGGAAAATGCAGGTTTCAAAACAATGAACAACATGGATAAGGTGGAATGTATTACCTCCTTTGAGTCTCTGATGCTGTTCTCTTTAGGCATATATGATCCACTGAGTTGGGTTTTGTTCATTTTCTTACCCCAGTGAACACTGTCAACAAAACTTGGTTTTTTAGGTGCCAATACCGCATTAACACCACCAGTTTTAATTTTTTTCTTCCTTTTCTGCTCAGCCTCATCATCTGCAGCACAAGTCGCTAAAATCTAAGCTAAATTATAAATAAACGACATGCAATCTATGATCCATATACCATAAGTGTGCCACCTAAGTTAGTTCCTTAATTTCAAGGGTTATGCCATGTTAGCAGAAACCAATCAGTAGCATTGGGACAGGAAAGCACATGTAAATGAAGTAGAAAAGAACCTATAATGAAAGTCAACCGCACTAAAAAATTAAAGATGCACAAACATGATGTAAAAAAAAGTGCCATATTACTAATGTTTCCATACGTGAAGCTAGTAGCAGTGATTTTAATACACCAAGATTTATAAGTGGTTCATGCTCCCCAGTTTGTGGCAGCACATAACTGCCATATTCCAGTAGCAGGAGATTTTTATGCAAAGATACAAGTTCCACCTATCTAGAAGTTCATGGAAGTATGCAAGCAATAGTTTACCAGATATGTCCATATGAAGCAAGCAAATAAACCATACCATCCATAAGCAATCTGCATAGTTCAGCAGCCTCAGCAGCTTCATCTTCAAATTCCTCTTCTGCCTGAGCTTGTGATGGGCGTCTTCTCATTTTTATCCCCTTAACACAATCTCCTTTGTCATTCTTAGACTCATAATTATTTTCATCACCTTCAAATTCCTCTGCATCAAGCAAGTTTTCTAGGTCTCCGGCAAAGGAATCCAGATCACTATTTGCTTCAGAATCGCTTTCAATTTCATCACCATCCAATGCTGAAAGAGATTGAACTTGGCGATCCCAAATTTCTTGGCACTTTTCTCTTGTCTGTTGTTGTAGCTGAAGAAAGGACATTCGTTGGCCACGTGCATACTTGCTGATAGTTGTTGGATCAACCTTGACTCCACATGAAGCTTGTTCACTTGATAGCTTGCGTATCATGGCAATACGATGCCACCTTGTCTGTTTTGCAATCTGCTCGTCAGGTACATTGAACTTCAGAAGCACCTGGAAACCAGAGAATAACTGAATCAATTATCTACATCTTCCTTGCTCTGATACCATGTTAAGGAACCATCTCACCTAAGAGCTTAAGTTGTTAGTTGAGGTCCCATAATATGATTTATATTATTCTCTAACCATCACAATCAATTTTACTCTCTAAGGATCGGTTAGATTAATTTAAGGCTGTTATTTACCAGTCATGTTGTTCATTGAGAGTGGATAAAATTGGAGATGACCCTAGTTAAGACATAAAAAAGAGGACTAATGTTATGGTAGCTCTGTTAAAATGCATTACATAAAGGAAGGACGGTTACATTTTTTATAAAATGCAAGGGAAGAGGCACAAAACTGCTGTGCCTCAATGGGTGCCACTGAAAATCTAGTGATACCTTTGTAGGTCTGGTGAGGTTTTTCTGTTACCATGTGAGAATTCTGCTTAATCATTGAATGTCAGTAGATAATTCAATATATAGTATTACCAAATTAAATAAAAGAATGCTCGTGGTATAATATTATATCCCAGGTATTGGGTTTCAGTGGAAGGAGGGAAATAACCATCTTTATTAGCCCAATCTCAATATCATGTTATAATGATTACGCATGCTAGATATCTGGTTAAATCTACCCCAATGCTTCCCTTTTTTTCAGTTCAACATGTTGTAATAATAAATGTTTCAGAAAACCAGTAAGTTCTATGCAGTTTCCTGGACGGTAATTTCAAGCTATTTATCTCCAAGATACAATCCATTAAGGATTATTGAGTCAATAATAAGAAAATCCTTTGAAGAAAAACACTAACGCACCTCTCTTGCAGCCTCCATACTCAATCTACGTAGGTCTGCATCTGTCCCCGTAACAGTGGAACCTCCTCGACCAGCGCCTGCCTTTTTCTTCACTATTGCATTTGACATTGGTGCCTTTGGAGCAGCACGAACATAGCTAAATCCTAAGCCCCTACCAGAAGGATCACCAACACCAGTAATTTCAAGACGCTCAATGTTTACCCTATCCTGAATACAAAAAATTAAAATTGAGATTTGGCATTTAAAAAAAACAAGGGATAATTGTAAAATATTGCATTGCCATGGCAAATTTCAAGAATATGAAATAGAAAATAACCAGCAAAGAGGGCAAAAGAAACTACTCAAGTACAGAAAAATATAATAACTAGAGCTGTATGGACTAGAGAACCACTACCCATATTATTTCTTTATCATTTTAGAAAGTGAGAAAATCAATTACAACATTACCCCAGCAGAAATTGCTAGATTGTCATTACAAGGCAACACAAAAGGTGAAAATTCAGGAGTGTCTGCCATTCTGTTTGATAGATACATAAATTAAAGGAGAACAAACACTGGAGCAGATAAGATAAACCACTGATAATGGACAAAGGAAAAGAAAGCAAAATGACAATCACTCCAAGAAAAAAGAAAAAAAACACAAAACAATACAGGGCAGTTGGCAGGCATTCATGACATGTTGAGATGACACATTGGTACCCAACTTTCTTTTCTTTTATTTACTGTTTTCTTTTGACAAGGATCGAAAAATATCTTACAAAAATATGTCATTGAGTTTTCAACCCTTTACAGAAAAGACAAAGGACATAAAATGAAGAATCTGCAAAAATTATGCCATCATCTGCATTTCTATGAGATTTTATGTCCAAAAATAACAATAGTTCTTTTCCTTCATACATACTTGTTGTATTTATCTCAGCAACCAAGACGTTGGTACTACTAGAATATTCTACATCTCTTTTCCTACACAAGTGCCCCACCCTTCAAGCATTCAACTTTGCAATCATATCTAGGAGTGGGAATAGAATGTGGCCAGGATTCTAGTTCCAATTCCGATTGGGATTCACATTCAATTTATATGAAATTAAATGTATTTGTAGTAGGGTCCTAATTCTACTAGATATTGAGTAAACTATTTCACTTAAAATACAACCCAGTTCTTGCAGTATTGTAGTCCTTGTTACTAACAAACCAAACAATATTAAGCAAGGAACAGAATGAGATTCCCAATCTCTGACTAAACCAAACATGATAATAAAAAATTTTATCCAGGAAACAATGAAGGCAATTTCTCAATAAATGCTCAGGTCAATCCTTGAGAACTGAGAATCTAAATTCAAAAGAATCAATTTCTTGAGACACAGTGAAGGAAACAAAAAGAATAAGACTCTCACAATGGAAATGCTATTTCATTATATAAGCTCTTACAGAGAGCAGATATTCACACAGTAAATGGTAGCTGAATCCACAACACTTCTCAAAGGCAATACTGGCTTGAAGTTCATTAGAATCAGAGATAGCTGGAAAGTGTCATAAATCAGAAAAATAAAATCTTACCTGGTTTGTACAAGCAACAAAATTACTGCTCAGGCTCCATGGAGTTATCTGCAGTTCCCTCTCAATATGTGACGCAGCAGCCAGAGCTATCGCTTCGTCAGGGAGCTGACTCGTTGCCGTTGAAACACTAGCAGGAAGTGTTAGCCTCGTAATCCCCAAATGTTTAAGACGATACAGACCAGCTTGCATGCTTTCATAAGCACAGACCTAAAGCCCAAAACGATGGGATAATCATAAATTTATTTAAAAGAAGAGGGAGAAGTACATGGAGCAATTAAGTACAAGAATTTTCAGCATACTAAGGAACAAATGCAGCACCGGATTCAAGAAAATCCATATGATCATTATTATTTCCACAGCAAACTCTATTAAACCACCGAAGTTGAGAGTTTATGGATCCACAAGGTAGCAGATACCAATCATTTTAGACTAACAATGTATTCTCAAGCGATATTATGAACTAATTTTTCAATACAACATGTATCATTACCTTGTGCTAATTATAAACCTGACAGTTCCTTAACTCTTACAATGGAAGTTAAATGTACTCATGTAATCTCATTTGCATTTAGAATGCAGGAATTTTCATCCAATAACACTTGCTAGCCAGAATCAAATTGCAAATACAATGACATGCAATATCCAAAACAGAGCTTACAGCCTCTTTGCAATATTACAACCTTACAGAATTGTAAAAATGCAATTACCAATGACCTCATATCAAACTAAAACCATGGGTATCCAAATTTATTGTCATAGTAAAATCATAGAAGATGAAAAAAAATAAAAATACAAAGAGTATGAGATATGAAATCTGAAACTCACATTCTCTGGTAAGACCATCTTTTTCAGTTCCTCTTCAGATGGAATGATGAAATCACGCTTCTTGGCCCAGAACAAGTGTCCATTTGCATCCCTCTGCATGTTGAACATTCCATTTAAAGAAATAGATTGGGCAAACCGAAAGATTCATTGATCAAAGTGCGAACCAACAATCATCTGAACACTTTTTATTTATCAGTAACTCCAAATCTAAAGTGAATTATAAAGCACGAATTATACCCGTAACACAGCACACTCCTTGAGTTTCTTTCTAATGA
The DNA here is from genome assembly GCA_029228605.1 of Salix koriyanagi. Lineage (NCBI taxonomy): Eukaryota > Viridiplantae > Streptophyta > Magnoliopsida > Malpighiales > Salicaceae > Salix > Salix koriyanagi. The sequence goes on along the minus strand of CM055343.1, from coordinate 3,415,805 downwards.
TGGTCTCTGGAATGTTTGGAAAATGAGCAGATAGCTCATCTGCACGTATCCAAGGAAGTGTGCCACGCTTTTCAGCAGCTTGGAAGTCACGATAAAGATACAGCAATAGCCTATTTATGATATATGCCTGAAGATTCTTAGAAGCAGGGGCTAAAACCTCCATCAGGGGCTCCTGCAAAGACAGATCAAATAATCCACAATTATTTGTACACCCTTGCACCAAATAATAATTAATTCTTGCATTTCTTTCTTAAAACACCACAGTTTTTAAACTTCCAATGGTGGGATACAAAAAAAGGCACCCAGGAGGTGGGGAGAAGTATTGTAGAACTTCTTCCAGTCTAAACCTGATCATCTCATTGTGTAATATGAATAAAGGCACTATCAGTTAAAAGTCCCCACTCCTATCCTTTCCTCTCCCAACTTCAAACAACTTTCCCTATTATGGCTGTAACTTTGAAGAGATCACTTCAGCAAAAAAAAACTCACAACCTGATCTGTAATAAGAACGTAGAGTGTGGAGCAATATTAGGTGGTCATTACATGAAGGAAGATAGAAATAACTCTTAGGTGTTCCAAAAATGCAGCATGAATTACCAATCACAATAAAACTACAAGAAGAAAATAAAACTAGAGATTCCAGAGTCTAATTCAAGGCAACCTCAGATAGCGTTTAAGAAAGCTGAATCAAACCTGTTGTCCAATGACAGCAGCCCTGTCAATGCGTCTTAAGCAAAGCTTTCCTTTTGCAGAACGAACCAACAAATAGTCAGTAGGTGGCACCTTGTGGGGAAATATGGGTGCTTTATACATGTTTGTTTCAAGAGATGACTGACTGCAGCCAGCTTTTATGTCTCCAAGGAAAGGGGATTTATCAGTCTGCTCCAGTATCACAACATTACCCAAGCTTCTTTTTTCATTGCGCAACGAGATGCCAGTTTGATCACCTGGGCTTGACTTCTGATAGTAAGTACGGAGATTAGCACCCATACCAACATTGCTTAACAACAAAGGTCTTTCCTCACAATACCTGCAGTGAGAAAGCAGATGTACCATCTTCATATGCACGAGGGTAAGAGAAAATTTAAAGATTAAGAAAACCTTAAGAAAAAAAAAGGTGTAGGATGCACCTTTTTCTCAAAAAAACTGAGGAAGTTTAAATGAATTATTTGATGCTTCAGCAATTACATTTTGGAAAATAAGATTTTAACAAGGTACAAATGAAGATTAGCTAAATATGTGGAAGATTAGCTAACTATGTGAAAGATTAGCTAAAAATGGTTGCTAAGGTAGTATAGAACTGGTTTTCTAAATGATTAAAAAAAGTTCCTACATGCCCAAAAAAAGTAGAATTACCAAAAACATGATTAAAAATGTTTAAATGGAGCACATTAAAACAACTATCCAGGTTCCTTTTTTCAAGATTGATGACTAGCCCCCAGTAAACAACTGGGATATAAGGATTTCAACAAAAAAAAGATAAAAAATTGATGAAGTCTGTATTGAAAATAAGATTAGAACTTTGCAATTATATATTAATTTGATACCATAGGTGGTTTGACAAAGAATAGCACGGCACATTATGATGAACAAGCATACAACATAGAGAGAATCATAACTACTACCTAAATTGTTGAGGCCCATAAATTTCATCAACTAAAATGGAGGTTTTATAAATAAAGGTCAATTATACCAGATATTAGTGACGGGTTTAATAGAAATCCAGTCTAATGGCTACATTCAAAGGTAATGAATAAATAGTTCGATTATCCCTCCCTACCATGTGCTGCCCACAACATGTTACCAGAGAAAAGGGTGAGCAGAGGATGTGTTAGAACTCGTTTACTTGAAGGTAGTAGCGGAAAATTTGTTTTGGAAGGATTTTAAAAATGTCTTGTATACAGATTTTGCAAAAATGATGTTCTGTTTTTAATAAGATATGACCATGAGAAAAAGGAACAAAGAAAACTAGAGAATTTAGAATTACAGAAAAGAAAACCAATGAGGATAAACAAAGGACATGCAATAGCAAGAGGGAAGAAACAAAGGAAAAAGTAGAGCAAATGGAGAGCATCTAACAAAGCAACGCATGCATATGCCAGTTGTAGCAAATCAATGATCAAATTACGAAATTCCTCACTTTCACTAAGACAATGATGCACTGATAGGTTTGATGTACATAAGAAGCTATATATTTTATATCACATTTTCAAATGAAATTAATGAAAACAAACTAGCTACTTCAGATAAGCATCTCAGGAATAGCTATGTTCTAATAATAAAAAACTTCTATTTAAAATTGCTTCTGTTGGTTCCAAAATTATGTATAGCAAGGCTACCAAAAGAAAATGAAGAGAAGAATATCAAAGGGAATAGAACTGGATTAATTGGAGCGTGCAAGTCTCTGCCCACCAATTTGAGCACGTTTCATGTATGTAAATAAGCAAATTGTCTATGAGCATGAAAACAACTTCTTAAATGCCTTCAAGGGAGATTAGACAAATCTTGTAAGGACATAAACAGGTAAAGGAGAAAGATTTTTCTGTCACTTACTCCATTAGGAAAATGTGACCATCTTTTACAGAAAGGTCAGATTTCTTCTTAAATGCCCCTGGAGGACGCAGAGACTTGTTTTCACCTGGAATTTTTTGTGCCCTTGGCCACAAATGAATTTTTGTACGAACTAGATGAAGCAAGGAGTTTGGCTGAACATTTTGAGCAGCAAGAGACATGTGGTCTTCTAGCTCCTTCCCTAAATAATATACCTTCACAGTTTCTGATGGCTTGAAATCTATATAAAGAATATTTCAAGTAAGTTCTTGGTCTTCTTAAATAATTCAGAAATAACATAGTAAAAGTGGATTCACAATACAAGAAATTAAAACATAAATTGGGCATATTACAAGTGATTACAACCTAGCTTTTTTGAAGCTTTTGCTTTGACAGAAGAGACAGTTTCCTCAGCATCCACATGTACTTTACTTCCCTTGCCCCCTAAGCTCTTTAATATAATTTTCATTGGTCCTACTGTAGGTAGCTTCCCTCGTTCTTTGACAGCCACCTCATGGTCGTGGGGATACCATAAAGCTTTTGGTCGATGAAAATTAGCTAGATCTTTACTGCAAAACAGTGGATTATATTCAAAAGGAATATATAGAAAATGGAGGACATATAATTGATAGGGAAAATCTATATCATGAACCCCGATTTGAATTACATTCAAGTCAAGTAAACACGACATATATTAGAAGCATTACAACTTGCTGAAAAGAGAACAAGAAAAAACACCAGAATCAATTATACTAAAGAGCATGGAACCTCTGGTGACTAGGCTTCCTCTTGCCTGAGATGCCTAGCACTACTATAGGTGCTTTTGCCTCAGTAAGATGCAAGCTTAAGAAGAATATATATTTCAAATAAAAGTAAAAGAAAACCAACAGGCAAAGAATCACCAAACAAATGGCTTCTAATCAAAATATCAATATCAAATTCATAAATGTATATGATCAATAAGAAAATCCAAGTCAATATCACAAATGCTGAGCTATCACAACACCCTTTTCCTTTTTTGGTAAGTAACTCAAACAGAAAATTCACAGTTGATTTCTTGCCTTCATCAAAATTCACTACATTATGATCTATGGTCATCAATTAATATAATTCTGGCCTCCTTTCCTTTTACCCTGCAAAAAATAATACCTTTAACTCACAAAAGTACATCACTTCTACTTGTAAGATGTTTTCCCTCTTGAGCAATACTATTCCTCACTGTGAGTTTGTATAGGCTATCTTATATTAAAATATTGTAAATTAGGAATTGAAAAAACAAATATGCTAAAATGTAGGAATCAAACATAGCTTTTTAAAGGGGAAACCCAGCACCATCTAATCTTCTCAATAATTGAAGAATAGCTGTCAATAAGATCACAGAAATGAGAGAGCTTAAAAAAAAACCTGCTACAAGGTAGGCCACTAAGACTTACTTGCTCAACTTCAATTTCATTGTCTGAAGCTTTATCGCAGGTGCAGAGTGATGTATTTTAATGCCATATGCAGTTCGTTTACTAGAATTTGATTGCAATTGCTGAGAAATTTTCCTGTTCATGTAGAACTTGTCGTTAGCAATGTTGAATTGCCAACCAGATTGATTTTCATGGCATAGTAGCTCATGAGAAACCCTTTGCTTTAGGGGTCGAGTTATAATCATTGCTCCTGAGTGATGTTGAAGATGCTTACTATCCCTGTGATCCAAAATTTCGAAGAGCATCTGCTTATCTTGAAGATCAAGAATCAGCTTAGGCTTTATGTTAGTTTCATATGGTTCCCATATTATATTATCTAACCAAGATCCTTCCATCAAATCTCTATTTTGCAATGTGAGCTTACTGAAACGCCTAACAGCATCACTTTCATGAAGCTCTGCACTATTATTCTCTCTTCTATCATCAACATAAATAGGGCTATCCACTTGCATCTGAGATTCCAATCTCAGAAGTTGTGGATGGAATCTGATTTCTGAGAATGGAAGATTTCCAGGTTCTGAAGAGTCTTCTGAGCCAAAGGACTCCAAGAGAACAGAAGACCTGTTCTGAAGAAAGTTACTGAAGTTCTCATTTAACTCCACTGGGAGCTCCGAATGAAGATTTTGTGGACTAGTCACCTGTTCACTTTCCCTAATAAATGAAGATCCAGGGTCAGGTCCAAAAAGATCAAAACTCTCTACAGAGTTGTCACTGATAGCTGGGGAATTGTCCCAAAGTATTCTCTCTTCCCAATCATGCTCATCAAGGGGGTAGAATTTTGAATGCACCGGAGACTTCCATTCCATTTCCTCGTTCATTGGTTCAGCACTAAGATAAGAGTTCTTTCTTTGTTCCTCAATTTGAGCAGATGTTTTAATAGCTCCATGAACAGTTCCAAATCTTGCTAATTCTGCAGCATCTTCACTCAAGATTGAAATGTCATGTTGATTTAAGTGCAAATGTGATGGAAACAGTTGGCCAGAGTCCTTTAAGAATGCCTCTTCATCCGCTTCAACGATATCAGAAACATCCATAGATGTATACTTCTCTGAAAATGAGTTAAACAAGAAAATTAAAACAGAAATAAAGAAAAAGCAAACCATAAGATGATGGCCCTGAATTAATAGACAATGCTTCCTCATTATTGAAGAGCAAAACCAAGAACTAGAAACTAAAAACTAAAAAGAAGAGATGAAAAGATGAGTGTACAATGCAAATTGCACAGGTGGTGAACAGGTCCTAACAGATTATATTCACTGTGACATTGCTAGAACAAGTTAAATGGTATGAGATGGAAACATCGCCTGGAAGAAAATACATAAAGCAAGAGAGCATACCTTTGAAAATGGAATATCTGTGATCTCTTTTTTTTCCTTTCTTCAAAGGTTCATGGATAGAAAATATTTCAGAAAACTTTAAGATCTCCATCCCATCTTCTATGCACAAAATAGGAAGTGGAGTTGGACCTTTACGATCTAGGGCCCCCTTGACATGATCAGCTTCCTCCTGCTTCAGCATAAAGACCTCAATAAGACTTGGAACAACAAGATAACTATTGCAAAAAAGATGCAATAGAATTATTCAAAATCTTGGCTCAAAGATGTTGCACACTTACACCTTGCCTTATTTTATTGACCATGTCACACTGAAAACATTGTATGTCTTTGATTAACAGACAATCAAGATTATCAGGTTAACATTTCAGAAGTGCAAGCAGCCAACTAACTCCCAGGTTTGAAGCATAAACATGTTTTCCCTCTGTACCATCTTCTTTCCTCCATTCCTAAGAAATGTGGGATGTGATTATTTGCTATTAGAGTCGTGCCATGGGTGATGTTAAGTTCTTTGGCAAGGATGGCAGAATTTTTGACAGATGCCTTTCTGGGTTTAGGAAAGAAGTGTTCCAATACTTCAACAAAATAATAATTTTGTTGGCAACTATCTGGTTTTTCTGGGTGGAAAGAACCAGCAAAACTTTTCAAGGATCACTTACCATTGAGAAGGTAGTTGTGGAACAACATAGTTTCCCAAGGTATATTCTAATAATACCAGAATATATGGGATGGCGCAAACAAATGGTAAGCAAACTAAGAGGGGATGTCCAGATCTAAACAGACCGCGGGAACTGCTTTAATTAAGTAGGGGCAATGAAGAGATTATTTCCAAGGCCAGACTCATTCCATGATTTTGCATCCTTGTGATGCAATGCTTTGGGGCTTTTAGATTGTTTCCCTAGCAGACACTCAACAGAATTGGAGCATTTTTTTTGGAGCTTTGTTCCTTTCCAGAGAATTGGCACACGGTGAATACCAGAGAGAAGTTTTAGTAACTTGCTAGCATTCATCTGTATTGACGTCATAATCAAACATGCAGAATTTTGTTTTTTACAATCTGAAAGGCTTGCATTCATCTTTTAAACATGTCCATAGACAGTAGTTTCTTAAATGAGACTCAACATTTGCTGATGAGAACATCATGCACAACATTTAGAATGCAAACGCGATAATATGTAACACCTAAAGAAAATTGAAGAATAAGGAGGACATGGCAAAATGACCTCATGAATATCTTCCGATTTAGCATCAGAACTTTCAGAATCCATTGAACCAAGTTCTACATCATCCTGAGAAGACTTCTCTACTCCTACTCCTGAAACTACTCCAACATCTTGCTGACCTGAAAAGGAGATTCTAAACTAAATAATCTTGCTGGCACAATTTAGAAAAATGAAAAGTTTGTTTGTGTGTGCGCAAGTGGAGATATTAATGGTAAAAAACCAATGAATATTCCATAGCCAAGGATAATAACCTCAAATTGAAATAAAAATATTTGTGAAGATTTTATTAAGAGAAAACAAAAAAGTATATCTGTAAAGTCACATAGTCAGATGAGTTATCACTTATCCTCAAAAAAGTATCAGAAATTGCTTAATTCTAGTATTTTTCTTTCGTCAATTAAGCCAAATCTCAGACAAAATAGAGCTTCTCAGAAAGTTCAAATCTGGAGAAAAGCTTGGTAGAAATCATCAGGTTCAATTGTACACTGCAAAAACTCCTAGGTGGATGGTACAATTTGAATTACTTCGTGCACACACTCATTCAGCTGTCTGAGAGCACATAACTGAAAGTAGGGCAAAAAGAATCCAGACACTGCTGAAATCTCACAGAAAATCCACCCAAACAGCTGATACTGAATTTGTACATCATACCAGACCTCTTCCAGGCTCCCACAAAATGGGTGTGATCCTAAGAAACATTTGTGGGCTATAGAACAAATAAAAACAAAAGCAGTGTCGGATAAAAAATATATGTTTAATGAATTAGAGCTACTGAATCTGAGCAATTGAAATGAGGATTTTGCTAGGTCGAGGCAAAAATGCACTACCTAAAGTTCTGAATCCAGGTTAACTAGTAGAGCAAATTAATGCCCAGAGATGGATTTGACTGAAACAGACCAGCAAGCTCAACATTTCTGAGTTAATGCACATCAAATACCCAAAGATTTGCTCTGAAAACATATTTCAGTTTATCTAACAGCCATACATTGGTAACTTGGCATCTTAGATAATCCAAGCTGTATTTGACATAAACAAAGTCCATTCCTCACAATTGATATTATCCAAAAGGTGGTCTGGTCAGGTCAAAGTCAATTCTAATGCCAAGAAATTGCCATAACAAAACTGATGGCATCCTATGTTTTTGCAACCCCACACGAAGAGCAAACAATATAAGACTCTTGGATGTCATATGGATATAAATGCATGTACATCACGCGAAAAAGACAGCTGCTTCTTTGAAACAGAAATATAATCATATTAAACAGGAAAAAAAATAAGAAAAAAGAAAAACGAAGGCCAAGAAGTGGCATCACCAGCAAACCTCTTTACCCAAGTGTTGACTGAGGAAACATAATGTGCATGCTACAAAATACAGCAGACTCTCCTAAAATCCAAGGTAGATCCTGATCAATCAGAATAATATCCCTTGGCTACAATTATTGATGAGAAAAATGCAAAATGATATCCAGCATTGATTTAGTACCGGAAGAATCCCCACAAACTTTAGAGAATAACCATAACCTAAAAATAATGTAACTGAAGGAAAAACGGATCAAATGAATGAAAACAAACACATATGAGAATATAAATGCCAGCATTTTTCAGAGAAACCAAGTTGTGATCTAACCAGCAGCCAAAATTAGAAACACAAAAGAGTCAAAATTCAGAATTCCAATTTCTTAAAATAAAAGAGAATAATACCAGATTTCATTTTAACCACTAAAACCACAGAATAGGTGATGAGTACTAAAACCTTACAAGATGAGAGCAACGGCATTCAAAACATGGAAAATCATTATATATATATATATATATATATATATATATATAAGAACATTTGATCTGCAATTGGCTATTATAAAAATGAACCGAAGTAAATCAACCAAAAGCAAACCTGATAGAGAGGCAGCTTGAATTTCAATAATTTTATCCGAAACCACTGGTTCCTTTTCAAGTTCCTCTTCCACGCCCTCATCATAATCTTCATTGTCAGATGTAGGAGGCTGCAATGTGGATTCAGACAAAATATAATCATTTTTTGACAACAAGTAATCCTCCTCATTAACAGCTTGAATCTCAGGCCCTTCGTATTGTTCATCAAAGTCTTCATAATCAACTGCATCTTCAGCCTTTGCATCATAATCTAGCAGCACAAAACAAAGTAAACACATAATCAGAAGGTTGGGTGTGGTTAGCCACAAGAGACATAAACACAAACCTCATAATGCATGGGTATGATGGTGTGGAAGCTACATATTTTTGATACACATATGCACCACAATATATGGATGTATGAGTATGTGTTTATATATGCAGATAAGCTCACCCAATCATTTTCAACTTAAGTTGTTAGTTGAAGTTCCAGGAATGGTTTTATATTACTCTCTAATACACCCCTCAATTGAAAGTCCTTTAAGTTTGGAACTTGCACAAACCCATCATTACCCTGCCCTTAATGTTGTTAATTTAATTAGTTTGAATAAGGATGGTGAGATTCAAACTCGTGACTATTTAGTCGTCAAGGTTCTGATACCATGTCAAAAGAACTAATTCAACTCAAAAGTTAAGTGAGGCTCCAAGAATGATTTTATATTAATCTCTAATACATAGAAGTATTTGAAGTCAAATTCTAGTAAGAGGACAAGAAACGAAGCAGCTTATCTAACAAGTCCAATGCTTGCAGAAATTAGGTTGAACAAAATCAGACTATATAGGCACTCAAACAATGGGCAGAAAAATCATTAAAACAAGCTTTTGACTGTTTGTTTGAGCTTTTAATCACAAGTCCATTCCAAAAGGTGTATAATCATACTGCCAGAGGAATGGTTGGAAATTTCTGACATGGCTTGAACTAGAAAAAAATAATACTTGCGACCCCTCAAAAGACAACCTATCCGACCCTGAAAATGAAAACATGACCATTTTCAGAAATAAATTCATCAGTGAGTATTTTTTTGTAAAACCAAGCATATTTAGCTAGAACTTTTCATTTGGCTTGGCCAGACCAAATATTAATCTAACGTGACTTACAAATCTGATTAGCTTCACGCTGACTTCTACTAGATATACAGAAAAACCACACTGTTAGATTCTCCTAATCACAAACTAATGATACTCCCAATTTCTTATCAATTATCACTGAAAATAGGAGCAGAGATCTGAGTTACTTGAAAAATTCTTCCCATTCTGAAATTTAGTCTCAACTCCAACCATTGATAATATCCAGTTTTTGAAAAAACATCAAGCACAGTCCTAGAATCAGTTAATGCTCCTTTTCTTCTTTTATTTAAATGTTGGTTCAATAAATTCTATCTAACTTATTTAAAGAGCTGGTGACTATGCATTGGTTTCATGGGATTCAACCAAATGTTTCTTCATGTAAATCTGGGTATTGCACTGGTGACTATGCATCCCTCAAAACTTGAGATTACTTAATATGTTCCTGAAAAGTCAGTTTTATTTTTTAAACAGAACTGTCATCGTAAGAGAGAGCCATATGATCAAATTGAAAAGCTTCCCAGCATACTTGACATACAATAAATAGAAATAAAACAAGAATTTTTATCTTCCAAAGCATCAAAGGCAGGTCAATTTATGTTTCATTAACCAGTATGCCAGATTAGTAGAAGACTTCAAGCAGAGCTTCTTAAAGTGTTACCAGTAAATGCAAGTCAAGACAAATAAAAAACAACATGGAGAGAGAGAGAGAGAGATTGATTAGTAAAGAACCAAAGATACTGACACAACATCAAAAACTGCATGAGATAGTTTTTCCTGGCAAACAACATCACCTTGTTCTGCAGCATCAGTGGATGTTTGGCGTGACTTCACTGACAACTGAAAATAGAATTGCATGAGATTAAAGTGCTAAGACAAAAGAGAAAAAGGGGGAGAAATCTGCCTGAGCATCATTGAGAATGGAAAGCTTAAGCACATGACACATGATACAAATTTTCCATACATCAATTTCTGTTAACGACGAACCCAACTTGTCAGCTAATGCAGCAAGATGCTCCTTTGCATCCTGAAATTACATAATTGGCAGTACAAGTGAGAATATCAAACTGAAAAACTACCATACTAACAAACAAGGATGTTGTTACAAGTAAAAGAAGAATGTATGATAAACACAACAAGCCCACAACTTAGTTGCATTATGGATGAGAACATAGAAGTTGCTGCAAAACAAAGTTGCTGCATGCCTGGACGACTTGAAACTTCTAAAGATGTCATAAACTGACTTTGTCTATACAGCTGGTGGCTGAACAACACACATTTACCAGATTCTAGTAAAGAGGAAAAAAAAGTAATTAGGAAAAGATCAGTTTTCATCCACTTAACAATCTGGGGCTATCAGAGGTTTTCATATTGAAATATGAAAACTTTTTCACTCAATCTCACCTCCCAAGTACCAAGCCACGACAAATGACCATTGTCAATGAAGTTTCGGCCACAACAAATGACCATTGTCAATGAAGTTTAGTTTATTTTACATCTTTTATTTCACCAGCCTAAGTCTCTTGTGGTTTTTGTTTTGTTACCTATCTCAAATAAATAGTACTGATTTTACTCAATCTCAGTTTCAAAGGGACGCCAACTGTCACTTGAAATACATGTGCATGTTTATGAAACCTTTTACGGAAGGAAATACAAGAAATAAAAGATCACACATAAAAGAGACATATAAGCTCACCTCATCAAGGTAATCAGCATCGAGATCACCAGAATTATCAACATTCCCAAACATAAAACCCAAAAATCGATTACCACTGACTTCCTCATATTCCTCCTCCTCATCTGTCCACCAGTCATCCAAACATTAATACAGGATGACCACATGAGAGTTACCAAAAAAAAATGGAGGAAAAAGAAAAGGAACTAATTTTGAACACATAAGAAACACATCCCAATTCTTTCTTTTCTTTTGTTTTGCTTTTGTTTTATTTTAACTAAACCAATTTGATTTTCACAAGGTTGTCCAACTCGGGAACAAAATGAACTTAAACTACAGACTTTAAGGACACAAACAGTCAATACACCAGGGCCATCATAATTCTACCTATATCTATTACAACACCGTGTCCGAGTACAAAACAACAATGCCCTTCACCGTAAATGACAAAGAAGACAAATCCAGAAAGCCCTCAAATGCCGCATTTATATACAGAATTCAACCAATGAGCATGAAACAATCAAATCACATCATACTATTGAGTCAAATAACCAACTTACCATCGTCGGAAGCACTTCCGGAGTCATAGCCACCTCCACCCATGTTTTAAAGATAGTTTTGCCCTATAATCATCAAAATGAAGAAAAACAAAATTCCAGCTTTCAGCTATTAAACTAAGAAAAAAATAACTATTTAAAATTCAGTTTTTTAATAATTTTTTTACTTCATTTCAAAAAAATCCACGTGGAATGAGAAGAAGTTTTAAAAAAGGGAGCTAAAATGATAAAAAAAAAAAAAAAACACTACGTCGAAATTCGAAAATGGAAACCACAGATTAACTTGAAAAAACATAACAAACAGATATGAAGAGAAAATAATAATAAAAATAATCCAAAAGCACTACAAATTTAGAAATTTAAATTCGTTGAAACACTGAACAGTAAACTGCACTCGAACTCTCCATGAAATAATTTTTAATAAATCATTCTCTTAAATTATCAATTGAAATGGAAGCTTGTGGAAGTAACCTAAAATCAAACCCTAACAGACACCTATTAAAAGCTGAATAAAAAAATTCGAAAAAAACGAAGAGAAGAAATTAAAAAAAGAAGTCGAAAACACTAAAAAAAAGATACAGAAATTCGTTGAATCAATAAGCACTAACCAAACCGTACTTTAAATCTTTCTTGGATAAAATATTAACGAAAAAAACATAAATTTCAAAGAGGAAAGAAAGAACATGAGTGATTTGAATTTGGAAGGAATGGTGATCAAAAAAACAAAAGAGGAAAGAAACAGGGGTGAATGGATTGAGATGGTACCTCGAAATTTAAAAGGATTGATTCATATCCTAAAGGTGGATAACGATAATCTCCGACCGGGATAGCTAGCTTTCCTCCAGCCTTTGCGTTTGAGAGAGCAGAGAACGATCGACTAAACTGAGAAATTTAGTATTGGGGCAGGAGTCGGGTTGGGTTTTGGAGAGATTAGACTTGGGCCTGGACTTTGGATCCATGGAGTAGAATCTAAGCCCATAGAAAAGTAAGTGTTTAATTTTGAGATTTAGATACTAATTTCTTTAAATTCACTCATTATTATTTGTTTGATTTATTTAAGGAGGTTTTTCTTTGTTGGAACTTGATCTGTGTTTTTATTTCATCCTTACTAATGGTTTATATTAATTAAATAAATAATTTGATTTTTATTTAATAATTATGATAATTTTTGCACTAAAATTTATCATATATGATATGAACATCACACCATCTATATTTGAAAAATAATTCTTAGCACAAACAATAATAATTAAATTTAAAAGACAAAGTCGGTGTTTTGGAGTGCTTTTCGAAAGTGTTTTAGAAAAATATTTGAAAATTTTTTATTTTTATTTTTAAGTTTAAATTAACAGAATTTAGTGTTTTTAGATCATTTTGATGTGCTGATGTGCAAAATAATTTAAAAAAAATAAAAAAAAAATAATTTTAATGTATTTTTGAATGAAAAATATTTCTAAAACAACCGCAAACACACTTCCAAACAGGTATTAAGTTCAATTTGACCCAAAACTCAAATAGTTTTAGCAATTTAGCCCAAAATATTCATGCAAGAAAGTGAAATCCAGCATGTTAAAGAATTCTGCTTGATATCATTTCGAGAAAATGAATAATAACACAAATTTGAGCACAGTGGGGTGCGCACAAGCAAAACTCATCCTTAAAACCCTGCAATTCTTTTCATATCTTTTGTCACGCAAGAAAATTCCCTGTTTATTTGCATTTAGTGCCTCCATACTGATTGCATGCAAAGAGGAGTTAGTGACTGTTTAAGAGTTTAGAAGTTTGATTGATATTATTTTGGAAAATATTTTTTATTTAGAAATATATTAAAATGATATTTTTTAAATTTTTTTAAATTTTTTTGGTATCAACATATCAAAATAATCTAAAAACACCAAAAATTTAATTTAAAATAAATAAATAAAATTCAATTCTTTTTAAAAATAATTTGAAACGCAGTGTCAACACTCACTTATGGCCTATTTGAGAGTGTAGTTGCGGACTTGCAATTGTTTTTTAAAGTGTTTTTCGTTCAGAAATACATTAAAATTATATATTTTTTATTTTCAAAAATCATTTTTGACATCAATATATCAAAATAATTTAAAAACATCAATTTTTTTAATTTAAAATAAAAAATAAATACTTTTTTTTTAATTTTTCTCAAAAACAATTTTAAATCACTATATTATCTTATGTGATGGGATGGTTTTACAACAATGTTTTCCTTCTTTTTAGAAACTGTTTGGGAGGACGGTTGTACCGTCATTTCCCAAAAAATTGATTTTTTTTTTATTTTAAATGATTTTTTTTATGTTTTAAAAACATTTTGATGTGTTGATGTTAAAAATAATTTAAAAAAAATAAAAAATATCATGTTGATGAATTTTTAAATGAAAAGCACTTTAAAAAATAACCGCAACTGCCCTAAAAAAAACACTTAGTTCTCGGCCAACTATCATTCTCGGCCAACTATCATTCTCGGAATCGTGTTTCCATGTCAGCCATTACCAACCACCATCATTTCTGATCCGGTTTCCCATTTCATTACAGTTAGATGATGCAAAAAAAAAAAAAAAAAAACCACTTTATTGCATGGTCTGGCCAACATCTACAAACAAGGATCTTCAAGAACAATGTTAAAATCATTGACAACAAACATAAAGTAATATCATGGACTTCGATCTGTCCATGGATATCGGTAGGCTCTATTGGTTCATGTGGAGCATGGTTAGTAGGTGTTTGTTTTTATGGTTGTAACCATAGATATTAATTCTGTTCTGTTTAATAAACCGAGACAAAACGATGTCGTTTTTGTCTCGGTTTTAATTCCAGTCCGATTTGGAAATTCCGGCCAAATTCCGGACGGAACGTCTCGTTTTCGTTCCGGGCATGCCGTTCCGGGTTCAAAATCTATTTTTTTTATTTTTTAAAAATTATTTTTGACATCTATACATCAAAATAATTTAAAAACACCAAAATATTTTAAATAAAAAAGAATTCAAATTTTAATTATGTTTGTTAAATTAATATATATATTTTTTAATATATATATAAATAATTAATTATATATGAACAGTAGGATACCGAAACGGCACGCCAGAACGCTCCGAAACCGGAACGTTCCGTTCCATTCGAAAAACCGGAACGGCGACCGGAATGGTATTGACAACTATGATTGGTTCATGTGGAGCATGGTTAGTAGGTCTTTGTTTTTATGGTTGTAACTAAGTTTAATTTTTTTTTTTGATATATTAGTGTTTGATTATGTATTAAACTTATTCAAAATTTGTATTGGGCCCACAAAATGAAGCACTCAAACCATGGTTAAGGAGAAATAGATATTAGTTGTTTTTCGTTGCTTTCATGGTCCCAGTTGTAGACCGAGTTGGATTTGAATTAACACATTACATTAATTGTCAATGCATGAGGGTGACATTTGACTATAATAAAAATAGGGACGGTCATATCTCATGAATGGTCATTTTCTTGTACCCGATTAGTGCATGTTTGTAATTAAGTTTGAACATGTTTTTTGTTGATTGTTTTTTTCTTTTTAAATTAATATTTTTGAATTGTTTTGATATACTGGTATTAAAAATAAATTTTAATAATAATAAAAATTAGTTTGAATGGAAAACAATTATAATCACACTTTCAACCATCCTTTTTATTTTGGTTCAACAAAAGATGAGAGGACAAGTTAAGAGTATATATATATATATATATGTGTGTGTGTATATGTCCTTTAAGGCCTTGTTTGTTTCAAGGAAAGTGGTTTCCGGGAAACCACCTTTCAAACTTTCCTGTGTTTGTTTGCCTTCTGGAAAGTTGGTCAACGGAAAACACTTTCTAGTCAAAGAAAAATTTGGCTTGATTTTCAGGAAAGTGTTTTTCCGGAAAATTTGGGCGGAAAACACTTTCCGGAAGTTGTGAAAAATTTAAAAATGTCATTATTTGCTGATTATATCAAATTTGATCCTCAAACTTTTGATTGCTATATATAATTTGTTTTGAATATTTATTTTTCAATTCCATCTCTTAAAATTTAATTTTTATATTAATTTTGGTCCTTATTTTTATAATTGCTATTTGCTTTTTTCTTATCATTTTTTTATTGAAATTTTTTATCTATCAAATTTGGTCCTCATTTTTTTTATTGTTACTTATTTTATTTGAAATAATTTATGAAATGTTAATTATTATTATTTTAATTTATTCACCTTTCATTTTCTTTTAATTTTTTAGATTTGATCTCTATTATTTTGATTATTATTTATTTTATTTGAGATAATTTATGAAATTATATTTTTTTTCAATTTCATTCTCATTCAACTTTTTAATTTGTAAGATTTGTTCCTCATTATTTTAATAAACTTGAAAAAAAAATTAATTTATTAATAAATTATTTTCCAGATCATTTTCCATAACACAAACAAACACTGGAAAGTGTTTTCCAGTTCATTTTGCATAACAATGTCAAACATCGGAATTCACTTTCCAGGAATTCACTTTTTCCGGAATTCACTTTCCAAAAGGAAACCACTTTCCAGCAAACAAACGGGGCCTAAAGTAATTTTATAAGCTCACAGCAATATAAAAAACATGGTAACCAAACATACGAAATTACTTTTCATTTAACCTCAAACTTAACCACAGTTTTAACCAAATACTTTAATTTCAGTTATGAACTGCAGCTAAAAATGATTTTCATGAAACTGTCTTTTTTAAACCTCGATCACAGCAACAACCACAATATCAAACATACTCTTAGTCTAGACCAGAGACACAATGATAGGTACAAACCTTCAAGGTCTAGTTATGGATTTGGTTTGAAGGACCTGCACTTGGAACTTTTGGTATCCAATGGAAAGGTGGCAAGGAAGGCCACTTGAGATGTGGGAATTTGGGTATGCTAGGAAATGATTTTGGATCTGGCATAGGCCAGGACTTGACCGGTGGAAATTTGGGAAAGGGGGGCAATTTATGCGATATAGGCTTAGGCAGAGGAGGTGACTTGAAGCTAGTCGACGGTGGCGTTTCATCCTTTGGAGGCGACGTGGAGGTTGGTGGTGGCAATGATGGTGGTTCTACTGTAACTGGAGATGTTTTTGGTGGATTTAGTGGTGTTAACACAGAAATTCTAGGAGGAGCTGGTGATAACGTCGGCGGTCCGAATGTTTCATCCTTTGGAGGCGACATGGAGGTTGGAGGTGGCAATGATGGTGGTTCTACTGTAACTGGAGATGTTTTTGGTGGATTTGGTGGTGTTAACACAGAAATGATAGGAGGAGCCGGTGACAACGACGGCGGTCCGAATGTTTCAGCTGGGGATGGCAACGTTGGTACTGATGCTGTTGGTGTGGAGGTCAAGTTTGGTGGCAAAGGAGGCAATTTAGGCCGAGGCAACGGCGGCACATTCTTGGAATTGTGAAGAAGATGCCGAGCTGCTAAGGCAACATTAGTGCATGAAAGTAGAATCGATATGAAGAAAGCTATGACCAACAGGTGATGAACAGAAGCCATGACGGAGCAGAGAACTATTTGATTTTGACAATTTGGTTTTGTATATATAGGGGGGAGTAAGCTTACTATATACATGAACTAAATATAGAAAAGGAAGTGAAATCAAGCCCGAAATTGGTGTTAACGTGGAATCTCAATGAGCTGGTGTAGGTCCACAATTCTAGTAATCAATAGTGTCGAATTGTTGTTGCTGTGGACAAGGATTAAAGCTTGTGTTAGAGGGCTTACCTAACAACTTAAGATTTTAAGTGAAATGATTTTTTAACATAGTATCATAGCCTTGTTGACTTAACGATCACGAGTTTGAATTTCACCATTTTATTCTATTTGATAAAAATCAAGCACAAGGTATTGTGAGTCTGTGTGAGTTTCAAATTCAAAAAGTTTTCATTTGAGGGGGTGCGTTAGAAAATAATATAAGTCATGGGGTCTCATCTAATACCTTAAACTTTTAGGTGAGATAATTCTTTAACAACCTGTTTATGACAGAAATAAAAAAAAACTTAGAGCTTGCAAGTTGAGAAAGAATTTGTACTCAACAATTTTTTTTTTCTCTTTAAAGAAAGATTACTAATTATCAATTAGGCCAGAACCATTATTTGCCAAAGCAAGATCCTCCTTCATTTTAATCTGTTTCGATTTATGATTGTGTATTAAATCCATAAAATAAGAGGCAGAACTGCTTCTGGCTGCTGCTGCCCTAGGGCTGCTGCAGCTATCACTCAAACATCATACATTCCTTTTCATAATTCATCTCTGACGATCATTTTCCAAAACATTCATGATTTTCCATGTTTAGAAACTTCATTTTCAAAACGCTTTCTCTAATTAATTGGCTTTAAACATTTAGATTTTTTCTTGAAAAATACTGCTCCAGAAATGTTTTGGTAATGATCTGCTGTTTTTGCGAGCTACTTAGTTATCTAGGATGGAGATCAAAACTGATTTTTTCCCTGCAATTTAAACGTCTTAAGTTTGATTATGTAAGTTTCTAACAGCTTCTTGATGTTCATAGCAGAATCTGAGATCCAACAACTACATATTCCCACTCATTAATATGCTAGAAATACCGGGTTACCTACAATATTGTGCACCATTTATTGCTGTCAGGACAGGTAACTTTTAACAGCCTGAACCCTGTACTGCATTGTGGCCACCCTCCTTTTCATTCAAAAACAATATAAATCATATTCTAAGTTCTTATCTAACTACTTGAATTTTTAGGTCAGATGATTTCTTTACATGATACCAGAGTCTTGTTAATCCAGCGGCCACGAGTTCGAATTTCACCACTCCCATTCTATTTGATAAAACAAAAATCAAGCACAAGATAGTATGAACTTGTGCAAGTTTCAAGCCTAAAAAACTTTCACTTGATAGGGTACGTTAGAGAATAATATAAATCATATTTTAGGACTCCACCTAACAGCTTGAGCTTTTAGATGAGATGGTTTCTTGATACTTTTCAGCACAAGAAAAATCCAAAATTCAATTAATTGATGGAACGGATTTTTTTATTTAAATCTATCTTGGAAGTAGAATGACCTTCTCAGTAAACATTAAAAAGGTGGTGCTGGACCACTGAGGAAAATGCCCAGAAGGGATAGCAACCTGTATTCATTGCTGATGAATATCTCTAGAATTAGCAACTGATCATTACTTTGTTAAGAACATGAAATTTAAAAATTATGTTAACCAAGAAGTATCTTAAACAAGGAGTAATGTAGGAATCTGTGGCATCGAGATTAATGCAGAATTATCTCACGATAACTGTCCATAACTTTTGTCCTGGCAACTTCAGCTAGTAGTAATGTTTCTTACACAATCTGCCTATGAGTAACGAAATCGTTTGATAGATTCAGATATGTGACAATAGTTCGATAGAACAACAAATTAAAACTACACAACCGATCTTTTATTTCTTCTACTCAACTCTTTTAAATTTCTGCTGTTAGCTTCTGTTTGGGGCTATTGAATTCTTTTTTGAGGAATAATTAATGTGTTTTCAATCTGTTATGTTGCAGAGTGATTAGTTTGTTCCATGTAAACCAAATCATTATTTGATTGTAAGTCCTTTCTGATTCTCCAACCTGGTTGATATTAACTATGATAGCCCTTCTTTAGCCAAATCCCCTTTCGAATCACTGTTTTCGGAATTGACGATGTAGTGCATCGATGAAAACTTATCTAGGAAAAAAGGTTTAGATGTGGCTGAATTGTGAGATAAATAAATCAGCTGCTGATTTCTTTTCCATATCTTTCAGAAATGTCAAGAGTAGGAAATCTTTTCTACAGCTGATTATGCACAATGATGCTGGTTGAGGCTTTCATGTGGTTTATCTTACTTAGCAGAGGATGCTGCAAGAATAAAATTTGGTTATGACGCAGCGAAAAACACAAAAAAATATGATCAATGTCAGTATCTGTATAATATTTTGGGATTCCTAGAAACAAGAGAAATTTTCAAGAAAGTTCAAAATTTTATCGAATAATTCAGTACCCAGTCAGAAGGCTTACAATGATATTTAAAGCAAAAACCCTATCTCTAATCCTTGTTGGACAAGAAACGGGATAATTATTAAAAAATATCAAAAATAGCAAAATTGAGATAATTGCGGAAATTAAAACTGCTAGAAATCTTGAGCAAGCCAGAATTAACGGAAGTCGATTCAGACTGAGAAATCAAGAGTTATGGCTAAAACATAACTTTTCTAAAATGGCAAAAACGATGATTTTGGGGTCTAAACGATGGAATTCGGCCAAAAAAAGGTATGCATCAACAACGAAGCTTAGGTTACGTTGTTTAGACGGAGGCAAATGCAAAATCAATTGCCTAATTGCGGAATCGCCAAAAAAAATCAACTGGGTGAGTTTCGTGTCATTCTGACTTCAACGCTCGGACTGCTGGGAAATTCAATTGCCCTTGAATTTTGGATGTTCCCTCTTCAGCATGTACGCCTCTGCCACTTGTTCTACATCAGGTTATCACAAAGGTTTTGCAGATCTGGTTAAACTAGTTTCCCTGTAATGCTGAAACCAATGAAACTCAGGTTACTTTGTTCAGATGGAGGCAAATGCAAAATCTGTTTCGCGACCGCGCGTGCTTATGCAACTCTGCTTCATAGATTATTTTTCTGATGCTTTGTCTTATGATGGTGTTTCGTAGTATTTCGGAATTATGCACTGACCTGTGTCACAGAAAATGCTAAAAGATTTGTACGTGTTTAGATAGAAAAGTTCATCTTGCTTAAGGATTGTAAACATGTATAAAGGAGGGTCAGGGATGTTAATTTTCTGCAAAACTCATTTTTGCAGTTCATCTTTCTTAAGATTTGTATGCATGGATGTTAGAAATGATGGAGAGCAAGGTGATGGTATTGAAATCTTGAGCATATAGATCTGTTAATAAACTGTAGATTTTTGTTTTAAAATAAGTTAGCAGGTACCTATACATGATGAGCACGAACGTGCATGCATATACGTAAAGCTTCCATGATAGGCTCGATCGCGAATGATTCATGACGTGAAACGGCATATTCTTCAGAATTTGCCTGAGGTAAATACATAAATGAACATGAAATTTTATAGTAAATTCCTCCACACACTACTAGAAAAGGGGCGTGTTTGCAACGGATTTTTGCAACGGCAAAAATCCGTTGCAATTTTACAACGGGGATTTTGTTTAGCAACGGATTTTCCGTTGCTAAACCAATTCCAGAAAAAAAAAAAAAAACATGGTTTACAATACAGAAGGAAAGTCTAGTAATGTTTTGCTGCAGCGTAAGTGATGACAGAACAATCTAGATCTTAAAAAACATAAAATTACCTTACTCTTGTATCAATTTTTGCAGTAAACATTATTTAATGCTGGTCAAGTGCAGGGCACCAGCCAAGTTTGCAATATAAAAGATATCGTATCTGTAACTACAACAACTTAAAGGTGCCACCAAGAAGCTAATCAACACAACATTTTCTGGATGTTAATAAAAGGTTGTTTGTGTTTCAGGCAATGATGATTAACATGTTAACAGATCATAGCAAGGTTGGTAGTTCTGTACCAGTTAGAAAAAAAAGACAAAACAACGTCGTTTTTACCCCAGTTTAAATTCCGGTTCATTCCAGATTTTTCGGCCAAATACCAACCGAAAAGTTCCGGTTTCGTTCCACTCGTTTCGTTTCATCCAAATAATGTCTTTTTTAGATAATGAATAATTTTACAATATCAATCATATCTCTTAATCCGACCGTTAGATTGAGATGAAATTTTATGAGGAGTTTCTTGACATATTTATATATATTATGTTAAAATTTCAGAGTAATCGGTGAATATAATGACCTTGCAAGATTGATGATGACATTCTCCTAATATTATACATGTTCATAATTTTGTTCAGAAATATCATTTTATTGTGTCTTTTTTTAGATTAGATTTCACAATTCTAAATATTTTTATTTTTGGATTTGAACTAATTTTTTTTGAATTAATATCTTTAATTATATACACACACACACACACACACATAAACAATACAACCCCAAAACGATGCATTGAAACGCTCCGAAATCGAAACATTCTGTTCCAATTGAAAAAACAAAACACCAACTGAAACGGTATTGACAACCTTGGAACATACAACAATTCATGAAGCGTTGTTTGGAGGTTGTTCATAGATCAATTGTATTTTTCATTAACCTTGATCAAATATAGTTATAAGGTAGTTACTATAAGCTGCATGCCTTTTGAAGGAATGTTTCCCATGGTGGGGATTTTTTTTAAAAGATGCGACCGCGAAAAGACATGACTGCAGACATCAAATTTAAATTTTGAATCAACTTACCAAAAAAACTAAAATCAATCAATGATACAAAATCATTCTCTTTCGCGCAAACTTATCAATATGTTTCCGTTATTTGTTGGAACTTGAAGACATGTTAAGGAACTATTTCATCTAATTAAAATCTTAAATAGTTAGATAAGATCTCAGAATATGATTTATATTATTGTTTAACAAAATCCATACTTGATCGGCAAGTAATTTGCAGTGGAGGAACATAGTTTAGCAGCAATGGTTTGTAATGCATAGAGTTAGATGAGTGCTTTATTCATCAAGAACCTCTAGTCACAGGACATTTCTTTCCAAAAACAAAAAAAAAAAAGAGAAAACAAGTCATTAGTATCTTTACATGAAACCTTTGAAAATTCTGAATTGAATGATTTCCTTGCATATAAAATATTAATATGCTCGACATGATGTATGTATTGGTGTGGAGATCACGACAATCGTTCACAAATAAAAATGGTATTTATTATCATTTCATTTGAATATCTTGATCCACAACACTCAATTCCAACCTGAAAATATTGACAGACTCAAAACATAAAAGAAATGTGTTATAAAAGAAGACATTCTAATTTCAAAAGAATTATTAACGAACTAGAAGAAACTATTCCCGTATCCAAGACTGTATCCAAAAGGAGGCATTACAGTGCTTGCATTGAATGGACCAGCAGCCATGTTTGTGTTGAAAGGAGTCCCACTCATGTTGGTGTTGAAAGGTGGCACAGCCATGTTTGAGAAGAATCCAGTATTCCTTGTATCGAAAGGAAGATTCCCACTACTGCTGGGGTTTGCTGCGATAAAAGGCTGAGGAGGAGCTGAATTTTGAATCAGAATCTGTTTGGCGTGCCTCGTCACATCCTGCTTGAGATACTGTAAAGACGCCTTCAACTGTTCAAGCTGTGCCAAGCCAAGTTCCTGGATAGGATTCTCCCACCAGTTCTGACTCTGACCAGCTTTCTCCATTCTGTCTAGCTCTTCCCCTCTTTTCTTCTCCACTTCCATTTGGTTGACCACCTAGTGAATAATTTATTAGCAAGAAAACATTTTGGTTCTCTGATAATGTTACAAAAGGAAAAACAAAATATGATTTCAATATTCTTGCTAATCAGTACCTTAGTTAGCTGCATGTTGAGTTCATGGACCCTAGCATTGCGATGAGCCTCAATAAGAAGAAAAGCACCTGAAGTCTGGGGAAGATTTCCAGTGACAAAACGTTCCATGACCTTTTCAACAGAAGGGTGGCCAAAAGAGAAAACCTTTTTCCCAGGCGAGAACACAATGATGCTGACTTCAGCACCACAAAGAGTACAGAGTTCACTAGCCTTCTTGAAAAGGCCAGACCTACGCTTGGAGAAGGTTACCATTAAATTGCTCTCATTTGGAATTTTAACCATCTCCAACTTCTGGCGACCCTTACTCTTTCTAGCCATGGTGATACAGCAAAAAATTGAGGCCGCCTCGCTAAGAAAAAAGAGACCAAAAACTCTATTCAGAACAGTATGTATGGAGGGAGGGGGAATGGTTCACAATTTATTCAGGTTTCAGCACATGAAGTTGAGAGTAAAATCGGTCAAAATACAATGAATTCTTGGCGGCAATCATTCAGTGCTTTTCTTGAACTTAATAGCTTTCTAATTTTGGAGGGTTCAGAATCACCGAGGACTGATATATATGGTATGCACATTCAGCGTCATGATCTCCAGGGGAGATCTAGTTGGTTATACCATCATCCAATTCATCCCCGATGAAATTTCCAATGCCTGCCTCTTTTGCCATCCAGTGATGAGTTGGTGAAATGGTTAGCCACTAGCCAGCAAATGAGAGATCTCGGATGACTAAATCCTTTACTTAGACTTACTGATATAAGATCACTATGTCCTCAAGGGGAATGGCGTGATGGCAAAAGGCTTGAGATCTGTACAGAAGGTCTCGAGTTTGAGTCAGGGCGTGCACTTCTTGTAAGAGGCTAAGACAGCCGAGGTTTTACTCGCTCATCTAGGCCCACAAAATATACTTTCCAGGAAATGGGGTTTTCTCGGATCCAAAAAATAAAAGAATACGGTCGCTACAACTTGTAGAATTTACAAATAATGGTCCAAAACGAGATTTTGATGTTAGGAAGAATAATCTGTATACATCTTACACCCTTTATGATTTTGTATCCTAAACTTTATGCTATTAACTCTGTTTCATCTTTACATGAGTGTAGCAGAATCCAGAAGTCTGATATAACTTCAAACCAACATGAGACATTTCTATATATCATGGAACATAATTCTGTTTAAGCTTGGTGTTTCCATACATTTTCTTTTGTTGTTTCATATAGAATTGGAAAACTTATTAGACATGCCAAGATGATTTTTTTTTTATTATTATTATGGAGCCTGCCGGGTAATTTTCAATGGATTGCAATGAGATTTCTCTTTAAAGACTGTAATGAAATCATTTTAGATGTACCACCGCTTACATCAAACATATTATTGATGGTTTAGAGTATTCTTACTTTCCTATTGAATAAACCATCCTTATCCATCTATTGTGTCCATAGTTGTCTGTTTGTTCCGTTTTGGCCGAAACGTTTTGTCCCGGTTAAAAAAATGAGACAAAACGACGTCGTTTTTATCTCGGTTTAAATTCCGGCCCGTTTTGTATTTTCGGCTAAATACTGGCTGAAATGTTCCGATTTCGTTCTACTCGTTCTGTTTCGGCTAAATAGTGTTTTTTTAAAATAATAAATAATTTTATAATATCAATCATATCTCTTAATCTGACCATTAGATTGAAATGAAATTTTATGAGTCTCTTGATAGATTTATATATATTATGTTAAAATTTTAGAGCAATCAGAGAATGTAATGACCTTGCGAGATTGATAATGACATTCTCGTAATATTATACATATTCATAATTTTGTTCTGAAAAATCATTTTATTGTGTTTTTTAGATTAAATTGCACAATTCTAAATACTTTTAGTTTTGGATTTGAACTAATTTTTTTTATTAATATATTTAGCTTTTTATATATACACACACACACATAAACAATACAACCCCGAAACAACACGCCGAAAAGCTTCGAAACTGAAACATTCTGTTCCAATTGAAAAAGCGAAGCACTAACTGAAATGGTATTGACAACCTTGGTTGTGTCATAAAGTTTTAGATTTTATGGATCGGGAATCCACAAAAAGAAATCTGTGATATGTTTGACTGATGTTTGCTGTACTGAAGGTAAGGTGTGTTGTTTACCGTAACTATGGAAATTCAGATTCATTGCATCGCATGATTAAGCACACACGTATGACATTTGGAGGCAAACTAGAAGTGAAGAAACACAATACAATTATAAATACAAAACTCCATCAAAATACAGAATACAGAAACACAAACAGAACTGAAACAAATGGTAAATACCAAAGCCACACCAACTAAAGTTCTCACTGCTATGAACAGAATGAAGAAACTAAGGCTTTTTGGTAGCAGGTGGTGGTGAGAGGAATGGAATAGAAGTAATTGTAGTTGGGATTGGAATTGTTGGGATTGAGAGTATGTTTGAAAGTTCCCTATTTGAGAGTGGTTGCAGTTGCTTTTAAAAATAATTTTTGTTCAAATATGCATAAAGATTATTATTTTTTTTTAAAAATTATTCTGGACATCAGTACATCAAAATGATATAAAAATATTATTTTTTTTATTTAAAATAAAAAAAAAATTCAATTTTTTTCAAAAATGCTTTTGAATCATAGTACCAAACACAGCCAAAGTGGAGGCAAGGTGACCTTGGGAACAGCAGGCATTGATGGCATGCTAGGTAGTGGAGGCAGGTTGACTTTGGGGACAACAAACATTTTTTTTGGATTAATGTAGGTGTCTGGACTAGCTTGCACGCCCCTCGATTAATCTTATGGGCTCTAAAGTTAACGACCATGTAAGCCTCTAGTTACTATCATATTAGTAACCATAAGGCTCTAACCTAAGACCACAGGAGGGACAAATCTCTTAGTTCCAAACTCTTACCACTGGACTGTTGGGAATTGTACAGAATCCCCTCCTTATTCTTAGCCCATGATTATAGTAATGTACTGTATTGTAATTACGTTTTGATTCTTTCCTTAAATAGCAGTCCTGTTGTACATGTATTCTCTATAAATAAACATAAGCTCCAATGGAGCAAATTGTACTGGTTTTTAACAAATCATCTCTAGACCACCATAGGCATTTTTGGTAGACTAGGATGTGGAGGCAAAAAGTTGGCAAACTTGGCAACGTTGGCTGTGGTAGAGTAGGAATAGAAGGCAATGGTGGCAATGTTGGTTTAGGCAAATTTGTCACAGAAGGCAATGGTGGCAATTGCAGAAGATGACGAGCTGCTTGGGCACCTGAAAATGACAAAAGAATGAAAAGGGTCAAGATAAAACAGTTGAAACTTTCCATCTTGTCAAAGTTCCTAGGCCTACAAGATTATGAACTAGATACCCTTTGCAAACAAAGAATTGTAGGAGATTCTGTGTGACATACCAGGCCTATTCTTCAGGTTTTTATGCATGGAGATGAAAAGGGGAGATCCCTCGTGAATTGGTGTAGTTGAGAAAACAGGACACTCATTTTTGGTTTAGTTTTTGTTAGCTCACCTTCTGATTGTTGTTGACTGCCTAAAATTGATATAAAAAATAGAAATAAAAAAATATTATTTTGATATAATTTTAGTTAAGAACTACTCTGAACTACATTACCAAACATGAAAAAATAAGTTATCCTTGAAAAAATGTGAAAAAAAACCTTGGAGGACATTGTAGCCAGAGTTGCCTTGGTGCAAAAGCATCAATTATCGCAAAGTTGACTGCGATAGGATACACGGTTTGAAAAACTTTGAATGAGAAATGATAAATAGCACAAGAAAAGAAAGTAGTTGATGTGTTTGTTTTTTATGCATTAGGCATTTTTTTTTAGTTTTGGAAAATAATTATATTATTATAATAACACATCAGCAACTTTTAAATTCCAAAAAAACACTTACTAAAGAGGAAAAAATTACAAAGAAACAACGTCATATGTTTTGAATTGTTAGAGTATGGAAAGGAGTCCTCAAGGGCGTAGAGTGGTGATAAAAAAATTTAGTTCCGCAAATTTTGAGTTTGAATCAGAATGTATATATTTTGTAAGAATATAAAATAGTTAAGATTTTACTAGATTTTCCAGGCCCACGACGCGTGTCTAAGAGATAGGGTTTTCTCGCATTCAAAAAAATAAAAATAAAAATAAAAGAGAAATTAGAGGATGATTTTCACATGAAATTCCATCAACAACAACTTTGTGTCTAAGAGATAGGGTTTTCTCGCATTCAAAAAAATAAAAATAAAAATAAAAGAGAAATTAGAGGATGATTTTCACATGAAATTCCATCAACAACAACTTTGTGTTTTATGATTGAAATACGAGGATATCCCATTCCCAAAGTTAGAACCAATTTTTTTTTTTATCTTCATTTTGTCTTCCATGCTTCGTCAAATATGAGATTTTTTAGAGTACTCTAGAGCAATTATCAATGCTTACACTATAATAAATAGATAAAAAAAAACTATTTTTGAGCTTTGGTTGTCATCAATGACTTTTTAACAATAGTCTTGCTTAACATTGCGGTTCAAAATTTTTTTTTTTAAAAATAATTTTTTAAAATAATTTTTTTTGATATTTTTAGATTATTTTCATGTGATGATGTCAAAAATAATTTATTTTAAAATAAAAAAAATATTTTGATGTATTTTTAAATAAAAAATAGTTTCAAAAATAACATCAACCATACTCCCAAGCATTCATATCACATGACTCAACCTGCCCCGCGAGCTAAAATATAACACTAAAATATAAGGCAAGGAAGAGTGCAAAGAAACATCGTTTAAGACTTTTCTTTCACCCTTCTTCTTATAACTAGTTTTAAAAGCTAAATGGTTAAGGAATTAATTCTAGTAATAATCATAATGGATTTCCATATTATTAGCTACCATAGATCAAATAATAAATTTGAATATAATGGCTTTAAATGTACATTTTAATCTGCAAATATTATTTAAATTTGCAACAAAAGATTTTGGAAGAGACTATTAGTATTTATGGGTTAAACCGAACAAACAACTACAAAAAATTTTTCATGTACTAAACCCGAGTTTATATTTCAATTAGAAAAAAAATCTAATTGATATGTTGAGCTTAGTCCTTGAAATATAAAAATATTTTAAAATTTTGTACAGTTGTTCATGGAGCGCCTATTATTATTATTATTATTCTAAAAGCTAAAAGAGGTCTCGGTTTTAATTAGTGATTTTTACTGTTCACCTAGACTCAAATCAGTGTAGACAGAACAATTAAATTACTTAATAATATTATTATTATTTGTATACTAGAACTAAACAAAGAAATTGCTAGACCTGGTGGTTAGAGCGCGCCCCCTAGATGCGGGGCACTTGAGTTCGAATCTCTATAACAATGAATTTTTGGAATAGTTAAATAATATAGTTATATTACTACTATTTGTATCATACAACTCATCAAAGAAGTCGCTTGGCCGGGTGGTAAGAGCGCGCCTACGCGAAGCGGGGCGCGGGTGTTCGAATCTCTGTAGCAACGATTTTTGGACTAATTTATAGTATAATTATCTGTATCCTACAACTAACCAAAAAAGTCACTTGACCGAGTTGTAACGGTGGCATGTCCGGGTGCGGGAGTTCGAATCTCCCTACCAGTGAAAATGATTTTTGAGTAAAGAACAGTGTTTTCACTGTTTGACATGGTTTTCTTTTTTTTTTTTCGGGTCTTTGTTTATTTATAACTGAGATGTCCGGGTCAGCTTATGCGTATAACGATAAATCTCTAAACTTACTTCTTCTTTTTTTTACAATTTTCACTGTTTATTACTATTTGAAAATGTGTTTTCTCCTCTCTCTTTCTTGGGTTTTTTTTTTTATAATCATGATGTCCAGGTCAGTTTACGCGCACCATATTTTTTTTTTTCTAACGTATACATTTTTTTATAACCAGGGTAGGTTACTCGCGCCACGAATAATCCTCAGACGCACTATTTTTTACATTGTTTTTTCTTTCTTTTTTTTCCACTTATAATTTTTTCTTATAACTAGGATGTCCGAGCTAGCTTACTTGCACCACGACTATTATTTTATAGATAGTCAAAGGAGATCGCAATTTTAAACATTAATGAACAGTGATTTGAACTGTGGTTTTCGTTGTTCATTACTATTTAAAAAGGTGAATTGAACTGTGGTTCTGGTGGGAGATGACAGGAGTGTTTGGGAATGTGTTTGGAAATCGATTTTTTTGAACAATTTGTTTTTTAATTTTTTTTATTTTAAATTAAAAAAATAGTGTTTCTAGATGATTTTGATATGCTGATGTCAGAAATATTTTTTAAAAAATTAAAAAAAATATATAATTTTGATGCATTTCTGAACGAAAAAACACTTTCAAAAGTAACCTCAATCACATTCTCAAATAGGCACGGCATGTGGTGGAGGTGGAAGGTAAAAAGCGAATTTAACTGCTAGCTAAATTTTGTCCTTTAAATGATATTTATTATATATATTTTTTTCATTTTGGTCCTTATACTTTTAATCTTGGATTTTATTTTAATTCCTTTATTTTTTTATATATATTTCTTAAATGATTCTTATTTTGTCTATGTTTATGTGTGCATGCTCTTAGTTTTTGTTTTTTCTTTTCATTATTTCTACTGTTATTAAGGTGTTTTTATTTAATGTTTAAATTTGAATTTGTGTTGATGATGATTTGAAAATTGATATTTATTATTTTCTCAGGATTAAAGTTGACTAATTTAATTTAAAATATTAAAATAACTAGTTACAACATATATAAAATCATTAGATATTCCTTGATATTTTTGGTATTAAAGTTGACTAATTTAATTTAAAATATTAAAATAACTAGTTACAACACATATAAAATCATTCCATTTCCTACATCGAAAAAAGCTTAGATAAAGCATTCAAAATAATGATAATGATTATTATTAGTGTTTTTTTCTTATAAATATGTGAGACTAATTATATTTATTTAATATTATTGCCTAAAAATATATATATAAAGAGAAAAAAAACTCATTTCTAACATATTTATCTATTACAATTTTACTAATTGAATATTAAAATAACTAATTACAACACGCGAAAAAATTAAGTTTATTTCTTAAATAAATATTTTTATCTATAATATTTCAGATCTAATATTACTGGGGGAAAAAGGCAACTCATAAAAAAATATACGAACCACTTCCTATTTCGATCACACTATTCCTTTTAGCCAAAAAAAAAATCATTTCTAACATATTTTATACAATTTTACTCATTAAATATTAAAATAACTAATTACAATACGTAGAATATCAATTAGTTTTCTACATAGAAAAAAGCCCAGCGCAGCGCGCGGGCAAGTCAGCTCGTGATTTCTATATTCAGGCTTCGTGGGCAGATAAGGACTGTTTGAAAATATAATCGATATTGCTTTTAAAATAAATTTTTATATAGAAATGTATTAAAATAATTTTTTATATATTTTTTTAAAATAATTTTTAATATTAATCTATAAAAATGATCTAAAAATATGAAAGATAAATTTAAAATATATATTTTTTTAAATTCTTACAAAGACTTTTTTAAAACACAGCGACAACCATGTGTTAATTATTGGGTACCTTTCTTTATTGGATTAGGTAAAATACCAATGCTTTGTTGGCTTTAAGCACCGAGAGAGAGAGAGAGGTAATCTATCCGAGAGAGAGAGAGAGGTAATCTTTATAGATTACCAATACCTTTCTTAATACCAATACCTTTCTTAATATATTGATTTTAAAATTATTTTTATTTAGAAATGTATTAAAATAATTTTTTATATATTTTTTAAAAATTATTTTTAATATTAATCTATAAAAATGATATAAAAATATCAAAGATATTTAATTTAAAATAAAAAATACAAAAAAATATTTTTTAAATTCTTACAAAAACGTTTTTAAAACACAACGGTGTGTTAATTATTGGGTACCTTTCTTTATTGGATTAGGTAAAATACCATTGCTTTGTTGGCTTTAAGCACCGAGAGAGAGAGAGAGAGAGAGAGAGAGTCCAAAAGTTCACTATATATATGGAAAACATAATTAATACCCACCCGAATGAGCTACCTTGCATTTTTTTCTCTTAGTGGCCTGCTGGTCTTCTGTTGACTTGGAAAATTCAGAATGAAGACTTCCTGCCGTGTCTTCTACTGACTTGGTACAGTGGTCCGAGCATACACTACTAGCTTTGTGTCGATCCCACGATGAAAATCAATTTTTTTAGAAAATTAGAAAATAATTTAAACTATATTTTAATATTTTATCTAACAGTTAAAGTTTTTAAATAAATTAATTTTTTAATATAGTATTAGAGCTTTGTTGGTCTAGCGATCAGGTGTTCGAATCTCACTATTTCTATTCTATTTGATAAAAATCAAGTTTATAGGTTAATGTGAGCTTATACAAGTTTCAAGACTAATTTTTTTTTACTTGAGAAGATATATTAGAAAGTAATATAAATTATATTCCGAGACTTAAGCAAGATGGTTCTTTAATAAAAAACAGTCTTTAGTTTTCTCTTGTTTTCTGAGTTGTATTGTAGATTTCTTTTTTATCATTTCATTATATTAATTTTCGGCAATAAAAAGCTTGTTTAATATAAGTGGGGAGCAATTAAGTATGGTGCTGTTAAAAGTAGTCTTCAATAAATGGGTGTTTGACACTGCATTTTAAAAATTAAAAATTTTTAATTTTTATTTTGATTTTAAATTAATTTTTTTAGTGTTTTTAGATTATTTTTATATGTTAATGTCAAAAATATTTTTTTATAAATAAAAAAAATATCATTTTAATATATTTTTAAATAAAAAATACTTTTAAAACACAATTTAAACCACACTCTCAAACAATCAGGAAAACTTCATACAGGAAGACTTCATACGATTTTCTTTGTGCAAGTACTTAGAAAATGGCTTTAATTCAATTTCTCTATCAGCTTCGTTTTGAGTTGATTTTGCAATCGTTGCAAAGTCATCGAAGCTACCTTCTTTTGTGGGAACCCCCTCATGTAATTTCCTAATGCGGTGACAATGTATTCAATAATTCGTAGACTTTGTGCGCCCATCTATTCCTGTCGTATTGAATGGTGATGGAATCAATTAGCTAGTGTCGTTATAAAAAGAGTATTGTTCTCAAGAACAATCCATCATTTCATTTCCCCGCAATGTCGAGTGGAATGTTAGAGCAGCTTTCTGGTGCGTACTCAGCACTTCTTTTTCTAGTCATCCTAGCCGGCCACCATTGTTGCAGTGCTACAAATAACTGTTCTCCCTCTTCTTGTGGTAATATCCCTGTTATTAGCTACCCTTTTCGATTACAAACCGATCCCATAAGCTGTGGCCTCAAAGAATATGAACTTGGTTGTGAAAACAACCGCACAACTTTGTACTTGAAGGGAGTAAAATATTATGTTCAGGCAATCGATTATCACCCTGGATTCACAATTCGAGTTGTGGAGGCTGATTTTCGAAAGGATGATTGCCTCTCGATCCCTCGTTCTTATCCTCAGCAGGGTGATTCCTTCGACTACGGTCAATATTATCGATTTGGTTTTGCCTATACCTCTTTTACATTAACTTTTATTAGCTGCCCAAATCCAATACCGAGTCCTGCTTTTTATTTCGTCAATACTTCTTCCTGCAGCAATGGCAGTGTTTATTCCTATGTGATGGCTGGTGGTGATGTAGAAATTGCTGAAGTACCCGACTTATGCCGTATAGATTTGATTTATGAAGCACCTTCAGTTTCTCAACTGGAAAATATTACCAGCTTGTCTTTGATAGAAGTCCATGATATTTTGGCATATGGCTTTGAGCTTTCATGGGAGCAGACTGCTTGCGATTATGCCAAAGAGAACAACCTTGACGATAAGTACTTGTACTGTGGTGATGCACGAGGTACGTTACTCACCCCCCCCTCAAATCA
Source organism: Salix koriyanagi (assembly GCA_029228605.1). Lineage (NCBI taxonomy): Eukaryota > Viridiplantae > Streptophyta > Magnoliopsida > Malpighiales > Salicaceae > Salix > Salix koriyanagi. The sequence goes on along the minus strand of CM055343.1, from coordinate 3,382,568 downwards.
CCTCATCTGAATGCATAAGAAGGGACTGTTTGGAACACGGTTGCAAACTGTTTTTCGGGGGTGTTTGATATTGTGTTTAAAAAATATTTTTGAAAAAAATTGATTTTTTTTTTACTTTTACTTGAAAATAAAAAAAATTGGTGTTCTTAGATCATTTTCATGTGCTGATGTCAAAAATGATTTAAAAAAATAATAAAACATCATTTTGATGCATTTTTTAAACGAATTGCTTTTCAAAATTAACCGCAACCACACTCCCAAACAAACACAATCATTTAGAAAAGTAATAAAATGGTGTTTTTTTATTTTTTAAAAATTATTTTTGATATTATGATATCAAAATGATCTAAAAATACCAAAAAAACATAATTTAAAATAAAAAATAAAAATAAAAAATAAACGCATATTGATTAACTGTATTTATGGTAATGACATTTTATATATAGTTAAGCACATCACTTGCTCGTCTTTACACAGACACACACACGAGTCACTAAGCATGCGTAGGTAGGACCAATTTATCAGCTAAGGAGATGACTCGTATAACACTAGTTTTAATTTATAATTACAGCACTAATTAACGATTTCAGATATCAAAAGTGTAACAATAAAATATTATTTAAAAATAACACAATAGCTAATTATAAAAAATATATATTTTATATCATTGCATAATATTTTAAACCAGCTGAAAAAATATATGGTTAATTTCAGTTTGTATCTTATTATATATTTCATAATATGGTGAAATGTGTTTTTTAATTGAAAATATATCAAGATTATATTTTTTATTTTCTGATATCAACACAATTATAAAAAAACCCACTTAAATAAGCATTAATTAGCAAAAACCATTCTAAAAATAGAAAACTACTACAATGCGAAGCATATCTTTAACCTCTGTATATACATCTAAATCATTTAAATTACAGGTTACATAATTTAATTCAATTGAAAAAAAAAATAAAAATTATTTTGATATATTTTCAAAGAAAAACATTTTCAAAAACAACTTTAATCATATCCTCAAACAGCCACAGAGGCTATCGGACATGGAATTTAAGTTTTCTGCATGCATGCCGATTGATAATCTCTTTAAATGATTTCAATTAATCCTCTTCATTTGACTTTCTTTGTTTTTCTTCTTCTTTTTCCAAATGAACACAGTAATGGGTGCTCTCATCGGACCTCCAATACGTAAGCAGCTCCTTTGAATTGTTAAGTAATTTTTTCCAGCTCCTTTCTCTATGTACGACTTGATGTTGTTTTATTCTATATGAATATCTCTTCCATTTGATTACACTTCCTCAACTTTTCTATGCAGAATTATTCTCTAAGCCCATGAAGGCCACCAGGTCTCTTTAACAACTGTTTGTTTCTCTTGCAGATTTTCTGGCTAATACTATACTCTCTCACTTTCGTAAGAACACTTCTTCTAGTTACATAAAATGTTAAACATGAAACCCAAAGAAGGTGTAAAAAACTTCACAATTCATACCCTTCTAGTGTCAAAACAGACATGCGTGCTCTTAATTTCTTTCAATTAATTTCACGAATCAGTAATCTTATAATAATATTCTGAACATTGACACAACGTTTTCTTTTTCCTTGAAATGTAGCAATATGGCCGCTAAACAAGTATTTAAAAGGTGAGGACTATTTTGATCATGTATTATTTATCATCTGCAAAAAGAATATATATATGTCTTGGATTTGATAAATATACCTTAGCCTTTTCCTTTAATTCTAGACGCTGACAATACCCTTTTTTTGTTGTTGAATATAGATAACTTCTGGATACAATATGACATCTTAGGTAAGTTTTTTTTGGGTGAACCTAAAAGGTGGCTGGATAAATTTATATATGTGTGTGTATAAGTTGTGATATATGAGAACGAAGCCTATATGGGTGTTTGATATGTGTTTCAAAAAAAATATTTTTTTTGAATTAATTTTTTTTAGTGTGCTTAGATCATTTTCATGTGCTGATGTCAAAAATAATTTTTTAAAAAATAAAAAAAAACATCATTTTGATGTATTTATGAACGAAAAATATTTTCAAAAACAACGTCAACCATACTCCCACATAGTCACTTGGTATCCTACATGTGGTTCATGCTTACGAAAATGGATGTGATCTCTATCTTAGTTTCTCTCTTCACATTAGAAGAGAATTAACAAGTTTGAGGAATTTCTTGAAACGTAATAGAGGAAGAGAGTGTCCAAGGCAACTATCAAGAGCATTGCTCCTACGTAATATTGATTGTGTTTCTATTTGTATTTATTTGGCAGGAAACAAACGTTATATGACGTATATCTCTTCAGATTTTCTAAGCATTCTCATAGTTTTGCTCATTACCTTACTAGTTATCATCGGTAAGTATTCTCCTTTGCTTTCTTCATCTAACTGTCAACCATTAAATATTTTTGGTTTTTTTGGATTATTTTCATGTGCTCGTGTCAAAAATATTTTTATAAAAATAAAAAAATATTATTTTAATATATTTCTAAACAAAAAATACTTCTAAAAACAACGCAAATACACTATCAAATAGACACTAAATTTATGTATTAAGACGCAAAACCATTAATTTAAGTGCAATATTATCTCCAAGTTTTGGTTCTTCAATGCTTTCATCCATTACTTTTTGCTTATTTCTATAATTTCAAATCTTAATTTTTCAATTCAATTCTATTTACTTATTTTCTTGCAAATCGATCAAATTTATATTGTTTTAGCCTCATATTAAATATGTATTAATATCCTTATTTTCTCTTAATTATAAACAATGACTTATAATGCAATTGAATGAATATCTTTTAATTAATCATATAAAATATCCAGAGTGTTTTTATTTATTTATATTTTATAAACTTTATTGTTTGCATCATAGAGGCATATAAAAACTGCATAAATTCATTTTTAAAAGGTGTTTACTGGATTAATCAAATATTTCATTTCTATACTCTTGATATTTCACCCATTTATATTAAACATATAAAATGTCTACTCTTGATAATTTCTTAATGTGGTCTCTTATTTATGATTCTATCAATTTTTCTTTTAAATATGGACAAGCATAAAAAACATAGAACTTCAAGCTCAAGACTTATCAAGGATTATTAAAAAAAAAATACTAAAAACTTTATATCATATTAGAAACTGAAGAAAATAAATTGAAAAGCTTCTAGGAAAAAACAAATGGTGTTTAAAAAATTATTAAAAAGTACAAAATGTCAATAAATATCAATGACTTAACATATTTTTTTTCTCTCTATTTTTCTCTACTATGAGAAATAATATTTACAATACTCTTTATACTGGTTAATTTATCAAGTTTTTAATCTATTTTTTTTTTTCAAATTTATTTCAATTTTCAAATTTTATTTTTTATTTTTTTATAAAATTTCACATTTTTTTATTTATTCTTTTTTTTTAAAACAATTGTGCGTAAAATTCTATGTTATTGACATACGTTCACATTTAATGGAAGTTGATCAAATCACAATAGAGGGATATTATATAAAATACCTAGAGTAAAGGGACTGTATAAAAACATTAAAAAATATCCCGAATAGAGGTATTAATGACTCATATTTATGATTGTTCTAACAAATAAACAAAGAGAGATTATGTGGTAATGAATAAACTAACAAATCAATAAAATGACAAAAATTGAAAACAATATAGGCAGAAGAACTAACTATTGTTTTTTTGTTTTTTCATTTTCCCTAAAATCAATGAAATCTCAGTTAAATTTTATTTGGTGATAAGAATATTAAATTTGAAGAAATTTTATGCTTTTGAACTAAGAATCATAATTTCATTTATAAAATTAAAAAAATATAAATTACATGGAAATCTAATAACAAATAATATATTTCCATAATTGATTAATGTCCTTATAATATCTTATGCAGTGATATATCGTACATTATTATTCCTTTGCGGGCTTCCATGTCTCATAACCTTATTGGTCTATAATTGGCGAAGAAGGCATTTATCAATGTATGATAACATTGAAGAATTCTTGCAAAGTGATGATCATAATCTCATACCTATAAGGTATTCTTACTCGGAGATTAAGAAGATAACCAATGGATTCAGAGACAAGTTAGGTGAGGGAGGTTATGGCTCAGTGTACAAAGGAAAGCTTCGTAGTGGCCGTTTTGCGGCAGTAAAACTTTTGCGCCAAGAAAAAACTAAAGGGCAAGATTTTATCAATGAAGTTGCCACCATTGGAAGAATTCACCATTGCAATGTGGTGCAACTCATAGGCTTTACAGCTGAGGGCTCAAAGCGTGCCCTTGTATATGAGTTCATGCCTAATGGATCTCTTGAAAGGTATATATTTTCCAAACAAGGTAGCATCCCTCTAAGCAACCACAAACTATATGAAATTTCTCTTGGGGTGGCCCGTGGTATTGAATATCTACATCAAGGTTGTGAAATGCAGATTTTGCATTTTGACATCAAGCCTCACAACATTCTTCTTGATGAAAACTTCACTCCAAAAGTTTCAGATTTTGGACTAGCCAAATTGTATCCGGCTAAAAATAGCACTGTGCCCCTCACTATGGCTAGAGGAACAATGGGATACATGGCTCCTGAATTATTTTACAAAAGCATTGGAGGCGTCTCTTACAAAGCCGATGTCTATAGTTTTGGGATGTTGTTAATGGAAATGGTTGGGAGAAGAAAAAACTTGAATGCATCGACAGATCATTCGAGCCAAATGTACTTCCCTTCATGGATCTATGACCAAGTTAGTGAAGGAAAGGATATACTAGAAGATGAAGCCACGAAGCAGGAAAAGATAACAACAAAAAAGATGACTATAGTGGCATTATGGTGCATACAATTGAAGCCTATTGATCGTCCCTCAATGCACAAAGTTGTACAGATGCTTGTAGCAGATATTGAATCTCTACAAATGCCTCCTAAGCCTTTTCTCATTCCACAACAGACATCAAATGATGATAGGATCAATATGGCTGATCCAGCAAGTTTAAGAGACCCATCGAATGATTGTAGCATCGATTCTTCATATCAGTTCGGTCGTTGATACAAATGCTCTCGTCTGTTTGTTGATTTAAATAATATGTTAATTTTGTATGCCTTAATTCTCTGAAACTTTGATGATAGTTGCAATCATATGGATGTTTGTTAAAACTTGCAATTAACTAGCTTACAAAGCATCCAATATGCACTAGTCATGTATCGACCGCGCAATAAAATATGAATCTTCTTAAACTACTTAATGAAAGTTGTTCTTCTAAAATAGATAATTTTGATAATCATGCTTCTAATAAAATTAGAAAGATTAAAATAAATAAAAGAGCAAATTTTTTTTTGTAAATTTTTATATATTTTTACTTAGAAAAATTAACCTAAAAAATACAATGAAGTTATGACATATATTGAAGTTCTCTTTTGAAAAAAATAGATAAAATGAATTCTTTATTTTCTAATAAAACTTGGTTTTTGACTAATTTGTCACAAGGTTATAAGACAATACGTCATAAATGAGTTTTTATAAAGAAATTGAGAACTAATAGATCTAAAGAAGAATTTAAGGCAAGATTAGTTTCTAAGAGGTTTAAATAGAAAGGAGTAGATTTTTTTTTACACATGCACCAATCTGTAAAATCACTATAATTAGATTATTAGTTGCTTTAAATTCGTTTTACAAATTAGGATTTCATTGAATGGATGTTACAACAACTATTTTAAATGGTAATTTAGAATTTATTTTATACAAATCAAACAAAAACTTTTGTTATGCCTGATGAAGAAAAGAAAATTTATAAACTTGTAAAATCTCTTTATGGTTTAAAACAAGCTCCAAAACAATGACGCATATAAATATAATCAAGTCATGTTATTTGAAGGTTTTCAAATAAATATTGTTTATAAATGTATTTATGTTAAACAAATTGAAAATTATTATATAATTTTATATCTGTATGTTGATGACATTATGATTTGTGGTAGTAATATTTAAGTTAAAAATATTTCTAAATCTATTTGTATGAAAATTATTATACGGTTTTAAGGATATTGGTCCCGGTTAATGTTTATTTGGCGAAAGTGATTATTGAAAAATAGAAATATTTTTGCTTTAACTCAATCACATTTTATTAAAAAATAAAATAAAAATATTTAATTATTTTGATATGTCTTTTGTACGTAGTCTTTTTGATTCTTTTACTAAATTAAGAAAAAATAGTAGTGAAAGTGTGTCTCAATATACATTGTCATAAATTATAAGATCATTATTACATTTAGCCAAATTATACAAGACCTGATATAGCATATGCAGTGATAGATTTGGTAGATATATAAAATCTTAAATGTCTTTTCACATTGGAGTGATATTGATTATGCCAACTATAATAAAGAGATTTAGTGATGCGAATTAGATTTCTACTTCTGAAAAAAAATAAAATCTACTAGTGGGGTATGTTTTTACTTTAATGGTGGTACAATTTGTTATAAATTTTCTAAACAAACCATAATTACTTGTTCACCATATAAGCATAATTGGTTCCATTAGATGTTGTTATTTCAAAAGCTGAGTAGGCTTCAAAATCTCTTAATTAATATACCATTTGCTTCTAAACCAATATCACCTATATCTATACATTGTGATAGTCAAACTACTATAAACTGGAGTTAAAACTAAATTTTTAAATGAAAAAAAGAGAAAATACAATTGTTAGACATGAAATCATTTAGATGTTTAATATCTCATGGTGTTATTTTTTTGGATTTTATCAAGTCTAAAAACAACATTACAAACCCATTCACTATAAGTTTGGTAAGTTAATGAGATATTAAATCATAAAGAAAAATACTATTGAAGCCTTTAAATGAATCACTAATAGTGGAAACTTGTCTTTAAATATATGGAAATTCCATAAATGAAGTCCAACAAATAAAAACGAGATAGTTGGATAATTAGGGAGAGCACAAAATATTTCATATATATTTTGCAAGACAATCTCAAGTACCATTTTCTATAAAAATGTACTTACTATTGTAATGAAAGAAGAATTAAAATATCAATGAGTTTAAAGGCAAAAGCTTTTGTACGATATTGGTTACAAAAATATTCATGAAGGATTCACTTAAGTGAGTGTAGTGGTGAGGTGAGCACTGTAATAGCTTGAACTACTTTTTAAAGGCACTCATGAGATAAAACATATGTGCATGATCGAAAAAACACAACACTGATAAAACCTTAAAATCTCCTATACATTGTGTGTAATAGTTTTAAACTTGGTTCAGAAATACCTAGTTCAAAACATAATAGTTATTGTGATTCTTCAAGTTAATACCTATCAATATATATAGCAAAAAAATATTTGTCACTGTGAATGGCATAACCCAATTTTTGGGTTACTCTCCCCAAAATCTGCCCAAAAATAACAAAAATAAAATAAAAAAGGTCGGCGTTGGTAGAAAAATCAATCTAGAAATTTTGGTTGTTTTTCGAAAGTCCAATCGTATCTCTTTTGTAACCAAAAGAGGACAATACAAATTTAAGGCAAAACTAATTTATCATTGGATAAATCTGTGTAAAAATTAAGTCAAAAGATATAATTATATTTTTTATAGGCCAATTTGATTTAATCGTGGGCTGATTTAAAGTATAATTATATTTGGGAATTAATTTAAGATCTAATTGAAGGATTTAATTAAGTGCAAGGACTTAATTACACTTTAAATTGGTTAAATTAATTTTATTAAGGGCTTAATCAAATGAAAAATCAAGTTCTAGAGCTTAATTCGGGTTCAATTGAGAAGATTAGAATTTTTGGAGACCGAATTGAATTTATCCAAGCCAATCGTGTGAAATCAGGGGTCAAATTGAACACAATTGAGAGTTTAATGGTCAATTGAGGGTCAAATAGCATAAATCGAAAACCAGGGATCAAAATAAAAAAGGCGCACAAAGTTAAGGCTAAAATTTGAATTTCTAATGCGAATATAATTGCACAAAATTAAAAGTTCAAAGCCAATTGGGGGTACAATTAGAAAAATTACAAATTGAAGGACCAAATAGCATTTCCAATTTCTCTCAAAACTACAATCCCTCCGCTTGCGCTTGCCGACAACCCACCTGTGCCACTGCCAACAACCACCACGCCGATGTTGTAGGCCACCACACCGACGACAACCACAGTGTTGCAGCCACCGTGGCAGGCCAGTTTTCACCTATAAATAGCAGCCATGCACGACGGGGAAAAAGAAGAAAAACAGAGAAACATCATGGGAAAATTTACAGAGGATTTTGGCAAAGAAAACAAGCATAAAAATCACGCCATCATCCCCATCTCCCTCGGCAACTTGTTCTCTCTCACTCTCCTGGTTCAACAACCCATTTCTCTCACTAAAAATGGCTCAGCCGAGTTCTCTTTCTCCACCAAAAGTGGCTGCCCAACCACCCAACATCACCCTTATCACCACCGTGAACTTCCCCTACACACAAGCAACCTAACCACACTCTCCGGTGAGGCAATAGCCACGGTTGCAGTAGCTGCAACGTGTGCCTCGACACCTTTAGAAGCTTCCTCCGACCACCACGGCCACCGTTGTCGACGCCACCACTAGTGAGAACCACCTTGACTTCCTCTACCCAACGGTACTATGAGGTACACCTTTAGTCACATGAAAAATTCACTATTCATCATCTTCTTTGCCTTGTTGATGCATGCAATGGGACGTAATTCACGTCCCACTGTTCATGCAGGTCAAGCTTGAGTGAGGCGGGTCGGGCTTTGTGCCCTAAGCGACCTGGGCTTCCAGCCCACAAGGAGTGGAAGCCCAACCCCAAAAATAAATTGGGTTCCAACCCGCAAGGACTAGAAGCCCAACCCCAAACAAACTAGGGCTTCCAGCCCACACAGACTAAAGCCTAGTCCATGCGAGGCAGGCTTCAACCTATCTGGACTGATAGCCCAACCCGAAAATAAAAAAAATAAAAAACAAAAAAATACAAATTGGTATGAACAAATATTTTTAGTTTGTTTTCTTTATTATTATTATTATTATTATTATTATTATTATAATTATAAAAAAGAACAAAAAATGTGTTTTGTTTTGTGTATACGGCCAAATTCCAAGGTTTTTCCCATCGTATTTTTGTAAAAAAATATGTTGCATCTTTCTCATGTTTTAAAATGAAAATTGAATATCGTAATTGGTTTATGATTATCCATTGGAATTTGGCCAAAATATCAAAAAATAATCATAATTATTTTTGTTTTATCTATTAGGATGTAAATTTACATTGTAAAGTAAATCTATAGATAAAAAAAAATAGTTTTAACTATGGTGTAAACTTACATTGTAAAGTATATTCGTGGGTAACAAAAAGGTTTTTTTAACTGTGGTGTAAGATTACATTGTAAAGTACATCTGCAGAAAAAAATGGTTTTTGAAAATGCAGTATAAAAAATTTTTAACTTAGAAAAACAATCGAACAACAATGCAACTTACCTTAGGTAGGGTGCATTGGGAGTGATGTGTCTTCTCTTTGCATAACAAGTCCCTCTTATCCAGACTCTCGTAGACCAATAGGTTCCTAGTGATCTTTATACTAGGTGGCGACTCCTAATAATTATAGACGTAATTTTTACGGCTATAAAACACACCCCTTTTCAATGTGCGTTGTTGACCCCCAAATCCTGGGAGATTGCGGGGCGCGAAGCACGTAAAAAATCACCGTCGCGACAATGTATATCACTTTGCCTCAAAACACCAAATTAAAAGATTTAATGTTCTTGAGAAAAAAATAGTAATTATATTATTGTAATGAATAATAAACCGTGTCTTAAGATAAGTTATCGGGATACTTAGTTATTTTTTAATTATCTCAAGTAAGAAAAAGGAATGATTAAAAAAATTGTGAAATTTTTATTGTATTAAATTTTTTTAAAATATTTGTTGTATTTTAAAGTGAAACTTATTATATTTAAAATTACTCTTGCATAAAGAAAACGTTTTTTTCAATGAAGATAACACTACTATATACTATAATCTTAATCTTACACTTTTTTTCTTCTAAATTATTTATATTCCTCAGATTTACTTTCAGTTATTATTATTCTGTTATTTTTTAGTTGCTATGTTTAAAACAAC